>OESO01000119.1:266154-309796 GCA_900240985.1 Crithidia bombi | reverse complement strand
GAGAGAGATGACTAAAAAAAAAAAACAAAAAAAAGATATAAGTACTCTATAATAGAATATGATAACATAAATAAATTGAACATAAATTGGTGGGACTTTTGATCTTCCAAAACTATTACTTATATCAATGAAAATAACATATAATGACCTACATAGCGAGGTAGCTATCCTTAACAAATGAGTTAAATCACAATAAATATATACCAACTCACAATTAATATTATCGATTGTTAGACATACACATCACAACATACACATCAACAAATCTAATACCACATATTTATAAGCTATATGGCTACGGTTAGTTGACGACGATTTCTACTTTCTGCATCGAACTTATTCTCTTTGGTTGTTTTGTTTTATTCTGATTGTATCCGTTTTTTCTTTTAGGGGGCTGCGAAGAGGCCGGCAGCGCGATAGCCAATATCCGGCGACCTTCTCTCGGTTGGGCACCGCCAAAAAAGAATTCCCAGTAAAGAGTGCGCCTGCGCACTGCTCCCTCGCTCTCCACTTCTTTCCTCAGCGGGGGGAATGCTGAAATTCATATCAAGCGACATATGTACAGCCTTGCAACAGCGAAAAGGGAAGACCAAGAACTTGGGCTGACTACAGAGCCGCTGCTGATAACACCAGTATGTGGAAGACATTTCAACTTAAAAAGCTCAAAAAAACGAGGTCACACACAAGGAAGCTGCCTGTGCCGTGTTACGCGCGATGCTCGTGGTTTTGGAGCGCAGCGGGAGGCCCGACTGTATTTTTCTTCCGGCCCGCGAGCGCCCACACACTTGTTTCTCTCGCTTCTTGCGCGACGTCGCCTGATTCCCTTTCTTTTTATCATGTCGGGCTGCATCTCGCTTATTATCCTCCAGCCGTACTCGTGTGCTGTGTTGTGTGTTTTCTTTCTGGCAGACCCGCGGCAGCGGCAAGGCGGAAGCTCAACCCGGGCGTGGATCCTCCTTCCTTCTCTTCCGTTTCTCAGGTACACGAGGGACGCAGCACTGCGCGCGCGGACGTGCTAGCACCCATTTTTTCTGCTGCTTTTTCACTTGTTCTTTTTCCTGACCATCTCTTCGGCACGACACAATTCACTTCTGTTCTTTAGTTTTTTTTAACTGCTGTTGTTGTCTGTTTTGGTTGTTGGGTGTTTACATGGGTGCACATTTGTAGGTGGCCCCTTCTTTTGTTTCGCGCACTTTTAGTTTCGAACAGCGGAGAACGGTACACACGCGCTTGTTTTCATCGTAACAGCCTCTCTCCTGTTGCGCCCCGTAGCGAAGCCACCACGGCTTTTATTTTTCGCTGCTGACGAACCGGAGAGCGCGTGCCGACGGTGACAGAGATAACTGACCGCCCTTTTTTTATTCTCCCCCTGCTGTGCCTCTAGCACAGGGCTACGCTGAAACAGACAACTATTCCTTGGGTACAGCTGGGAAGTCCACACCCTGTCTTTCCCACTCCTATTTCTTTTATATGCACGCCGGCACAGGTGAACACGACCTCCTAGAGCGGCTTCGCTGGTTGCTTTGCACACTTGCCTCACACTCCTGTGGAAGGAATCATCAGAACACAATGGGGAGCTGGCTGGTGACCTGCCGGGAATGTCACTGTCGGACAGCGCGTGGGTCCGAGATCGTCCATCACACCGCGGCCGCGGTCATACCACGTCCCCCAGAAGTGACCTCGGAGTAGCGTACCATTTTTGATTTATCCTCCTGTCCCTTCCTTCCGCTGAGTACCTCTCCAACCGCCTGCCACGCCGCCTCGACGTCACATTCATGCCCGCAATCGCGATGAGTGAGCGGTGCAGGCGACGGCCGCCTTTCGCGACGGCCTGCGAAACCGGCCGCACCTCCGAAAAGCGGGTGCGGCAGCCTCCATCTAGCTGAGGTGGTTGCTCTTCCGCAGTGGTAGATGTTACCGGCGTGGCCTGCGCATCAACCCCTTTGTCCTGCAAGTGTAGCTACTGGCGATACACAGTCGCTGAGCGCACCTCCCGTACACTTATCTAACCGCGCGACCCCGCGGACAACAGCGAGCGTGGACAGCTGCCAGAGCGACGTTGACGAACAATCACCCACGGGGTCAGTGTCACTGCGGCGTGCGCACCGCACGGCGGCAACAGCCCGTACCACCGCAACCGCGCTCCTACAAACCCAAACTACTTCGCTGGGCCCCCACCGGCTCTACGCCAGGCTACGACGGCTGCTCGCGGGTGCACCGCACCCCGCCTACACCCAGCAGACATGGACCCGCACGGCTTCGTCGTGCCACCTTGCGGCCCGTTCGGCGGCACCCGTGTTGGCGCGAGCGACGGGCGGCCCATTGGGGAACGGTTTCTGGTTGGAGCCAGCGCCCGGCGCCGCGAGGTGTGGGACCGGACGCGTGCCGGCGCATGGGCATCGGCCGCAGCACTACGAGGTGTGTCTGTGGGCGCGTCGGTGGCAGGGCGCAGACCGCCACGACCGCTGGCGCCCTCCGTCCTCCGAGCACGGCGAGCGACGAACTGGCTGGACCACAGGGCAGACCGCGCGTCGTGCCGTCGCCGCTTCAAGCTTCACCCTCGAGCAGGGCTGGCATCCGCCGGCTCGCCCACACGCGCGGGCCGCGTACCCGCGTCCGCAACAACTTGCCTCTCAAGGCCGGACCAGAGCCTGCGCACGCACTACACCCGCCGCTACACCCGGTGAGGAGATCCTCGGGGCGGCAGCAACCGGCCACCGTCGACCTGCCATGCCTGACTCGACGTGAACGGGCCCGACAGTCACGACGCGCTACACAAAGCCCTTCGCGAGAAAGCTACATCTGGCTGGGAATCGGAGATCGCCGGGCAGTGCAGTGTCCTGTGGGGGTGACGTTGTGCCAGCGCCGCGTGACGGCGATGGCTGACTGGGCCGGCCGTGTCGGAGGACAGCTTTGCCCGCCGTACGGTCTCCAAATGCTCTTACCCAAGATCAGAGAGCTCGCGGTGGTCGATGGCTGAAGCTGCTGTCCAGGCGTCGGTCTAGGCAGCGAACGGAGCGATGGCGCACGGTGGCAGGCGTGCCGCTCGTGGGTGGACCGTGAGCCGCACATCAACGACGAGGGACTCCCCGAGGCGGGCTGCGGGTGCCCCGTACGCGCTGACAAACAGTCAGCAGCTTCGTCCGCGCGCCATGCGTGCTGAGCGCCGACACCGTAATAGGAATGGACGCAGATCGAGCAACGGACTAGCGGACGAGCTGCGGCACAGCATCGCGTGCCCATAGCTCATGCAACACCAGAGGCTGAGCCGGGATCGATGTATCCAGATCGTGTCACGCCTATACAGCAAAATCCCGCAGTGCGAATCACGAGCAAGAACATCCTTCTATCGGTCCAGTTACGGCGAAGCGATTGATGCAACGGCTTGAGCAGCAACGCCGGCAAGCCCGCGGAGAGGGAGCGGCCCGAGCAGTCACTCACGCGCTCTTTGGGCACGGATCGGCGCCAGCTGTCTCCCTTCGCCCGTGGAGGCCGAATACGAAGCAGGCTGCACTAACGCGTTGCACGTGGTGGACCAAGCGCGCCTTCGAATGCCGCCCAGCGCCGATTACGACGGTGAACAGCTACGCGTGATTGAACCCTTTGTCACTACTCCTGCGGAACGTCTCCAGCGTCCTTCCGCTACATGAACGACCGACTCACCGCCGGTCATCATGCAAGGACGTCGAACGCCGTTCTTTGACTTCGTGAACAGTCTTTGGTGGGTCCCGGTGCCGCCGCATCCGTCGCAAAGACAGCCCATCGGAGCTACCTACGAGTCGCAAAAACCGACTACTCCGTCGCGGTTGTTGTCTTCCACACGATGCCGCATGGCACCGAGATGTGGAACCACAGCTGCCGGCTGATTTGGAGGAGCTCATCTCAGGCGCGTCGTCGCTTGAGGCGGCCGCGGTGTCGCAGCCGCATCACGTGAGTCACCGCAGCTGCAGCGCCGGCAGTTCGTGCGGGGAGACTGGGCGGCGCCGCCTCACCGCCGCCGTCAACACCCCACGGCACGACCGCCAGCTTTGAACAGCGGTGTGCCCACCCAACCGACAATGAGCGGCAGGGCTGTGAGACGCACACGATTGCGCATGGGTTGGACGTGCGTGCGTAGCCGCGGCACGCCTCCGCGCCTTCCATGCCCGCTGCTCGGCGTGTGCTCCGCGTCCGCTGGCGGCACCTACAGTGCCGGAAGGTGGACGCGGGCGGCCATCTTCGAGCAGATCAGCCCGCCGACTCGAACGTTCTGGGCGCGCGCACACGCGGCAACCCCACACGATCACAGATTGGCGGGCCCGCTCGTCGTGTTGACCGCGTGGCAAGCCGACATCCGCGTGGCCGCCGCGGTACTCACTCATCGAAACAGACACGGTGGGTGCTTGCGCGACAACGGTGGGCGACCCGACAATCAGCACGGAGGTCCAGCATATTGACACAGCGCGTCTCGCAGCAGGAGAGTCGCGCGGTGGAAGGAGGTGTGAACCGAGGTTGCGCGAGAACGCACGCGACGACAGCGACAGCGGCGGCCGGTGCGACAGATGCCTTGCGCGGCACTGCTCCTATGTCACAGGCTGGATGGAAGGTTATGATATGAGAAGGCACGAGACTTTCCCGACCCACGACGAACTTCAAAACGATGGCGCGCCTGCGCAAGTACACGCCGTGCGACTTGACAGCCACGCCTCCCGTATCCCGCGTGCCGCAACATGTGGGGTTACATCCACAAACGCTACGCTTCCGCCGACCTGGTCAATCTCGAAACATGTTTACGCCTTGTGGAGATGGCGCGACAACCGATCCCACCCTCCCACATGTTGGAGCGTCTCTTCACCGTCCTACGCACACGCGTTGCGAGCACTGCGGATACGGGGCGTGGCTGTCCATCGCACACGGTACTTGCGCAGATGCTGGCGCGACGGACCCGCATCGGGTGTTCAGTGAGACTCGGCTAGCCAGTATGTCATTAGTCCGTACCTGGTCATGGCGAAGCGAGCGCGTGAAGGCGGACTGCAGATGGCGAACAGCAGCAGCAGCAGTCGTCGTCCGTGCCCATCATAGACCATTGAGCAATGCGCCACAGCTGTTTTCTCTGGTGGTGGGATGTCGTGCTGGACACGCAGACACGACTGTGTGCGCGCTGCGCGGCGCCGCTGGTGTCCGCCGCCACGTACAGTCCATCTCGCAGCTAGCACAGTGGCCGCAGCCTATACCCTCGCTCCGCGACTCGCATCGCAGATTCCGCGAGCGAGCGTCGGGAGGACGATGTGAGACGTGCGACTCTGGAGAGAGTGAGACGAGAACGCAGAGCTATTCTGTTGCGGCGCCTCGCTAAGCCCCCACGGAACATACAACTCCAAGTTTACGATTGCCAGCGTTGGCGCGTTACCCTACGCGAGAGACGGCACACCTTTCTGCTGAGGTAGACTCGTTCTTCTATCGCCTATCACCGATGATCGCTGGACCGGGAGGAGGCCACGAGTGGTCTGCGGAAGTGTCCAAGAAAACCAACTGTGCGCGCCTCGACATCCCTTGCGGACGCCTGGGGACGAACAAACAACGACGCAAGGATGCTCCAACACATTCCACACGCCGACGAAGCAACTTCTGCGTGAGTGTTCCGTCGCTTGACTGCGACTCCCCTGAATACTGTGGAGCGAACGACGAGGGGCAGGCCTCTCTGCCCGCTCGCTGGCTCTCCGCGAGCCTCGGACACGCCATGCCCGCCTTGCCGCGGACGTACGCGCGTCGGCAGGTGCTGGCCCGGAGACCAAGCGGGTCGAGCACGGCCGCCCGCCGTTCACCACTGCGCACCGGTGCGGCCGTCGCAGCAAGCGGCGCGAACGCCGAGGCGGGTTCAACGTTACTCCTTGACCGGCCTGCTGCACCGTATGTCACGTCAAGGCGCGCGGGCTGTACGCCGATACAAAGACGCGCGTGGACGCTTGCCTGGCGACTCAGAGCAGCATGGGCTGACACTCATGTCGCGCGCCTGCGCAGCGCACGCGAGGGCTGGAGGAGCGGCACTGGGCTGCGGGCGCGCTGGGGAGCTGCGCGGTTCTCCCCTGCGTGTGGCTTCGCGGCGTTCTTGTTTTCTCTGCGGTGCAGGCGGTGGTGCTGGACTCACGCAAAGTGACGCTGCCACCTGCGGTGCTGCCCTCGGCTTTGAGCGCGGAGCTTGCCTGCACGTCGCTGTCCACCGCCGGTTCGGAGCTGCTGGCGCACGAGGACTTCGCCGGAGGTGGCTGCTGGATTAGTGAGGCGTACTCGGCGCGGCGCAGGCCTAACGTGGCCGTGCCGACGGACATCGACGCTGCGTCGCCGCCACGGTGATTGCTGCTAGGCGACTAGAAGGGGGGTCGTGCCCCGCGGTAATATCTAACGTGCCATCACCGTGCTGTTGCTGTTTCCGAGACAGAGGCGCGGCAAAAAATAGCCCAACGTGGCACTGGGCCTTAGCGGCTGCGTCGTAGCACGACTTGCTGAGTGGGATGCCGCTGCCGTATCTGAAGCTGGAAGACCGAGACGTCTACTGTAGGAGTGCGTGACTTGTCCTCCTAGCAGCACCGTTGGTTGTATGGTGTCCTGCCGCGGTCCGCATCTGACTCTCGCCGTGTTCCAGAGCACTACGCGGGAGCAGATGGCGTGCAGGTGCTTGATCGCATCGAACGTGCTCTGCGCTGCGCTATTTGAGTTGTGCCTTCTGTTTTTTGTGTTTGGTGTGTCTGTCCGTTCAGCCACTCAGTGTGCTTGCTATTCTTTCTCTTGGTCGCGTCTTCGTTGCCTCGTGTACGGTTGTTTCTCCGTCTCCCTTGTCAGATGACAGGTTAGACCCATGTGAGTCTTCGTGTACGGTCCTGTACGATTGCGTCACTATAGAGCGGACTACAGGTAACGGCATGTCTGCAGGTCTTGGGTGCGGCGTTTCTGTTTTACGTGTCTGTTTTTCTTTTTCGTCATTTGTTCTTGCCTGTATTGTGGTTGTTGGCCTGTGTTTGATGGTATGATGGCGACGGCGACATTTGACGAATACATGTATCCCTGTGCTTTAATTTACGCAAACGTGCTGGAGCGGTCCCTTTCTATCTATATGAGCGTGTGGGTGTTTGCTCAGAATAGCAGATGAAAGGCGGACTGTGGAAGTGCGGTATTCTCCTTATGTTTTTTACTTGATTAACAGCCGCACCGTTACGTGTGAAGCAAGATGTCGCGTGGAATATCAGGCGGCATTACAGAGATTATTTTCGAGGAACTGTAATAAAAATAAGATCAGCAGCAAAAACCTGCGTTTGCTCTTCAAGCCCCTCTTTGACATGACCGCGTTCTGTATAAGGGAGCGCAACTCACAGAGGATCCGGCATACAGACTGGTGCGTCCAGGAGTGACAGCGGTCCCCAGCTGCCACGACACCATTAAAGAGCATCTTGTCAGACGCGCTCCCTGCGGCAGACAATGTAAGGCAAGCCAAGGGCCGTGTACTTAGCCTTCTTTCTTCTTCTTTTTGTTATTGTCTAAAGACACACTGAGCGAGGTCCCGACCAGGCGCAGAAAGCACGGCATCTTGTTTTTTATCCTTTTGAAGTCACTGCGTGTGTGTGTTTGTGTTTTTTTTGTGTAGTGCGACGGTGTGGGTCATGTAGTCCTCAGTGACGGTCTTCTCGCGAGTCTACACCGTTAACAAGGCCCTCTTCTCTCACCCTTCTCACCTCTACATTCACTGCTGTTTTCTCTGCTTGTTTTCTTGTTGACAGTCGCTCGGTGCCTCGCACTTTTAGTTTCGTACACCCAAACAGCACGCGCTGTTTTCATCGTAACAGCTTCCTGTTCGGCCCCGACCCTTTTTCACTGTCTTTTCTCGAAGGCCGTGCCACGTTGAACGATTTTCAGCCCTCTTTTTTTTCTCCCCCGTGCTCTCGCAGTGGGCATCTCTGTGGCGCGGTGCCTCTTCCTTCTATTAGGGAGAGCGGCACTTGACTGTGATTTCTTCCTTTTTTGCAGCGGCACATGTAACACAATGGTGGTTGGTGTGCACGCCACGGGGCTTCATGCACGGTGCTGAGGTCCTGCACTACCACCCGTACCTGACTCCACACTGGTTATCGCCACCTACCTCCTGCATTGTGATTATCTTCCTCTGCCTCTTCCTTGAGTCGTCCGAGACTGCCACTGCGTCGACTTCATCCGCAATCGATGGAGTGAGTGCAGGCAGCCTTTCGTGACTGCCGCGGAAACCCCGCACCCTCCGAGAAGCGGTGCGCAGCCTCATTCGCCTCTTCCGCAAGTGGGAGATTTTTCCGTGCCTGGCATCACCTTTGTCCTCGTGTACTACTGTGCGATACACAGTCTGACGCACCTCCCTAACTTCTACGCGACGCCGGACAACATCGAGCTGTGGACGCTGCAAGAGCAGACGGTTGACCTCACCCCCACCGGGGTCAGTGTCACTGCGCCGGTGCGCGACCCACGCGGCAACAGCCCGTACCACCCGCGCTCCTACAAAACCACAAACTACTTCTGCGGGCGTCCCACCGGCAGCAGCTACGACGGCTTCGCGGGTGCACCGCACGCCGCCTATATCCACCACGACATGGACCGCGACCGCTTCGTCGTGCGCACCTTCGGCCGTGGCGGCACCCGTGTGGACCACCGCCGGCGCATGGGCATCGGCCGCAGCACCTACGAGGTGTTCTGTGGTGCGTCGGTGGAGGCGCAGACCGCCACGCCGCTGGCCCCCTCCGTCCTCGAGCACGGCGACGACAACTGGCAGCTGGACCACACAGAGCCGCGCGTCGTCGCCGTCCGCAGCGACTTCAACTTCACCCTCGAGCAGCTGGCAGCGCCGCTCCCCACACGCGCCACCGCGGACCCGCTCCGCAACAACTTCCTCAAGGCCGACCAGGGCCTGCGCACGCACTACCGCCGCTACACCCGTGCGGAGATCCTCGCGGCGCACCGCCACCTCGACTTCATCTACTCGTACGTGAACGGCAGCGACATCACACGCGGCTACACAAAGCCCTTCGCGAAGAACTACATCTGCTGGAATCTGATCGCGGCAGTGCAGTTCCTGTGGGGTGAGTTGCAGCGCCTGCGTGACGGCGATGCTGCTGGCCGGCGCGTGTCGGAGGACAGCTTTGCCCGCTACGTCTCCGAAATTCTCTTTACCAAATCAAAGAGTCCGTGCTCGATGGTGAAGCTGCTGTCCAGCGTCGGTCAGGGGAAGGATGCGATGGCGCAGGTGGAGGCGTCGCTGTGGTGGACCGTGACGCACATCAACGACGAGGACTCCGAGGCGGCTGCGGTGCCCGCCCCGTACGCGCTGACAAACATCGAGCTTCTCCGCGCCATCGGTGCTGAGCGCGACACCGTATGGATGGACGCGATCGACACGGACTGCGACGAGCTGCGGCACAGCATGCGTGGCCTGCTGCAGCACACCAGGGGCTGGAGCCGCGGTCGTGTCACGATCGTGTCGCCCTACAGCAACGTCCCGCAGTGGCTGAATCAGAGCAAGAACTTCTTCCTTCGGTCCATTTACGCGAATGCGATTGTGAACGGCTTGAGCAGCAACGCCGGCAAGGCCGCGGGGGAGCGGCCCGAGACACACACGCCTCTTGGCACCGCGCAGTTCTGCTTCGCCCGTGAGGCGAATACGAAGCAGCTGCACTACACGCGTGTGCACGTGGTGGACCAGCGCGCCTTGATGCCGCCAGCGCCGATTACGACGGTGAACAGCTACGTGATTGAACCCTTTGTCTATCTCCTGCGGAACGTCTCCAGCGTCTTCGTCTACATGAACGACGACTACCTCATCATGAAGGACGTCGACGTCTTTGACTTCGTGAACAGTTTTGGTGGGCCGGTGCTGCGCATCCGTCGAGGACAGCATGGAGTACTACGAGTCGACGAACGACTACTTCCGTCGCGGTTTTGTCTTCAACACGATGCGCATGCACCGAGATGTGGACAAGCTGCCGGCTGATTTGGAGGAGCTCATTCAGCCGTCGTCGCTTGAGGCGGCGGTGTCGCAGCGCACAGGTGAGTCACCGCAGCTGCAGCGCGGCATTGTGCGGGGAGACTGGGCCGCCTTCACCGCCGCCGTCAACACCCACGGCACGACCGCCAGCTTTGAACAGCGGTGTGCCCACCCCAACGACAATGAGGGAGGTGTGAACGACACGATCTGCGCATGGTTGGAGTGCGTGCGTAGCGCGGCAGCCTCGCTGCCTTCATGCCCGCTGCCGCGTGTGTCCGTCGCTGGGGAGCCTACGTGGGAGGTGGACGCGGGCGGCATCTTCGAGCAGATCAGCACCGCCGACTCGAAACGTGTCTGGGCGGGCCACGCGCAGACCCCACACATCACAGATTGGGGCCGTCGTGTGTTGGACCGCGTGGCAGCCGACATCGTGGCGCCGCGGTACTACCTCGAAACAGACACGGTGGTGCTGCGCGACAACGAGGCGAACCCGACCCCTCCAGAGTACATGGCACGCGCTCTCCAGCAGGAAGTCGCCGCTGTGGAGGAGGTAGTGAACCAGGTTGGCGAAGACGCCGACGACACCAGCGGCGCGCGCGACAAGATGCTGCGCGTCTTCACAGGCTGGATGGAGGTTATGATGGAGCACGACTTCCCGACCCACCGCACCTTCAAAACGATGCCGCGCCTGCGCAAGTACCGCGTGCGACTTGACAGCCACGCCCCGTATCCGCAGTGCCGCAACATGTGGCGTTACATCCACAAACGCTACGCTCCCGACCTGAATCTCAACATGTTCCTGATGCGCAAGCGATCCACCCTCGACTTCCTTCCACCGTCTACGCACACCGTTCATATGCTGCGCCACCCGTGGGCAGGCTCCAGCCAGTATATTCCGTACCTCATGGCGAAGGAGGCGTGGCGGCTGCAGATGGCGGAACAGCAGCAGCAGCAGCGGTCGTCCTCGACCAGTGAGGCGCCGCTGTTTCCTGTGGTGGATGTGGTGCTGGACAACGAGGATGGCTGCGCACCCGCCACGTACATCACCGAGGAGCTGCAGTCCGCTTGCTACCACGAATTCCGCAACGATCGAGGGTGGAATGAGCGTGTGATGAACAAAATCCGCAGCTACCGTGGCCGCAAGCCCTTCACGAACATCAACTCCAAGTTTACGATTGACAGCGTTGGCGTTACCCTGCGCAACTTTCTCGAGGAGCTCTTCCCTACCCCGATGCTGCTGGAGGAGGACTGGGTGGCGGAAGTGTCCAAGAAAACAACTGTGTCGTCGCTCGACATCCTTGCGGACCTGGACGACAAGAACAGCAAGGATGCTCTCACATTCCACGACGTCGAACGCAACTTCCGTCGCTTTACTCGACTCCCCCTGATACTGGTGAGCAACGACGAGGAGGGCTTCTGCCCGCTGCTGCGCAGCCTGCGCCACGCCATGCCCGCCTTCCGCGGACTGCGCGTGGTGCAGGTGCTGGTGCCACCAGCGGACGGCCGCACCCTGTACACGGCCCGTGCGGAGCAGCGGCACGCCTACCGCAACTTCCTCCCTGTGACGCGCTGCACGCTGGCGCCGGGCCGCCTGACGCGCGTGACGCTGCCGGCGGACAGCAGCATGGCCGACATCATCGTCGCGGCGCTGCGCAGCGCACGCGAGGGGCTGGAGGAGCGGCACTGGGCTGCGCCGGCGCTGGTGGAGCTGCGCGGGCTGCGTGTGGCGCGGCGTGCGGTGCAGGCGGTGGTGCTGGACGCACGCACGCTGCACGGCGGTGCTGCCGGCTTTGCGGAGCTGCCGCACGCGCTGGCCACGCCGGCGGAGCTGCTGGCGCACGAGGACTTCGCGGAGGTGCTGCTGGATGGTGAGGCGTACAGCGCGGCGCAGGCCTACGTGCGCGTGCCGACGGACGCCGAGGCTGCGGCGCCGGCCACGGTGACGCTAGGCGACGAGAAGGTGGGTGGTGCCCGCGGTAAGGACTACGTGAGCAGCGTGCTGGTGCTGTCGGAGGCAGAGGCGCGGCAGCGCAACGTGCACTGGGCCTACGGTGCGTCGGAGCACGACTTGCTGAGTGGGATGCCGCTGCCGTATCTGAAGCTGGAAGACCGAGACGTAAATGTTAAATGGGGATACTAGCCGGTGTTTGGTGCGAGCCGTGCCGGGGGATGCGTGCTGACTACTCTGCTGAGCGTCAAGGGGTTTGTGCTGTTTGCCCTCAGACGACGTGTGCTTTGGCTAGTGAAGGCTGGCGTCTTTCTCTCGCTTCTCCTCTGGTGCCTGATGTTTCGAAGTGGCGGGTAAGATCTGCGTGGTGGACTCCTTTGTGGGTTAGCGTGCGTGGGGGTTGTCGGGTCACTCGTGGATGGGGTTGGTGTGGTGTGTGTGTGTGGCAGCTTTTTTTTGTAGTGTCTGTAAATTGTTCTGTGTCTGGTCTCCTTGACATGGTTGGCGGTAACAGTAGCGTCGTAGCGCTCCCTCTGTGACAGGGAATGGTAGAGCTACGCACAATCAGCTGTATGTGGACGTGCTAATGAGTGTTGATGGTCTTTACTCCTGGCTGTCGCACAATGTTGGTTGGCGGGGCCTGATCTTGGCTTCTTTCTCTTTCTCCCTCTCTCCAGCTTTTCCAAAAAAAAATGGGAAAGGGCATTAGTGACTCGTAGCTGCAGGTGGTGCCGACCCTGCTTCTGCCGTTTTCCTTCTTTTTGTTGTACGTATAATCGCTTAGTTTTGAGCTTCGTGCTAATTCGTCGCGTGGGTGTACTTACGATGCGCTTTTTTGTAGAGGTGCACACACACAAACAGTCAGTTGGTGTCGCCGTAGTGTTTTTTCGACTATCTGCTGCTGTCTGAAAACTGTTTCTGCTCGACACTTCAACTTATGTTTTTTGGGGTCTTTTTTTCTGGGGAGAGGAGGCATCTTGTCCCTGATGTCCCGTCATGTGAAGGTGCGGTTGAAGTTAGAAGGTGAGGGAGGCTCGCCCTGCTTCAGTCACATTCTCTCGCGTTAACGTTTTTATTCTGATGAGCGTGTGTGTAATGACACCACCAACTTCCTTCCCAACGATATTCTAGCTTCTGGTCGTTTTTCTAGAGAAAAACAGCAAGAGACAATGGCAGTCTTTTCCATCCTCCCAAGCTTCCTCACTTCGTCTTTTTCCGAGCTGGTATTGAATGGTACTTCTGTCTCTGTGCTGCCTTAGTGTTCTTTTCCTTTGTCTGTAGTGTGGATGGAAGTGTGGCTACCTGGCAATAGAGCATCGACTACCGTCCTCCCTCCCGCCACTTCCTCAAGCCCCAACCCACGTGCAAAACGAGCGCGCGTTCTCTTTCTGGTCTCCTTTTTTTTTGCTCTTCGGCTTTTTGTTGTTGGTCTTCTTACTTTGTACGCGATTTGGTGCGAGGTTACACGCCACCGTCATGTCTGTGTGAGTTTGTGTGCGTGTGTGTGTGTGTTAACTCCCCCTACTCATACGTGTACGGGTGCGTATCGTGTTGCTTTCCTCCTCTCTGCCAGTGTATTCGCACGACGTAGACGTGCTTTCATGGATGGGTTCCTCTTTAACAACAGCTGTTATGGTACAGGATTGCGCTGCAGCAGAGGAAACTGCTCTTTCCAGCTTCACCCCCCCCCCTTTTTTTTTCCCCGACGTCTCGCGACTTCAGACTCCTTGTGTAAGTGTGCGTCTGCGTGAGAAGTGCTGTGCATAATTCAACTCGCGTCCTCTCCGGTGCCACCCCCCCCCCTCTTTCACTTCTATCGCGTACTGAGTGTGCGGCGCATTAACACTCATGCGGCCCTCACTCTCTTCGGTGTGTGTGTGTGTATCCCACACCGATTCTCCAAATACACACACACACAAATAGAGCTTATATAATCGCCAACAGAGTGCAAAAATTGTCCTATCTTTCAAGCACTGTAAACACTCTTGAAAGTGAGAACGAGGGTAATACCGGTGCTTCGATTGTCGAACTTATTTCTCGGGTGGGTTTCTCTTCTTCTTTGCAGCCCTCTTTGTGTACCACGTCCACCGGAACATGCTCAACTCCGCCTTGTACGAGCGCACTCAGATTCTCATCGGAGATGACGGCATCCGCGCTTTGCAGGGCACGAACGTGTTTCTCGTTGGTACTGGTGGCGTAGGCGGACACTGTGCGGAGACGCTCGTACGTGCGGGCATCGGAGCCATCACTATCGTTGACCACGACGTGGTTTCGTCCTCTAACAAGAACCGGCAGCTCATCGCGCTAGACAGCACCATCGGCAAGAGTAAGGTGGAGGAGCTTGCACGGCGGCTGCGGGACATCAACCGACACTGCAGCATCGTTGCCCTAGACGCCTTCCTCACCGCCGATGACGCGGAGGATTTGCTGTCTCGGCAGCGCTACGATTTTGTGGTGGATTGTATTGATAGCGTGGAGTGTAAGGTGGCTTTGCTGGCTGCCGCCGTGAGGCTGAAACTGCGCGTGTACTCGTCCTGTGGGGCTGGTGGTCGCCTCGACCCGTCGCAGGTGAAGGTGGGTGATTTCTTTGATACAGAGAACGACAGACTCGCACGCGCGTGTCGGGCGGCGCTGCGGAAGCACAACATCGGTCCGGGCTGCATCACGGTCGTGCACAGCACAGAGAAGGGCATGCGGCCGTTGGAGCCGCAGCGACAGGAGGCGGGAGGGCGGGACCGGGCGATGAACGGCACCATCAGCTACATGCCTCCGTTGTTTGGGCTGCTGCTGGCTTCGGCGGTGCTTCGGTGTGCGGTAAACACGGCCGCGCACGACGCGGCGGTGGCCCAGCAGAAGAAGGCTGCGTTGAAAGCACAGCACCGGCAAATGAAAAAGGCACGCCGGGAGGCTGCCAAGTAGGGGGAGGGAAAATGGGAGGTGAGAATGAGGGTGCAGGTTGAGGAGAAGGATGAAGTCCGTTCGTGGTCTAGAATGTCACGACAACGCTTCCTGCTATGCGAAGCGTGTGATTCTGTTTTATTATTATACTGTGTTTAGGATGCTGTTGGTTTTTGCTGGGTACGTTCAAGTCTTTCTGACCCGTTATCCCTCCTCGCTGAGTGCGGTTACCACCGGGAAGGCGCGCCGCTTTGAAACACGAACAAGAAACATATAGAGTTTTGAACATCCTGTCGACTACTCGCTCGATACACCTGTAGCCCACACACATACACATGCAGCAAGGCTGCCCTCACGTCTTATCTGTAAAGAGGAGGTGCTTCCGACCCCGCCCCCTTCTCCTCCACTTTTCTTTGCTCTTTTCCCTCCGCGTACTTGTGGGTGAGAAACACGTCGCGTGTTTTCGAAGCATCTGCGTAGCTTTGTAGAGGGATCAACGCATCCGGGTAACGTCTACGAGCTTGGAGAACGAGACTGACGCCTCCTCTCGACTTCTCTTCCTTCCTGTCCCCTCCCCCTCCCCTTTTCTATTGCGTGTGCTGACATTCGGCGCATGTGAACGTCACCTACTGTGAACCCTCAACTGCAGTTGATGTGGAACACCCGTCCGCTCTCCCCTGGCCGTACAGGTGGTCGAGAGCAGCAGCGGGAGGCGGACGCATTCGCGCGTGGACGCCCGCCAAATCGTCCTGGTGAGCACAGTGTCTGGTGTGACCTGGCAATGGTGGAACGTGGTTACTACCCACTAGTGGCGCGTGGAGTGGTGGTGGTGCTGACGGAGGAGAAGGTGCTGCTGCGCGTTGCCTCCACCGCCTTTACCTTTACGGTTCATGTGCAAGACGTCGTGCAGGTGCGGCACGTGGTGCCGAAGAGCGTCGTCGAGCTCCACGTTCGCCTTCCAGGCGCAGCAGGCGTCTCCGCCCCCCAGCGCCTCTACCGCCTAGCAGTCACAGAGCATCTCCCTGGTATGAGCGCGCAGCTGTTTCACACACTTGTCAACCAACTTCCCCTGCCGTTCCAGCGGCGTGCTGCGGCTGAGACGTTCACCGACGCCGCCGCCGCTGACTACCTTGTAGAGCAGCCGCGCTCGTTGCTGCCGCCCGAGCTGCTGGATGATGCGGGCTTGCGGGAGGTGGAGTGGATAGAGGCAGCGCAGCTGGGCTGTTCCAAGACAGCCCCCGCAGTCTTTTTCGCGTCACCTGCAACTCCACCTCCTCTGCCAGGCCCCTTCGAGTCTGCGCCAGCCACCGCCAACCATCCCTTCAACGTATCAGCGCTGCAGGAGAGTCGGCGCGCAGCGGCCAGTACTCCTCCTGCTGCTGCCGTCTCCACTGGGCATCTTCGCAAGATTTATGTCGCCCCATCGCCGTCCTTCTGGCGTCTGCCGAAACACGCCGCACCCGTGCCCCGGCAAGACTGCAACCTGACGTGGTCCAGCGCACGCGGGCAGGCTAGCCTTCCCCAGGCGGAGGTGCCTGTGACGAATACGGTGCCTTTCCTTTCGGAGTCCCTTGCATCATCATCGCCACGTCCGCCAACGCCGTCCCTGACGTTTCCCGCAGTCCGTACACCTGTATCGTACCATCTAAACACACGTTCTGGTCGACAAGTCCACCGTCGCGGGGAGCCACTCACACACTTTAACACCGCACAGGAACTGGTGAATATGAGCTGTCGCGAGTCTTCCTTGATGGCGGATGTGTGCGGACTACGGTCGCTCGCTGCGCCGACGTCAAGCCCGTCATCCCGTGCGTCGCAGCAAACCGATCCGATGCTGCGAGTCGAATACGGTCCCATCCTCTCAGGATGATGTGCACGCGTGTAAGGAAACGACATTGTGAGGTGGTGGTGTGTGTGCGTAGGGATAGGGGGCTAGTATACGTGTCAGCTAGTCCTTGCTGTTCATGATGCCTCGTGCCCACTCAAGAAAGTTGATTCTCTCTCCCTCATTCCTCCTTTGGGACCTCCTTTCGGCGGTAGCTATTTTTTTGCTGCGTTGCTAACGGCGTCATGGTCGTCGCAATGGATCTGTGGTGTGGTGAGCCTCTGCTGTTCATCATACTTGTTGTTGGGTTCTCTTGTGTTTCTTTTTTCCAACGCTGTTGTCGTAGACATTGCCTTTTCTTCTCTCATTTCTTTTTTTGCTCTGCAACTCGGCTGTCGCCGCTTTCCTTCCCCTGTACATTTTTCAAAGAGAAGAGACCACACCGTTCCGAAGCACCCAGGAAGGCGAAACAAGATGGGAGAGATGTTGGATTTGGGTATACATACATACATATATATTTATGTATGTGCGTTTATTTTTGTGTGTTGCACCTCCTCCAGTCAGCCGGTGGTGTGCTGAGATAGAGCGGTATGGAGGCGTGGCGGGATGGAATTGTCTTCCAACAGGCATCCAGCGTCGGAGTGATAACGAAAAGTGTAGCAGTGTACTGCAAACTGCTGCTACTGTTGCTACTTGTTTGTCTGCGTGCGCGCGCGCATGCAACACCCTTCCCTGTCTATGGTTCTTCTCATACTCTACACGCGTACTCACATTGCTTTTCTCTGGCTGGTACTTTTACTTACAAATACATATACACACACACTCACATTTTTGTGCATCCATGAATTTCTCATGGTGCTGCTCCACCTCCAGTAACCCTTTATTCACTCTGCTCTACGGGAGAACAAAACAAAACAAACGCAGAGCACTTTATTTGTGCCTCTTTTTTTTCTTTTTGCTGTTTGTTTGTGCCTGCTGGTTGGTTGGTTAGCATCTCCTCGTGCGTATTCTGTCCTTCTCTCTCTCCCCCCGCCATCACGTTGTTTTGCAACAACTGCGCGTTCCCACATTGTTTCGCCGGTTTATTGCTATTATTATTATTATTATTATTATTGATTATTGATTACTTCCCTCTCACGGTTATTTGATCGCGTGTGCGTGTGTCCCCCCCCCTCCCTTTCTTTTCTAATTTCCGCCTCTGCTGTTTTTCTTTTTCCTGTTTCTGTCTTTGCTCTCTCTTTACCTTTCCACTGCTGCGACCCCTACGACCACGTATACGATCCTCACCGGTGTCGTCCAGACTCGGATAAAACGTTTTTGTGTTGAGGATAACAGTTCAAAGGTACTCATCACTCACCAAGGGCTGTCCGTTTATTTTCCCATTGCTTTCTGTATTGTTGTGCTCGGTTTTTTTTTCTGTTTTGCTCCCGTTTGTGTGTTCGTCGGGGTTTTATTGTCCTCTGTTTTCGATTGCATTTCTCTTTTTGTGTTGCTGTTTTTGGCCTATCCCTTCAAACTCACTCACTCACGCTTCAACTCTTGTATTCTGCTGCCCCACATATATATATATATATACGTCTATCTGATGATAATTGGATACGTGTAAATCACTTGTTTGATTGCTCTGTTGTTCTTTTGAGAAACACGCGGACGATACTGTGAAAAACACCGTGGCGCTGTCGGGTCATCTACATATCTGCGGAGCGATATCGTCTCGCATCCTCACGTTCTCCTCTCTCGTATTTTTATTATTGTTATCACTTCTATTTATTCTCGCTGTTCCTGGCCGCTTTTCATCGACGAATAGCCCCCCCCCCCCTTCCTTCCTCCCGAGCCCTGAGCTTTCAGAGCATTCTCTGAAAAAACGCCACCGCAAAGTACTTTGTTCTTTTCCGTTGCGTTGTTGCTGGTGTCATTTCGTTCTTGTCGCGCGCGCGCACACATACACACACTCACGGAAGTCCCTTTCTCAAACCTTTTTTTTTTTAAACGCTGTTGCAAACTCATTCTCGAGGTGATATCTCGGCCCCTTACCCTTCCACACACACACACACGCCATTCATATGTACCCACCAAAGTGAACGATAACAGAAGAAAAAAGTGAATCTCTTTTTTGTTGTTATTGTTTGTCTTGCTGTCTTTTTTTCTTTCTTTCCGGCTGGCAACGCCAACGAGTTTCAGCTGCCACACAAGCCGAAACAACAACACAACAGAACATCACTTGGGGGAAGACAAATTCGTCTCGTGCAATCAGTGCAATACGTATATATCTGTATATTCGTAACACTTGTATTTGTATTACTGATCTCTCTTTTTTTTTCTTGTAGTACTGTAACTTTTTTTTGTGTGTGTGTGTATTTAGCAAAGCACTCGTGGGCTGGAAAGGGTATATATACGTACCTGACAGCCAACTGCAGTGCACCTGCTGCTTTTCTTCCCTTTTCCTTTCGCCTTCTTCTTGACTTACTTACCACCTCCACTAGTCTGATCTGCCACACGGAGAAGTAGACGAAGAGGAACACAATAGAGGCGAGCAGAATCACACACAAAACCCCACGCCATAGAGGGTGCTCTGTGCAAGCTGCGAGAAGCGGCAAATTTGCCTTCTCTTCCTCTTATCAGGTCCCACCTCGTAGTTTCTTTGTGGTGTTTCCTTGACTTCGCCGAGTCTACCGTCGGTGACACGCTGTTTTTCCAACCCTACTTACTATTGCTTAGCATCACACTCCCTACCACATTATTATTAGGTATCGTTTTCTTTTTTATCTTGTTCTGCAGTGTAGAAGTTGTCTGTCCTCCTGGTTTCGTACCAAGAAAGAAAAAAAAGAGCCTTACACATGCATTATAGGTACGCTATTTGATTCTCTGTTTCTCCTCACCGCAACTCATTCACACGCAACTCTCCTTCCCTTTTTGCTTTGTGTGTGTGTGTGTGTGTTTTCTTTCTCTTACCATTTGCCAGTTATTGTAGTCCTTTTTTTGTTTGTTTGTTTGTTTGTTGACCGCCGTTGTTTCGCTGCTCTGCTTTTCTGGTAGCCCCTTCCCCCTCCCTTCTCTCCGCTTTATTCAGCACCGCCACACGTCACGTATTCTCCTCGTGCTTCTCTCTCTCTCTCTCTTTCTGCTTTCTGCTGAGCAGCGAAAGCGGGGAGGGCAAGACAACAACAACAACAAACAAAAAAAACGTCCACGAATGGATCGCTACGGTGCCCGACAAACCTCCACCACATTTGCCGATGATCCGACAGAGTCCTCAGCGACGTCGGTGCCACCGTCCACCGAATTCGACACCAACACCGACCCTGCGCACCACCAGCCCATCGCCGACTGCCTCGACAAAGCCTCCAGACCACAGAGCAGCTCGTTCCTTCCGAAGAATGACGCAAGCACAGCATTGAACACCGCTGCGGGAAATCGCATCAGCTTCGGCAACAGCAATAGCAGACATCACAGCGGCTCCGGTGGCACCGGGGCCTGTGGGTTGGGTGTCACGGAGGGCTGCCGCAGCTGCATCGATGCCGGTTGCAAGGAGCAGAAGCGGGTGTACTTCCTCAGGCAAAAGTGCCCGCTTTGCATGGCGTGGACAAAAATTGCGGGCGATGCACCGTCGACGATGGCCACCTTCGAGGAGCACGCCGCCCAGTCCCTCCGCTCCTCCAGCTCCGTGGCAGACCTACAGAGCAGCGCCTCACGTAGCACCTACACGGAAGGTGGTGAGCGCCGTGGCGCAACGCGATCGCAGCGGAGTCGTGTCGAGCGTGCGGCGGGTAGCCGGCGGGCTGCTCCGCTGTGGACGGAGAGCAGCGATGCAAGGGAAAGCGAGGAGGCGAGAGGCGCGCCGGCCACAACCACCACAACTACGGTGTGTGTGCTGCCCCCACCGCGTTTTGGTCACACGGCAGTACTGTACAAGACGGCGCACATTGTCGTATTTGGTGGCAAGGCGAACGACGAGCACTACTACAACGATGTCTACGCCTACGCGGTGGAGGAGCGTCGGTGGGTGCGGTGGCAGGAGGAGTACACAGAGGATGAGGCGGGCGCGTCACGCGGCACCGCCGGTGCATCCCCCCTTCCCACCTCCTCCACCTCTGCGTTCTCCTCTTCACGTACGAATGGCACCGCCAGCGTTTCGGCGGCTGCCTCGACGACAGCACGATTCTGCCTCGGCGGAGCCTCTTCTCCCGCCGCATCCATGACGCCACATGAAAGCCGCGAAGGCAGCGCTGCACGTCGTCCGAACCCTAGCCCTAGGGAGCAGCCGCAGCCACACGACGAGGATGAGCTACATACCACCAGCCGTACGGAGGTGCTCGCACCCGCGACGGACATCGCAGCGACTCAGCGCTTCTTGCGCCCATGTGGACGCGTGGGTCACGCCGCTGCCCTCTACCAGGACACCATGTACATTCTCAGCGGTGAGCGGCAGGGGAAGTACTTTGATGACATGTGGGCATTGGACATCCCTAGCCTGACCTGGGCGAAGGAGTGTGGGCTGCCCTTCTCACCACGCAAAGGTCACACAATGCATCTTCTACCAGCGGAGTGCACCGCCACCCGTGCCCGCGAGGACATGTTTGTCGTCTTTGGGGGACTGGTGAAGGCCTCCCGCGTGCACACTCGCCCAGCCGACCCGGAGCTGCCAACGCGTGTTGCAGGGGAGCCAGACATGATGTGCGCACCCACCAATGAGACGCTGCTCTACTACCCGGCGCAACGGCGGTGGTGTCAGCTGAAGACCTGCGGTGACGTCCCTACCCCACGCTTCTACCACGTCGCGCAGCTGGTGACGGGCACCTCTCTGCTGTTGCTCTTTGGTGGTCGCACAGTGGCGCCGTCACCCGTCGGCACCACCCCCGCTGCCCGCGACGGCTCTTTCATGAACGACCTGCACATGTTGGATGTCTCGACGGGCATGTGGCGCCAAATACGCGACGTCGCCGGTGATGTCCCGTCGCCCCGCATGTGTGCGGCGAGTGTCTTTGTGAACGGCACCTTTGCCGTCTTTGCCGGCGGTGGTGATGGGTACTGTCGCAACGCCTACGAATACCAGCTCGGCGCGAACCGCTGGCGGCGACTGACACCGAACGACCAGCCCGCCTGCTCCCGTCCGACCGTCACTTACGTGAAGGACCGCCTGGTCTTCTTTGGTGGCTTCGCCCCTCGCATTGGGGTGATGAACTGCACGATGGAACTCTGCCTCGCCCCTCTCTCGCTCACAAATCAGTGTCTGCTGTGGTGGAACCGATGTGCCTTTGAGAAGCACGTCCGCACCCGCACGCAAAACCGGCTGATGGAGCAGGAGCAAGAGAAGACTGCGGCAGCGACGGCGACGATGCGGGTGTGCTGCCGAAAAGGTGGCGGTACCGCCGTCGGCAGTGGCTGCTGTGGGAAGCAAGTGACGCTGCATCGCAACCCAGCGAACCTCAACTGCAGTCCGGTGCCCACTCCTCGCCAGTCAATGATAAACCGCGGTACGCGTCGCCCCTCGTCCTTTCAGGCCCCTGGGTACGACCGCGCCACCCCATGGAACATGTCAACGATATCGCAGGGTTTGTGGTACGACGTCTCCCCCAGCTCGCCCTCCCTTCCCTACGCACCGTCGTCGCCGGTGATGTGCTCACCGCTCTCGAGCGTCCCGCAGTCAATTCCTTCGTGGCACGAGTCTACCACCACCACAACAGCAACAACGAACGGCAGCGGCAGCAACGCCGGTGGTGCCCTCTACTGTGCATCCTATGCCACCACCAGCTCCCCTTATCAGGTGAGTCCACGCTCCACTTCTGCCTCCACAAGCGTGACGGGGATGGCGGTGGCGACAACAGCACGGCCCCTTAACGTTTTCCCTTCGCGGCCTGACCCTTCGCTGACAGCGCTGTCATGCACAACCTCACGGTCTCGTAGCGTGAGGGGCGGTGTTACCACCCAATGCAGTGGCCCACAGGACGCTCCTTACAGTTACAGCAGCAACTACACAGGATTGACGGATACCATGCAGCGAGGCTCTGCTCACCCCAGCTCGTCCGTGGTGACGCCAGTTTCTTTGAACTCCTTGCCTGCCACCAGTCGTGCCCCCATGTCGGCTATCCGCGTCCCACCACAGGAATCCACCGCGGATGGCGGCTGCCGCATAGCTAACTGTATGCGCACCATCACCGGCTTCGTCGTGGCCTCATTCCCTCGCTTCAAAATCTGTCAGCCTCCGCCGTCGGTGCAGCAAGGGCACAGCAGCACCGATCCCTGCCCGAATAGCAGTCCCATCTCCCAGGCATGCACTTACTCCCCTCCGCCGTCGTTGCAGATGCGATCGCCAGCGAACTCGCAGTCCTTCTCACACCCGCTGAGCATCGACGTTGCTGCCCGCTCCCCACCCTCCCCGCAAGCAGCGGAGGGCAACAGTCTCAACAACAACTACACCGGCAACGGCTTCCCACCCCGCTCCCCGGTGGCCCATTCTGCCACAGCGGCGAGCAGCATGTTGGCCAGCCCACTGCTGCTGCTGCAGCGGCAGACGTCTCTGCGTTTTACGGAGTCGGCGTCAAGCCGGGCATCGTCCGTGCACAGCGTGCGTTCCGCCTCGTCGGAGACGGTGCGGCTGTCACACGTCAAGCAGCTGATCCGACAACTGGAAGGCCCGACAGGGGCCCTTTCTGTTTCGTGCGATGGCGGCACGAGTGCAGCAGCAAGAGTCGGACTGAAATGTAGACGCATACACACTCTCACACAGCAGTGGTGGAGACGGGAAAGCAAGATGGGTGGGAAAGGCCGGAGGTGCCTCTTCGGCCGCAGAGAGGTGACGGCGGCGTAGCGCTGTTGCGCATCTCTGCACGCGGTATGGCTGACGAGCGTGTCACCACCGCGTCCTTCTCCTCCCCTCCTTCCCTTCCGTCCTTCAACTCCCCCTCCACCCCCCCCCTCCTACACACACACACTTTTGTTGTTGTTTTCTCCCCTTGTCCTTGCTGACTTTCTTGTTGTCCTGACGACGCGAAGTCCCATCTTTTTTCCCTTCTTTTTTTTTCTGTACTATTTTGCGTGTAAGGGACGGAGAGGGGAAAGGGCGCTGTGCGAGTGGGTGTGGGTGCACCTGCTATATTGAATCTTGACTCGTGGTCGCTGCTCATTTGACTATGGACGTCTTTACATGAGTGTTCACGACATTATTATTATTATTATTATTATTGCTGTTGCTGTTGCTCTTCCGGAACCCCTGCACAGCACACTTCTTTTTTTTTTGGTGCAGCATCAGGTGCCCCTTTGCCTAGCTGCCACTGTGTATTCACTTCATTGTTGTTGCTGTTTTTCTTACTATTATTGTTATCACCACTACTTTTCACGTCGGTGGGTGTGTACTTGCGTCAATGCACGTCTGTTTGTACTTGACTCCCGCTGCAAACCCTTAAAAAAGAAAAGACATAGCCTCCTCTGGAGGTTCTTGCTTTCGCCACTGCTTTCTCATTACTTTTTGTACGACACCTGCATACCAACACATACACACGCAGCCTAACAGTAGCCAAAGAGGAGACCGCGGCATTACGTGGGCCTTCCTCTCCACCTCCCCCTTTTCCTTCCTTTTTAATGCCAGTCTCTCGGGGTGCTCTTTATTTTTTTTCTGGCACTCAAACAGAACAAAGACGGTAGCTTTTCACAAGTGCACCCAATTACACGCCTGAGTTGCAGCATGGATGAAACGAACAAAAAAGAACGCCCTTTTTTGTACTGCTCTTTTTCGTTTGTTTGTTTAGGTGGGTTTTTGAATGCGCAACCTTTTTTTTTGGCACCACCGTTGTTTACCTTTCAATTGTGACTACCTTGGCCGCTGGCAATGCGAGTGGGCACTTTGACGGTGCTGCCGCCTACTGCCCACCTACACCCTTTTTTTGTCTTTCCGCAGCGGCTGTTGTTGTTGCTACTTGGGCTGTTTTCTGTGCGCGACGTCAGCAAGACAAGATGGTGTGGTGCAAGTAACTGTGTGTGTGTGTATGTGTGTTTTCTGGTGTTGAACGGTTTGACGTGTGTATAGAACTTGAAGTGTCTTGCTACCTATTGCGACTCTTATTATTATTATTATTATTATTATTTGTGTTCATTGTGAGTGCTGCGACTTCTTCTGTTCTTCCTCTATTTCAACACCCACTATTTATCCTGTTTTTGCTGTTATCATCGCTGTGACGGCTGTTTTGTCATAGGTACCTGTTGTGGTGGTTTCGCTCCTCGCAACTCCAGTGGAACTACGGGATGAAGACCCACAAGTGTAGAGAGGAACTGTGTTACTGCGTGTGTAATGCGGCTGCGCAGAGAAAGCTTGAAAGCTCGCTGTGAGCTGAACGTCGACTGGCTGTGGATAACAAGTGCGAGAGAAACATAGAAGTGATTTTTGCGCACAAGATCCATCTTGCTGAGCGTGAGTCACACACGCTTGCATTGCTGTTCTTGTTGTTATGGTGGTGGTGATAGTTGCGAGCATAACGGACCCAAGATCAATTAGAAGCTTTTGCATATGTTTTGCTGCCGTTGTTGTTGCTCTTCGGTCTGAAACTGCCTGCACCTCCCACCTCTGCTCTCCTTTTTGCTGTTTTCTTCATGTGCTTTTTTTTGCGGGGGGTAATCGCTCCTGACTTGTATTTATTTTTCTATCTTCACTCCTCCCCCCCCCCTTCCTTGAGTACACAGCCCCCACCACGCACACCAAAAAAAAAAACGTAAAATAGCTTTCATTATTGCATTGTCGTCACACTCATTCTCATCATTCTAATTCCCAAGAGAAACATCCTCTTTTTTTTTTGCTTACTGCGGCTCTTATTCGCTCACTGTGAAGAAGATTGTCGTGACGTGGGCGACATCAACACCCTCACCCATGCCGGGTCTGCGAGTGTGTCTGTTACCCACTTGATCATTCGAAACAGTACCATCGCATCGCACAACCCCCCCCCCCCTCCCACACACCCACGCCCACACACCACACAATACGGTCCCACGGCTTCCAAGTTTGTTGTATTGTTGTTTTTGAAGGGAAGAGGGAAAGAGTCTTTTTCCTCTTTTGCGGGTGCTCCATGATGTCCAGCCGCACCACAAGTCTGACTGGCCGCGGCTCTGGCTCTTGCAGCCCCTCCCCTGGTGCGCGGCTGTCGACGCCACCACCACCGCCGTCGGCACCGTCGTCCTGTGCGTCGCCTGCGCAAATCGAGCAGCTGCGCCAGCGTCTGGCGAGCGGGCTGCAGTCCCATCCCGAGCTGCGCGACTTGCTGGGTCTCTGCGTGGAGAGCAACGACTGGACGGCCGAGGAAGCCCGGCAACGTCCTGACAGCATTGTCTTCATGGAGCTCTTCCTGCTGCAGGTGCACCGCGTACCCCTCGTGCAGTACTTCCCCAACCTCGTCACCATCAAGCTCATGAATATTGGACTGGAGTCAACCGCTGATTTCGCCACGCTGACCCATGTTGAGGAACTTTGGCTGTCGGACAACAACATCCGCGTGATTGAGGGACTCGACAACATGACGAAGCTGCGCCGCCTGTACTTGCAGGGCAACTGCATCACCACGCTGGACGGCCTACCAGCCCTGCGCCACTTGCGTGAGCTGTGGGTCTCACGCAATCAGCTGCGGCGACTGACCCACCTCACCCCGTTACGCAAGCTGCGCACGCTCTACGCAGCGGAAAACCCAATTGAGTTCCTCGACGAAGCCTTCTCAAAGGACATGACGCACCTGCACGACGTCAACCTCAGCGGGTGCCACCTCGCTGATGTGGGGCAGCTCTGCTACCTGCAGCAGCTCCCGTGCCTTCGCAACGTGTGGCTCAGCGACCCCCTCTTTGGCGACAATCCAATTTGTCGCATGAGCAACTACACGACGCTGGCACTCTCACGGCTGGACTCGCTCGACAGCCTCGATGGCGTCTACATCACGGCGGAGCAGCGCAGCCTGGTGGAAAGCGTCGTAGGGAAGAAGACCTCCTACTATGAGATGCGAGGGCAGCTGTTGGAGATGCACCTCGTCCTTCTCACACGACACGCGGAGTCCTGCGCGATGCGCGAGACGGCGCAGACGGCGGTCGCCCTCGGACAGCTGCAGGCGTGTCTGCAGCCGATCGAACTCGAGCTGGCTGAGCGGCAGCTTTACTGTGGCGGTGGTAACAATGGCACGCATAACTGCAAGCCGGGGTCGCTGCGTTGGCGCAGCGACGCCGCATCGACCGAACAAGCAGAGGTGGGAGACAGTGCGCAGCTGGATCAACTTCGCATGCAGCTGGCCCGCGCTGTGAGCACCAACGCGATACTAGAGCAGACAACCCTCCTGCGACTTGCACAGGCCACCAATGCCGCTGCTGCAGAGGCAGAGCTGCTAAAGGAGCGGCTTGCAGTGGAGCTGCACACCGCCGGTAACGTGCGACTCGAGGCTGTCAGCGCGGGCAGCGAGGTCTTCACCTCGGTGGAGAATCTTGTGCAGGGCCGCTTCCATCGCAAGCTGTTCGAGCAGCAGTACGGCATCACCAGCGTCGTGGTGCAGCGCGTGCGACGTGTCGTCAACCGCGGCCTGCGTCTCCGCTTTGATAGCCGGGTGAAGGAGCTGCACGTGGACTTGGCGAACCCGAAGCATTGCAGCCGCTTTGTGGGCTTGTTTGGAATGGTGCCAATTTCATCCGAGGGGCAGAGCGCGTGCGTCCAACACGCCTTGCTGCGCGGTGTTGCAGCGGAGGACGACACCACCGCAGCGTCAGCGTTGAAGGCAGGAAAGAGCTGGATGGCTGATGCGCCGCACACGCCGACACCAGCTGACGAGGGCGTCCCGCTCACCAACTCTCTCTTTTACGCAGATGAGGCACGTCTGCGCGTTCTCAGTAGGCAGTGCGGTGGCGACGGCAGCGGGGCTGGCAACGTTGGCCCTGGTGGTGAGCGGCGCAACTCGAACAACGCCGGTGCCTCGTTCTCCGTGTCGCAGGTGTACACCGACAGTCGCAGCGACAACAGCAATGGTGGCAGCGATGGTGTGGTCTGTCATGGCCAGCTGGTGCTCTACCGCACCTACCTCGGCAAGGCGGTGAGCGCCCTCGGGACAGCAGAGTCGTCGGCCCCCTCCTCTTCCTCCGCTGTGTCATTTGTGCAACGCGCAGGGCGTGTGCTGAGGCGTGACTACGGTGCCGGAATTACCGCCGCCTACCGCGCGCTGCCTTCGGAGGAGACAGCTGCGGGGACAGAACACACGTCCGCACCCTCTTCCTCTTCGTCCTCCTATGTGTGGTACTGCTTCGACCGTGCGTTGGTCTTGGCTGACTGTGTTGTTGACTACTACTACACCGTGACGGGGCCCCCGTTGTCCTCTGCAGCGCAGTCGTCGTCGTTCATTGCTGCAGCCGGTGCCGCCCCACCACCGCTGGACACGGACGCCGCCAACGCACTGCTTTTCTCCGTATGCATGCCCGGCAACGCAGGCGGCGGCGGAAGCAGTGGGGGCGGGTCTGCGCGAGAGAAGGTTGTGACAGGGTGGGCGGATGTGGCGCGCGACGTGCGTGAGGATCTTCTCTGCTGTGCCACACCGCTCCTGCAGTTCATTGACTGGTGTGGCGGGCTGCCCAGTGAGTCGCCGTGCAACAACCCAAGTGAAAAGACCAACGGTACCAACACCAACAGCAGTAGCAGCAGCAGTCGGGCCCACAAGTACAAGCCGCGGTTGTCGCTCGACGTCGGCCGCGGCGGGAACACGCTGAAGGTGATCTCCGCGAAGGAAACGGCGGAGGCCATGGCCAGCGTGGCCGCCGTCCTGGGCAACGACCTCACCTCACAGCTGCTGACGGTGCACTCAGCGAGTCCCTCAGCTGCGCAAAGCGACAGCGACAACACGAGGGGTGGCCGAACAGTAAATAACGGCGACCATGACGGCGCCGCGGCGCGACCGCTGCAGGGGTGTGATGTGGAAAACTACGTGTCCCGCATGCACGTCGCCGAAGGTGCTCTCACGCTATGCGTGCTGCGTGGGCTGGGGCTGACCGCGATGTGGAAGGACTTTACCTGTCCTCTCCTGGCGACAGTCACCACGCTCGACCTCTCCCACAACGCCCTGCGCGAGTTTTCGTGGTTTGCAGTGGCGAAGGAGGCGCCGCAACTCCAGAAGCTCTACTTGCAAGCCAACAAGCTCACCTCCTTCCACCTGGATGGCAGCCGCCTTCCCGCACTACGTTTCTTGGACCTGCGCGACAACGCACTTACCAGCGCCGATGACTTCCGCACTATCCGTGTTGCTGCACCTGCTCTGGAGGAGTTGGAGTTGCGCGGCAACCCGCTGATGGCGGTACAGCGGCGTCAAGATGCGGAGGCGCAGCTGTGGCTGTATCTGGCCCCACCACCATCAAGCGCCACACACGCGATGTCTGCCGCTTCTTCGGTGGTTACACTGTCGAAGCTGAATCAGCGGAGCGTCGGTGCATACCCCGGCACGCTGGCGGTGCAGCGGTATCGACGGGCCTGTATTGTGGAGAGCGGCCCCGCCGCCTCCCCACGCACGACCCACGCCTTGGAGTACTTCATTCAACGATTGAAGTCGGCCAGTGGCAGTGCAGCTGGGTCGGCGGCCGCCGCCGCGATGTTGTCGATGGACGGCGTGTCGGTGCCGCAGCGTTTTGTGAGCGCCGCCGTCGCGCAGCTGGAGCGGTGGGAAGCGATGGACAGCCTGGACGAGCACGTGACGGAGGCCCTGCGTGAGTTGTCGCAGCTGCAACCGTTGCAGCAGCCAGGGAGCTCATCTCTCCCCTCTCCATTCACCGGTGACTTCCTTGCCACCGCCGCAGCAGGTCCGCAGTGCTTTCACGACTGTCAGGATATTTGCTGGACCCACGGACTCCTTGACAACGCAGCCGGGCTGGCGGCGCTGCTGCCCAACCTCTGCCGTGTTGTTCTGCGTGGACATGCCCTCACCAGCATCGACCCGCTACTGCAGCTGACTCGCCTGGAGAGCCTGAACGTGGCCGAGAACCGTCTCACGACGCTGCCGTGTCTCGCCGGGCTGAAGTCATTAAGGGAACTCATTGTCGACTTCAACCAGCTGACTTCCCTGCCAAAAGAAATGGGCCCCCTGCCGTCGCTGCGTTTGCTGAGCGCCTCGGCAAATCAACTCGCACAGGTGGACCCCGCCCTCTTCGTCGTCACCGCCGCTGCTGCCGTTGACGGTGGTGGTGGTGGCAGCGCTGCGGCAGAGGCATCGAAGGATGGGGCGGCACCGGTTGCGTCACAGCTGGAGGTGCTGCACCTCGCCCACAACGCCATCGCAGACATGAATGTGATTTACGCCCTGCGCGACATCACCTCGCTGTTGATTCTGAGTGTCATGGGGAACCCGTGTACGCGGATGGACCCATCACGGACACCACGACCCGAGGCGGACGCGAAGCTGGCTACCGGCGAGGACACGCGTCCGTACCTCATCCACGTCTTTCCACAGCTGAAGGTGCTTGACTGCGGCTCCATCTCCGCCGCCGAAAGCGCCAGGGCACGTGAGATCTACGCCGGCAAGATCAACACCGACCTTCTCATTGAGAAGGCACACGGGCAGCCCGACACGTGGGCCACGGTTCGCCACCTCAACCTCTCTCATTGCACCCTTACCGAGGTGAATCAGCTGGAGCCGTTTGTCGGTCTCGAGGTGTTGCAGTTGCAGCACAACTTCATCTCCTTGCTTTCTGGCCTCTCCACCCTCACTCGCTTGAAGGCGCTGGATCTCTCGCACAACCGCATTGGCACGGCGGCGTGGCGAAGCATGAACCACAGCAGCACCACGAATGTAGCCACCACAGCAGTCTCTTCGTCGTCGTCGCCGCCAAGCGCGCCGTCGTCGACGTACGTTGCACTGGGTGACGCTCTCGCGCCGCTGAAGCTGCTGGAGTCGCTTTCGGTGGAAGCGAACCAACTCACCGACATCAGCGTCCTGAAGCTGCGTCTGCCACGGCTGAAGTTCCTCAACGCACGTGGCAACGACATTCAGTTCCTGCAGCGTGGTCTGGAACACCTGCCCGATCTGCGAGAGCTTCTCCTGGATCAAAACAAGCTGCGCGGGCTCTCTGCTGATTGCCTTGCCGCAAACAAGAAGTTGTCAATTCTGTCTGTCGAGAACAACGCCCTCAAATCGCTAGAGGGTCTGCGCGGGTGTACACGGCTGGAGCAGCTGCGCCTTGGTGCCAACCGACTTTGTGAGCTGAAGGCAACTCTGACTGACCTGCAGGCATGCCCGCTGAAGGCGCTCGTCTTGATTGGTAACCCGGCTGCACGCAAGAGTAACTACCGCACGACGGTTGTCGCGTACTTTTCGCAGTTGACGGAGCTCGATCGCCGTGCTGTCACACAGGAGGAGCGCGAGAAGGCGGCGACGGCGCGGGTGACGGAGTACGTGGCCCCACCGAACGTTGTGATGGACCTGGACTTCCTCGCGGTAGCGTCGGGGTCACCGACGGGGATGCCGCTGCCGCTGAACGCCAGCGTAAATGGCAATGGTCTGCCCAGCCGTAACCGCCTGTCAAATCCGACGGTGGCCATACCCTCTGGGGTGCGCCGCAACGGCAACGGCAACGGCGGTGGCGGCGCCGATCGCTTCAACGTGAACCTGCGCAGCAAAGCCTATCGCCGCTAAGGAGCAAGGAGAGAACGTGTGTGTGAGTGCGTGTGTGTATGTGGGTCTTTGTGTGAAGAAGTCGCTGTTGACGTGACGGTGTTGAGTGGATCAGCGCCTGCTTTCTTTTTTCTTTATTTCAACGGTGGTCAGCGCGCGAGCCACCGCACTTTCTATTTCATGTTTATTGTGCCGTGCTTTTTTTTTTCATGATGTAAGCACCACTGGGGCTGCAACGCACGGCAACGTCGCAGCGCTCCTGCCTTCTCACTCAAAGACGACGGCGGCGGCGGCGGTGGTGGTGGTAGTGTCTCACTTGCCTTGTCGCTTAGCCCTCTCTTCTGTTGGAAACGTCATCGAAGTACATAGGTCACTCTGATTTTCTGCAATCACACAAGTGATGGTAACCAAAAAGATACATGTAACAAAAAATAATCTCTTCTCTATCTTTCTCTTTCTATGTACGTGTATCCAGGCTGTGGTTATCGAAGGAAAGGGAAGAGGGCGAATGTGCACCAGCGCTTCATCCACTTCGGCCATCACAAGCCCATCAACGGTGAAGAAGAAAACGACAAGGAAAGAAAACCGCAGCCACGTTCACAGCTGAACTGTCTGATGTGACCTCATATCGTCTCAGCTTCCCTCCCCATTTTCTGCCCTCAGTTTTTGTGGCAAAACGGTTCTCTTGACGTTAAGCTAGTCCTGCACGACGCCCCCCCCCCTCCCCTCCCTTTCTCTCTCTCTCTTTCCTATCGGCCTCGACCTCGTCACACGAACCGAAGACACTGCCCTCAGCGTGTGAAGCGATGTGAATTTCTTTTCGCGTTTCATCAGCCAGATCATTGTCACTCCCGCTGCCAGATCACCTCTGCTACTCTCAATTCTCTCACACTCTTTCACCACACACACACACACACCATCTCATTCTAGACGAGAGATAGGTGTCTGTTGCTCTGCTGAAGAAGGGCGACTAACGTACAAAGGAAGTCCAGTCGACGTTGCTTCATTACCCCACTCGTGCAGTGATTTCGCTGCTGCGGCGTGTAAAACGTCAGGAACACATTTTTTAAACCGCTGCGTCTCGTATAAACGACAGCCCAGACTTTTCTCTGTCCTCCCCCCCCTTTTTTTTATTCTACCCTTGAACATCATGGACAAGGCAAAGACGCTCGAAGTACTGCGTAGCATGAAATTCATGCAACGTAAGGAGGAGGCTAAGCGACGAGCCACCTTCGAAGTGGCCCAACGGGAAGAAATTGAGCGCCACCTTCACGCTGATGACAGTGGCAACGTCGCAGCCTCGGGTCAGCGTGGCGGCCCTGCCCGAGCAACACTGCTGTATGACGACGCCGTCCCCGCCAGCTTTTACGGGCTCGCCAGACGTTCCTTCACCGACGCCCTCGGTGAACCCTCTAGCGTGGTCGAGGACAAGGAAGCTGTTGATGGTAGAAGCAGCAGCAAGGTGCCGAGGGCATCTTCTCCCAACGCGGCATCAGCGGCAGCGGCCACGCAACCTTACGCAGATGACAACGCAGTGTTCGACAGCGATGAGGAAAGCCTGGAGGAGGACTTGTGGGAGGAAAAGCGGGGAGAGTTGGACCCGACGGCGGCTTCACAGCGTGCGGGATCACGTAAGGGACATGCCACACCGCAGACACGAACCAGAACGAATGCCAGCAGCCGGAGCGATGGTCGCTTCACCGTGCAGGCCGCCGTGCGGGCCCCGAAGCTGCCACGCCGTCTTGAAGAAGCTGTCACCGAGGAAGAGCGGCAGCGCAAGCGCAGGCGTGCGGAGGACAGCGGCGATATGGATTTTGTCTAAAGCGCGCGAGAGAGTGGTGAATGCTGTAAAGTCGTGTAAATATGGCGGGTGGAGATGGGCCGACACACACCCACACGTCCATATACGTGTGCGACGATGTGTGTGAGTGTGCTTTGACAATAATGCTAAAAAGGAAGATAAAGAAGCGCGCTTTTTGTGTTTTCAACTTTACAATCCTCGCACAGTACAGCGGCTGGCGCATCTCGCAATCCCGTAGAGGAAGCCGTGAACCTTCCCCCTCCCCCTTCTCCTTTCTTCTCCTTGCTTACCGGGGAAACGCTCGAGAGAGGGGGAGAGCCCGTCCTTCGACGCTCTGCGCTCCTGACGCCGCCACCTACTCCACCTCTTCCTCCCCCCGTTCTCTCGCTTGTACTCCATCACGCATGGGCGACTTCAGAGATGATTACAAAGAAAGAAGATAAACTCTTGTGAAGGCAACGCACCGCCGCGATAGCACAGAGTCCTCCCACCCCCCACCCCCTCTCTTCTTTCTTTCTCAAAGTCTTTATCTTCCAAGGAGACAGAAGCCTAACCATGGAGCAGACACAGCAGCCTCCGTGCCTGCAGCGGCAGAGCAGCGTCGCTACTGACACCAAACTCCGTCTGGCAGATGACAGCGCCTTCAACTCCGTGCGTCAGGCAGCGCTGGCGATGTTTAAGCAGCGCACGAAAGACCTCACGCGACTGGCCAGCGTTGAGGCGCAGTCGCAAAAGATCGCCTCAGAGCTACAGCAGGTGCAGACCAGTGTTGCCCAGCTTGCAACGCAGCAGGCGTGTCTTGAGGCTCTCGTCGAGGAGGAGCAGCAGCGGATGCGTCAGCGTGAAGGCTGCTTAACGGAGCTGCACGGAGCGCTGGTGCAGGTGGACGAGGAGCAGCGGGCGTACACGAAGCTGCAGCAGACGGCAGAGGCCACCATCAACGCTGCCACGACGTTCATCACCCGCTTCACCAGCAGTGAAGGACGACTTTTTCAGCTCTTGGCACTGGCGAAGACGCAGGTGGGTGGACGCGCGGCCCGCGACCTGCAAATGGCGCTCGCACAGACGCAGCAGAGAGTGACTGAGGCGGCGGCACAGCAGCAACGCCTGCTTAGCGGGCCCTTCTGCTTCAACTCGACCAAGGTGACAGAGCAGACGGCTGCTGAGCGGGCCCAGGTGGATGTGGTCCAGAGCTTCTCGATGGAGCTGCAGCGGTGGGTGAGTCAGACAGCGGCGTGGACGGGCCATCGCGAGTTGGTCAAGCCGCTGGATGTCATGCAGCAGCTCCTCGAATGGCTGGCAACAGACGACAGTGTCGACCTGCCACCGCAGACGATGGGTCAGCAGACAGCAGACGTGCTGGGCAAAGCGTGGCCGCCGCTGCCGGGATGCCCCACGCTTTGCGTCGATGCCGCCACGTTTTTCTCCGTGACGGAGGAATCCCTTCAGAAGATGGTGCAGGAACACGCTCTCCAATCCATGGACGCGCTGCGCGAATTCTCTGAGCGACTCACCGACGCCTGCGACCGTCAGAACTACTGCCTTCCACCAAACGTACAGGCACGGTTCTCCACCCTGGACACGACCGCTGTTGATGCAGCGTGGGCCTCGCTGCTGCACCAACGAGAGGCATGGGAGGCGTTGGAGAAGGACGCAGTGGCCGCTGCTGCATCCGCGGCAGCCGCGGAAGAGGCACGTCTGACGGCCCGCGTCGAGCTGCAGTCACTGACGGAGTCGTGTGCCGCCATTGAAAATGCGCACCGCCAGCGGGCACTCGAGGTGGAATCAGGAAAGGAGGCGGAGCTCCTGAACTACGCGGCGGCGTGGCGGAAGGGCTGGCACACCCTTGCCGCCCAACGTACCTCGCTGTTGGTGATGCAGAGCACAATAGATGCTAAAGCAAGCGAGGCAGCGAATGCAGATCGTCTCCGCGCTGCGGAGGCAGAGACGCACGCGCAGGAGATGGCGGTGCGCCAGCGTGTGATGCAGGAACAGCAGGAGACACTAGAAGCGGCGCAGAAGCAGCTGGAAGAGGCGTCTGCGCACAAGTCTGCGCTGGAGGAGGAACTCGCAGCCGTTCAGCGGACGGAGCGGGATGCGCAGCAGCAGCTGGAGATGCTCTTATCCTCTCTCCGCAGGTCTTCGCCGGAGACCCTGTTGGACACGGCGGAGGCGAGTCACCCCCGTGTCGTCTCCGCCTTACAGTCGGTAGCGGGATGTCCCGAGATGTACAAGGAGTGGGCCAGCACCATGGACGCGCAGAAAGACCACTTTGCAGACACAAATGTTGCGGAGGTGATTGGGGAGGCTATCTGCCGCGCACCGAGCGGCGAGGTGACGACAGAGTCAGCGAGTCTCATCCGTGCCGCTCTGCAACACGTCGCTGCAACCCTGCAGCTTCCCACAGAGCTCTTTCAGGCAGACGTCTTGAGTAACGACCTGCTTCGCCAGCTGCCCTGCCTCACAGCGCTTGCATCAGAGATGCAGTCTGCGCAGGTGTCAGCAGAGACACATCGAGCGTGCGTGGCGGAGGCACAGGCGGAGGTGCATCTTTTGCGCCAAGAGCTATTTTTGGAGGAGTAGTGGGGCACTCCCAATGCAGTCCGTCGGTAGCTGGTTGTGCCTTCCTCTCCCGATCTCTTTCTCCTAACGCGCACACATATACATACATACACTCTACAGTGTTCTTTCTGCTGTGATAAACTGCTGCTGCCTTTTTTTTTCTCTGCCATTTTCGTGTGTTTCTGTTATTTCTTCTGCCCGCTCGAATTTGACTAGGGAGCAACGCAAGCTACAACAGACAGCCACGGTAGCTGCTGCAAAGGGTGCGCGGCAGTGCTTTTCGCATACATGTTTTGCTGCTCTATTTTCGTGTTGCTGAGGCTGCTTTTCGCACTGAGAAGTTGAATTGACGTGGGTGATAAAGCACTGGAGAAAGAGAAGAAAGGGAGGTGACCTTGGTGCTGCATCCTGGTGCATGTGACGCCAGTGTTGCCGCGGAGTGCGTGGCTCTTCAACATCCCCGTCTCTCTCTCTCTCTCTCGCATTGCCAAACTCTATTCTGTTGCGTAGCCCTACTTCCCATCGAAAATCACTCCCCTTTTTTTCACACACACACACACACTTTCTCTGTCGCTCACATTGGTTGTATCTCCGCCGCCACCGTAGCCTACACCCACTCAACCTGTCACACGAATTACCACCGAGGCAAAAGCACACGTCGGTGTGTTTGCCACGACAGGACTTGTAAACGTGTCACCTATCGTACTTCTCACGTATCAACGCTTTCCTCGCTATTATTATTGTTATTGTTATTCCTGTGGCTCTTCTTATTCGGCCGTCATCCCCCACCCAATCTTGTTCTGAAGCAGATAGACAGCTGCACGTCAGTGCCTCTTTACTTCAGATTCACGCCCGCCCCCTACTCCCTCCGCCTCCCTCTCTCCAAACATGCGTTTCCTTGTAGTGAAGCGCTATGTGGTGCTTGGCCTGCTGGGTCTGCTGCTTCTTGTCTGCCTCGCACAGGAGCACGCTTATGCGGCTGGTAGTCATCGCAAGGAGCTCTACGACGATCTCGGTATTGCGAGCGACGCCACCAAGGATGACGTCAAGAAGGCATTTCGTGCCTTCACACGGGCAAACCATCCCGACTTAAAGGAGGGTTACGAGGCAAAGGAAGCTGCCAAGGCGGCGATGGCGAAGATTCTGCGCGCGTACGAGGTTCTGTCTGATGACAAGAAGCGTGCGGACTACGATCAAATGGGCCTCATCCCCGGTGAGGCCCCCAAGGTGGAGGAGATGACTCCCGAGGAGCTCTTCGACTACTACCACCAGTCCTCCCCAATCTTTTCTAAGAGCGTGACGCTGACGAACGTGACGGCGTTGCGCCGCCTGCAGGAGTTCCGCGGTGGTCGCGTGTTTCTGGTCGAGGTGTACGATGAGGTGAATTGCAAGAACTGTCGCTTGTACAGCACGGCGTGGGAGACGCTCTACCAGTCCAGCCTGGTGGACGCGGGCGTGCTGGAGATGTACCGCATCGACGCCCTCAGCGACGAGGGCCAGACCCTGCTGAAGCACCTCGGTGTGCGCTACCGCAAAGAGCCGTACGTCTTCGCCATCGTGGACGGCGAGTTGTGGACGCTCTACAGCATCCACGAGGCGATGAAGCAGAAGAACGCGAACCGCGCCTTCCAGCACTTGTTGGAGTTCGTCATGTCCTTCTACTACGATATCTTCTCCCAAACCTCCTCGCTTGAGGTGACGCAGCTGAACGACATCCTTGACTACCTGCGGGCCCCCCGGTCCGCCGCGCAGCCGCTGCGGGTGCTGCTGCCAAACATCAACTCCGAATCGATCCCGGTGGCCCTGCAGATGCGCTACGACCAGGTCTCCGTCCGCAGCGTGCCGCGTGACATCCTGCTCGAGTTTGTGGAGGAGTACTGCGAGATGCAGGTGGACGTAAAGGACCGCTTCGGTGAGCCGGTCCCCATGGCGGAGTTCCTTGTCGTCTCGATGGAGCCGCTACCCACGCCGCCGAAGGACGTGACGGAAGGCGGTGACGTGTCGGAGATTGAGGCGGCGGATGCGGCTGCTACCCCACAGAAGAGCTGCCGTCTCGTGCACATTGGTGCTGCGGTAGCGCTGACCTACAGCAAGGCATCAAAGTTCATTGAGGGTCACCTGCCGGAGCGCCACGTCGGCATGAAGGGTGTCCGTCACGTCGGTGCCAGCGACTTTATTGAGGTTTGTCGACAGAACTGCCTGGTGTGGGTGCGAGAGGACTGCACGGTGGCGCCAGAGCCCCACATGGTGGAGCTGCTGTCGGAGCAGTACCTCTCCTTCAAGACGGGGTACTGGTGCATGACGGAGGAAAGCAAGCTGGCGGCCACACTGACAAAGGCTGGCGCGTGGACGCCGACGTCGAAGAGCCTGACGGCCTCGCCCTCCGCCCTTGTCGCCTTCGTTGGCGGGAACGACAGCTTTGTCTACCCTCTCGTCTCACTCACCAGCAAGCCGGTGGAGGCAATCACGCAGGAGGATATCTACGGCGCACTGTCGGAGATGGTGGGTGGTAACGAAGACGCCGCAGCCGCAGAAGCCGCAGCGACGAAGGCGTCGATTGAGGTGAAGCTCCCCCAACCCGTCTCCCGCCTCCTCGCTACGCCGGGCTTCCCCATGTCGTACAAGCAGCGTGTCTACATACAGGCCATGACGCTGTACACCTTCGTGGCGCCGCTCGTGAGCAACACGATGCCCTTCCTCATGATGTACTTCGTCCACAAGTACATCATCAATCGCAAGAAGCCGGAGGAGAAGGAAGAGGAGGGGCGCAAGAAAAAGGAGGAGGAAGCCAAAAAGAAGCAGCAGCAGGAGGCGGCGGCCGCGGCGAGTGGTGGCACGGCGGCGGGAACGCAGACTGGGCCGGTGCGCCGCCGCATCCGCAAACCGCAGCCCCGCGTGAGTCCCTACAACCCACGCGACATGAAGTGGGCAAAGGAGGAGAAGGGCTTCTTACTCTTCCTCTCGGAAGACGGCTCAACAGCCGGCTCGCTGCCGCTGCCACGTATTGCCATGGAGGATCCGTTCTACGTGCGGGTCCTCGGCACCGGTCAGAACAACTGGAAGGAATGGATGCAGGCCCACAAGCCCGCCGCAGCGGAGAGCGCGGTTGCCGATATGCCGGAGGAGGAGCGTCATATCTCTGTTATGGCGATCCGCAAGACGCGCATGAAGGCAGTGGTGAAGTCAGACGGGCAGAAGATCGACGCCTTCCTGCGCGACCTCCTCGACGGTACCATCAACCCCAGCGAGGAGCTGCCATCGTGGGCTTACGATGAGTAGAGGCGGGAAAAAGAAAGAAGGGCACGTTTGGGTGTGCTGTTTTGTGTGTGTACGCTCTCACCAGCGTGCTCGTTTCGCACGGGAAAAAAAGATGAAATGCTGTGGAGCAGGTGTCGGAGGGGCCCCTGGCTCCGTCCTCGTACTCCCCCCCCCCCCTTCTCCTCCTATCCCTTCCTACCGCACCCGCCTCCCTGGCGCTGTTGAACCGCGCTACTGCTACGCTTTATTGTTGGTGTTATTATAGTTTTCTCTTTAGTCTCATAAGGTGGAAGCCGGAGTGTGTGAGAGAAGAGGTTGTAAACGTCACGGCTGTCTACTGTCGCCTACTAAGGATGCAGCTGTGGGTGATGTCGAATGCGCCATGAATTCTTGGTGCTGTTTTCTTTTGATTTCTTTTTTTTTTGGGGGGGGGTCATGTCCGTTTTCTCACTGTGCGGACTGTTCAGATAGCTGAGCAACCATCTTTGGTAAAGAGAGAGAGGGAGAGGGAGAGAGAGCTGCATCACCACATCCACAATTAGCCACGACAAATTGTCGCGGCATCCCTCAGGCCTGCTTTTGTTGTTGTTGCTGCTGGCTCAATTCAGTGGTATCTTTCGGCTCGCCGTCTCACGTGGGGCTCATGCTCCTCCTCCTTTTTCATCACCACCCCATCCATCCCTATCCCACATCTTCACGTGGTGTCGCTGCCCTTGCTCTGCCCATGTTGCCCATTCCCGTATTCTGCGGATGGTATTGTGCGCCGTCTTGCCGTTCAAATTCGCTATCCCATTCTTCTCTTCGATCCGCCACTCCTTTTCCTGCTCCTTCATCTCTTCCTCCCCTTCCTTCTCTGGTTTGCGCTGCCCACACCACGCGTAGAAAAAGCACAGCGGTTTTGGTGCTGTTTTCGCCGTCACTATTGCTTCACGCCTCGCTTTCACTCCATCCACTCTTCTTATTATTATCATTTGCACAGTCCGCTGCCCAGACGTGCTGTGCGGCCCCGCAGGCTTGCCAGGTCACCACCTCCCCCACCACATTTCAGACTCTCTCACGACCGCTAGACATCGGCATCATAGATTTCGCTTGTGTGCTCTTTTTTTTTTATGTGTGTGTACATCGTTAGCGTGATAGAATTGAGAGTAACGTGCTGCAACAAGAAATGGAGTCCCCCGCAGGCGGCGTGGCGAGCGTGGTTTACGATGCGTTGCACAAAGCCCAACAGGCTGCCCCGCAGCTAAAGCCCATCCCGTCCTTCGAGGTCTACAAGGTGGCACGCGAGGAGGAGCTGGCGGCGTACCGCATGCTGTGTCGCGTGCTCGTCATGCACCACGGCACCGCCCTCCCCAAGGCTCAGCAGCGCATCCTAGATGACCTGGGTGAGGAACTCTGCATCACGGCGCAACGGCAAGAATTAGAGCGGGAGATGGCCACGCAGGATGAGGTGCTGCAGGGCATCCGAAAGTCCGGCGTGCTGCGCCGCCGTGGCGAGTTCACAGATGGCGTGGAGGAGATGTCGGTGGAGCAGTTTCTGGCAGACGCCCCCAAAGACGACGGCAACGGCCTCTACGCACCAGCGGCGAAGGCGGCTCGCGGAGAGGGCGCTGGAGATGGCCGTGCAGGTGGTGCGATGACGGCCGGTGGCACGGCGGCTGCGGTGGCTGCGGTGGGGGCGAGGAAGAAAGGCCACGTGCACGCCGCGGTGTCGAAACTGGCTAAGGAAATCGAGGCGAGCGGCAAGGCGCTCCTCATGAGCACCAACGCGCAGGAGGAGCAGCAGCTGATTCAGTCGCTGCAACACAAGCGCGACGCACTACTAGCCCTGAAGGAGGAGTTTTTAGAAGCCTAGAAATCCGAGGTCGTGTGTGTGACAAGTACGCAGCCGTTTTTGTTGCTGTTGTTGTTGGTTGTGGATGCGGACAGTAAGGGCAGCGGGTGCCATTGATGTGCGGGTGTTTGTATGCAAAGGACCTCAGCAGGGAGGGTGGTTGCACAAGAGTGCCTTCTCTGCGAGTCAGATGTGATGAGTGACGTCTGGCAAATTGCGTGGGCTTTTTTTTTTTTGGTAGTGGTGGAGGGAGGACCGTCCTTCCGGAGTGGAATAACTCTCTATGTATCGTCTCATCTCTCTCTCTCTCCCCCTCTCTACCTATGTGGAGACAGACAGAGAGACTTAAGTGTACGTGTGTGTGTGTTGTGCTCTTTGACGATTGATGAGAAGCCTGTGTTTCGTGCCCGTAGCTGCTGTCGCTACTGTTGTGTTTTCGTTGAGGGCCTCGTCATTTTTCCTTCTTTATCTCCCAACGGCAGCAAAACACAAATACAATGAAAAAAAGAAAAAAATGGTTGGGCCGCTCCGCTAAGTCGCGGCTGCGTGAAGGCCGAAGCTGGGTGGGGGAGGGGTTCAGCGGAAGACCACGCTGTATGTCTACTTCTACTCTTTCTGTTTCGCTTGCTTCTCTTTTTATACGGACCCACCTTGTCACCTCACAGCAGCAACCACGACCCTCCTGACGACAAAAGCGATGTGGCGCTGCGTGGCGTCGTCGTGGCGTCGATGGCGAGGCGATCATCTACCGCACGGGAGAGATGCCTGGAGATGGATGTCCACCTCCGCGAACACCTCAGCTGCACCAGCACATAGTGTACCCGTCACACACGGTAGACCACCCCACGTGCAACGTGGAACACCCTGCACGTCTTTCACGGAGAAAAGTGAGAAAGAGACCTTTTCGAGCGGTGTAGTGCGGTCCCCGCACCGCAAGCTGCGGTGTCTTCGCGGTGCATACCACGCCAGCAGGTCGGTGGCGCAGCTGCTCTACTTTCTTCTCGAGCCCAGCGCGGCCAGCGGAAGTCAAACCACCCTGCGGGGTTCGTGTCCCATCACAGGCGAGCTAGCACAACTCTCCCAAAGCCTCGAAGGTACTGCACGCTCTCTTCAGCACGAGGGCCCTTTGGGTGATACACACCTCATCGCGATACGCGACCTCGCCACCGATGCTGCCGTCACCCACCTACGTGAGAACGTATTTAACGGAGACCTGTGCCCGCGTACCACAGCCTCTCCTACTTCACATCTGTGGACGCCCACCAATATTCACGCCTACCGTGAAGCTCTGCTCGACGCGCGGCAGGCGCGCCTCAACGCTGGTGCAGCGTTCAACTGCTACCACCATTTACGGGAAGCAGGAGAAATTGCACGTCACACCTTCTGCGATACGTCCAATACCATCTGCGACCCCAAAGAGCTGCGTGCCAGCGAGGAGTGGCGGCGGCTCATCCGGGACTACACCGCCTTTCTGCCCGACCGCTCGCACATCCACGAGCTGGAGAACCTGCCACAGGAGGTGGCCATTGGCGAACTGCTGTGCGACACCGTCGCGTCGGTGCAGCAGGCAACAGCAGCGGCACCAGAGGGCGGAGGTAAAGGGAGGAAGGGGGATGGCTCCGTGTGGTATTTACCCTCCAGACTTTGGCCAAACACACGAAAGGTGAAATAAGTTGTGGTGTTTCGCCGTCGGCACAAAAACAGAACGAAAGGCTTTGCTACTGCCCCTCCCCCCCGCCAATAGGTGCAACGCGAGGTAGTACTGCGAAAAAGGGGCACGCTGTTACTGTGCGGACGAACAACATCGCACGGCGTGTGTAATGTGTGTATAATGTATAATATATATCTATGTACACACATATGCTCGAAGTGACAACCTACTTCCCACATCACGAGACACTTGTAGTTGTTTTGTGTGTTCTTTTTCCGCCGTAACGCTGTTCGTCGTAGCGTGGGAGGACGTGCTATGGTGTACTTTGCTCGCCCGTGTGGCACCTGGTAGTTGCGCACCGACCCTTTTGTGCCTATTTCCCCTTTTGACACCCTCGTCCACGCCCAAACCACTACAGGCGTGGCGGCTAAGTCGCGCGAAGCGGAAGTCGCACGCTGAGGGCAGAGTAAACCATGATGACCCTATCGATAGCAGCCTAGCGTCCTCTGTGAATAAGAAGCCACAGTGCTGGCAGGCCGTGCATGACGTGGTTGGCGTGGAGCATCAGCGCTGAGCATCGTACGGTTACGCAGGCATTAAGTCTTCCGGAGGTGGTCGTCGCGGTTTCCGCACACACGTCTACTATGACAAGTGCTATCTTGCGCCTGGTGACGCCGCCGACTATTCTCCTTCCCGTGCCCCTTGTGGAAGCTAGCTCGTAACAGCAAAGCTGCCGCGCGTGGAAAACGCAGCGCCGCGACGCGAAGGCGGCGCGGTTGTGCCGGAGGACACATGAAGACTATCGTCTGTACAAGGTCAGCCATTCGCTACGTTGCACGGTTGCGGGAGGCGAGCTACCGGGTAGCAGAAAGCGCGTCATGCGACCCACGTCATACACAACTTCCACTAGAACAACTTCGTCGGTCACCCCGGTCCTGCCTCTTACGCGCCGTCTGTCGGACGCGGAGGTCGGCGCAGCGTGAGTAGGTGCGGTGAAGGCGTGTCTCCACGAGCGCTAGTCGGGCGCTCGCGCTGCCGCGGCGACCGTGGTGCAGCCCGGGTGGCGTGTAGGCGCCTTTGCGCGGAACCACGCCACGTCGCAGACGGCGCGGCGTGCGACGCACTGCCGCCACACCCACAGCCCGGTGTGTGCACCGTCGTCAGCTACCTCACCCGCCCTTTCTTCCCCAGCTACTGCCGCGGCAGCGTCACGTCGCGAGGCGTGACGCGGCGTCCTTTCGCAACGGCCGGTGGGTGCAGGTGTGCGTCAGGTCGCGTTTGCGTCGGGGGCGTGA
>OESO01000119.1:253518-266129 GCA_900240985.1 Crithidia bombi | reverse complement strand
GTCGTCCCCCGGTCCTGCTCTTAACGCGCCGTCTGTCGGGACGGACGGCGGCGGGGGGTCGGCGCAGCCGTGAGTAGGTGCGGTGAAGGCGTGTCCACGAAGCGCTAGTCGGCGGCTCGCGGCTGCCGCGGCGACCGTGGTGCAGCCGGTGGGCGGTTGTTAGCGCCCTTGTCGCGGAACCACGCCACGTTCGCAGACGGCGGCGGCGTAGCGACGCCCTGCCGCCACACCGCACAGCCCGGTGTGTGCACCCGTCTCAGCTACCTCACCCGCCCTTTCTTCCCCAGCTACTGCCGCGGCAGCGTCACGTCGGCGAGGCGGTGGACGCGGCGGTCCTTCGGCAACGGCGGTGGGTGCAGGTGGGTGCGTCAAGGTCGCGTTTGCGTCGGGGGGCGTGATGGGAGACCACCGGCGACCGACAACGGGCGACGTGGGCTGCGCTGCCACAGCGTGTCGTCAAGCGGGTACCGGTGGAGGACACCCGTCCAAGGAGGTCGAGCACCTAACACGCTCGCCGCCAGCCGTCTTTCCGCCACATCAGGGCCTACTCCGGCGGCGGTGAGGAGCGACCGTGCGTCGAGAAGCCCCAGGCACTTTCGGCTTCCGTGGACACCGTCAGTAGACCGGCCAGGTTTTGCGCGAGGCGCACTTCAGCGGCGGAGGACGTTCATAGGGCGCCGTACCGCTCCTCTTCAGCGACACCAATTACGCCACCGCCCACACGAGAGACGGTTCCGCCACCGCATGACCCGGGATTTTAACACCACACCGGTGTCCGCAGACGTAGTCGCGGCAGCCCACGCGTCTTTGTGTACGCGTCGACTCACTACCAACCGCCGCGCGGCGCCAGCAACGCAGCTTGCTTTCCGCGAGGTCTCGTGGAGCGTGCGTCTCAAGAGCGTGGTGTAGCACAGCAGCATTTCGACACGACCTCTCTCCTCGTCGACGCAACACGCCCGACTGTCTCCTGGGAGCTGCAGCTTCCTGCGCAATCGTGGGAGACGTCGCCGTTCCTTGGCAACGTGCTGACCACGACGACTACGCAGAGTTCGACAACAAAAACTCTTCTTGGGACGCCGGTCAAAGCCCGTTCACGGCATCTTCTCGGTTGTACTCGACTTCTCAGGTCTCTTCGCGACACCATGGACGAAGACAAACGTAGCCACCATCAACTAGTGAACGTCGTCCGCTCGAACGCGTCACGTGAGCCGTCGGCGTCGACGACGGATCCCTCCCCCCCGCCTCCATCTGCACCGTCTGCGAAGGTAAAACAAAACGAACTCTCGCCGCACTGACGTAGACATCTCCACACTGCTTGCGTGTGTGTATGTGTGCCGCCGTTCTCTCTCTACCCATCGACCCGTTCCCCGTCTCTCTAATCCGACGGCCTTGCAAAGGGAGTGGAGAAGAGAGAGCGGGAGAGAGCACGCGCACAAGGACACCTCTGATTACGCTACTCCTGTCGTGGCGCTGCCGCCCTCAGGAAGAGGAAGGTTGCCGTCTACCGAAATGCCGGTGTCCGACACTACATTTCCCAAAGACGTACGGTCGCACATCGCCGTATCTTCTTTATTTCTCAACCAACACCACGCAGGTCTCCTAACCCCCTCCCTCTCTCTCTCCTCCTACCTGCGTCGCCGAACGTGGGTTTTGCTGTACGTAGCGCTCCGCCGTCTAAGATGCTTTCCTGTTTTCGTCTTGTTTGCCCTCGTGCAGAGCAGACGTGCTCGCGCACGTCTAAGATCGCTCCTGTTTTTTTCTTTCCGTCTGTCGTTTGCCACTTACGCTGGGCAGGCCAGACAGAGCTTTGCAAACACGAAGGTTTTCGGAGGTAAAGGCGGACGGGGAAGCGGGGGATGGGCCCGTGGTGGTAATTTACCCTCCGAGACTTTCGGCCAACACACCGAAACGGTGAATAGTTGGTGGGGTTTCGGCCGAGTCGAGCACAAAAACAGACGAAGGGCTTGCTACCTGCGCCTCCGGCCGCCATTTTCACCGGTGCTCCTTGGCGACATACGTGGACGCAACCTTTGTGGGCGACTTGCTGAGTCTGCACAGCGAGGCCGCCTTCCATCATCTGACACGGCTGACGGACTGGAACGCATCGGTGTATCAAAGATTGCAGGATGGTGCAACGTCGTCGAACGCCCCCGACAAGCCGGCTCATGTGTCGAAGAGGTCGGTGCGACACCTTATCTCGTGTCCAGAGGGCATCGCCGCTGCGGTGGAGGCGGTGGTGAACCAGGGCCGTGTGCAGTGGCTGCAGCAGCGCGGCTACGTAGTGCAACTAGTGGAATACGTGCCGAACTGTGTGACTCCTAAAAACCGTTGCATTGTGGCGTATCGCCCAACAAGTGGAGAATGAAGTGCAATACGCGTCATAGCAACAATTCAATGCAGCACAACGCGACGTTCTTCATACCTTGTTTTTTTTGTGTGTGTGTTTTGCGGTGACGTGTAAATGTAACTAGAAAAAAAAAACGCCTCTTCCAGGAGCAGTAGGTATGAGCAGTCGCTGAGGGCGGGTGGAGGAAAAGGAATGCTGCGTAGGTGCATCGTTAGCACCTGCGGCAGAGACAGCACCGCAGCTGGCGAAGCGAGAGGGTATGACGGCTGCCTCTTCACGCCTCTACCAATGCTTCAACCCCTTCCTCCCCCCCCCTTATCCCACTCCCCTTTCCATCGCTACGAGTGCGTGCAGCAGCCACAGCCAACACCTCCCTCTCTCTTGCATGTATTTCTCTTCTTTTTGGTTCTCCCCCGTCCCTCGTGCCTTCTTTCAATCCAAAAGACACCGTCACCCCATCGATACCGAGAAGGTGCTGTTCGGTACTCTGCGCCGTTGCTGACTCGTCATTTGCTTCTGCAATCGTCCCTTCCTCCTTTCCCTCATTTGGTGGGTGTTGAGGTCGTCGCCTCCATCCATCGCTTCGTGAAGCTGCTCGACTGCATTACGGGAAGCATGTCATCTGAGCTGGAATGTGGATCGGAGGAGTGGGGCCGCTACACTTGCAAGTACGCACCGACGCCCAGCGTGTGCTGTACCAACGGCTGCTGCGCCATCAGCCCCACCGGTGACAAGTTGCACTCATTAATGCCGCTGTGGGAACGCATCGTGATTGCGCTGAGCGTTGGCGTTGCGGCGCTGCTTCTCTTCGCCTTCCTCAAGTACCGTGACCGACGCGGGTACCGCGCCTACAAGCGCTTGCGAGAGCTGCAGCAGCAACAGCAACAGCAACCAGGGCAGGACACTGTTCAAGGCGGTGCCCATGCGGTGCTCATCCCTGCTGATGCACACGAACCCGCAGCGACACATCAAACGTGAATGAAAAGCAGAATATAGCAGACCCACTCACCCGCACACATAAACCTGCAGGAGGCCGGCTTTCCGGCAGATGTCACGGCGAGTCGCTCGATCTTTGCCTTCCGCCGTGAAGTCGCCGGTCACGCCACCGCCCTGACTGGAAAGGCAGTGTGAGTCCCCTTCCTCTCCTTCCCCTCCCCCTCCCCCTCCCCCCTCCAACAGACCATCACCACTTCTTCGCTTTTGTCTTGCTTTCCCTAAGCCTGCTCTGTCTATACGAGGGCAACAGAAAAGAAAAAGCACGCTTTTTCCCCTCTCCTTGAAATACACCTAAAAGGAGTGCAGAGGCCAACATCGTCTCCATCGACTGTGGGTATTCCAAGTTGCGTGTGTGGTGAAGCTGGAGGCAACTGCGGCACCACTCCCCACCCACTCCTGACCCGCTTCTTTCGTCTTCAGTGGACAGCGTTGCAGCGTAAGAGATGTCCCCCCACCTTTTTTTTCTTGAAGAAGGAGTATAACGGTGACGATAACGGCACCACAGTGACTCCCCGGAACTTAGAACTGAATAACACACATTTTCAGTACCGGACAGCGGAGTTTTCTCCATCACTTCCATCCTCCTCCTCCTCCTTCACCTGTCTTTTTTTGTTTGTTTCCTCTGCACTCCCCGATCTCAATCGACTTACTGAGAAGCTCCAAAACGAGCACTGATAGCGCCCCCGCTGCAGATCAGGACTCACACACACATACACAAGCATACACGCATTCGACTTCATAGAAGTTTAGAAGACAAGTACTGAAAGTGTGCCATGAAGGCACAGGACGACTTTGTGATTTGTGAGGTGGTTGTCGGCGTTGCTTTTTGCGTGATCTTCGTGACGATCGTCGGCGTCGGCATCTACAACTGCCTCCAACGCAAGGCGCGCATGGCCATGCTGCAGAACCAATGTGACGAGGTGGAAGCTATGACAGCGGAACAGCAGCTGAAGCTGAAGTGGATCACAGGTGTCACGAACCTAGCGGACAATGAAAGTTTGTTCACTGATGACTTCACCTCAAATGCCTCATTTAACTCCCGTAAATCGCAGCTGTGATTTTCATTTTGCTTCTTTTTTTCTGAAGGGGTGTGGTCACTAGAGACCTTTTCCCCCTCTCCCTCCATGGGTGCTCTTAGACATTAGAGTCTGAAGGATGATGTGACAATCACCGCTTTTGTTTTACTTGAGTGTCCGGATCATAGACGCTTCAGGAGGGCACCCGGCACTCCGTTCTCTCCCCCTATACGTGTGTATAGTTTAGCTTTTTTTTTCTTTGCCTTTCTTCTTTAGAGCTGTGTTGCTGAGAACGGCGGTGAAACAGTGCTTCACCTGTCACGCCGCACTCGCCAAGCTTGCTGATTTGCGTGCTGCTGTGGTGTCTTCAAAGAGTGGGTGTTCTCGTTCCTTCTCTCTGAGCATGATCCTTTTGAAATGACTGGCATGCTATCGCAACGCTATTTCACGGCTTTCTTCTTCTTTGTCCTTTTTTTTTTTGTTGTGTGTGTGTGTTGCTATGGTGGTAGTGGTGGATGCTTGAAAGTGTACAAAGAGAAGGGGAACGATATCCCCGTACTTGGCTCACACACATGCCACCCGTCTCGCTCCTTCCACGCAGGGATCGCCAAGTGGCCAACGAGGTAAAGAAAGTACCGTTGGTTCTTTTTTTGTTTGCTGTTGTTGTTTGAACGCATGTCGTCCTCTGCCGAACCTGGTGTCTACGCTCTTCCAACGTGCTTTCTGCTTTCCGCGCCACACGCGTATGGACACTTGGCGGCACATGAACTAGGTGTATTGCCCACATCTCTCTTTGCATCTCTTGAATTCCGGTGCCCTCCCCTATCCTCTTCCTGTTTTTACTCCCTGCTTGCTGCAACTACGCGTTCCGCTTCCAGGTCGAGGAGTCTCTCACTCGACCTTGCATCCTCCCTTTCTATCTCCAGAACTGTGGCTGCATCATCGGCGGTGCGTCCTCGTGCGCCACCACCACCCTTCCTTCCCCCCCCCTTTTCCCCCTCCATCCCTTTATTCATCTGCGCAGCACAGCTCATTGTGCCCATATATACACACCTTTGCAAACCGTTCTGGTTGCTGCTACTGTTGCTGCCTCTGTTGGCGGTGTGTCAAAATACAGCGTATCGGTTCTGTCTTTTTTTTTTAGTATTAGTGTGTGTGCGAGTGTACTCTTTTCTTCGCGGGTTAGTTCTTGACGCGTCGGTCCCCCCAGTGACCCTCCTTTTCTTTTTTGTCTCTTAAGTCAAACTGCGCCAATGTTCAGCCCCTCCAACTCCGGCACCTTTGCCAAGCCGGTGCACAGAGGCAGCCGTGCCTTGGTCGTGCTTGGCGTCGCTGCCATCCTCGTGAACCTTAGTCTTATCACCCACATGTTTTCGCAGCGGCCCGTCTACAGCGAGGAGGCGGAGATCATCAGCGGCGCCATCTCGAAAGCGCGCGCGTCCATGACCGTCGAGTGGGTCTCTGCTGACGCCAAGTTCATCAATCGCCCACCGAAAGACATCATCATCGAACGGAAGCAGCTCTTCAGCCTGTACCGGCTGCGTGTGATGGTCGTTGCGACGGAGGCGGAAGTCCCAAAGCTGCAGCTTCTGCTCTCCTCTCTCGCCACCGCCAACTACTCGAACCGTTTCTTTCCTATTGATGTGGAGCTGCATGTCTTAGGGAAGGCGACTGGGCTGCCGCCTGTCCGGTGGGGACACGGCCGCTACGACGTCTACGTGCACCGTCTGCACGGCAACGCCAACCCGTCACTCCCTTTTGTTATGATGGACGTGTGGCAGCCGCAGTCGCGGTTTGAGCTTGGGTTGCCGCTCACCGCGTCCGCTGTGCTGTCCCCACACTGGTTTCAGTGGGTGATGCAGGTGGTCCGTCAGTACGCCTCGACGTCAAAGGATGACTACTTCCACCTTGAGAAAAGCGAGGATGGGCAGCAGCTGCTCAGTCCCCTGTCGCCCTCGATGAGCGGCATCGCACTCGGCCCACCCGTGGCGGGCACAGCAGGCAACGCAGCCGCGACGGTCTTCTCTCCTCTGCCCAGCACCACGACTGTGTTTACCGCTGACTTTTGGAATGCGCTGCTGACACAGACCGCCACCGGGCCCGATGTGGATGACGTGGCTGTGGCCACCTGGAAGGGCTTCCTCGGTGCCACGGCGGTCCTCCTCAGCAAGAGGCTGCCACAGTTTCTTTATCCCCCGCTCGCCAAGAACGGGGCACTGGCCTGCGACACAGCAGGCATGAACCACGCGACGCGGTGCAGCGTTGTGCAAGAGATAACCCCAATGGCACTCGAGACACTCCTGCACCTCCCTGCTACGATAGACTTGATTCCAAAGCTGCAGGAACATGAGAAGTGAGGGGTGGGTGGAGATGAACTCCGGATCGCGCACGATTGTTTTGCCCCCTTGCTTTCCGCACGCCTCTTTTCCACGCTCGCATGTCGCCCTTCACCTCCTTTTCAGCTCCTATGCTGGGGTGAATGCAAAAGCTGAGAGCCGGCCCTTGCTGAGCCACATACGTGTCCCTCGCGTGCGTCTGATGCACTTTTCTTTTTTTACTTTTTACGACTCTTATCATCCTTTCTCAACGTAATTAGAGGGCGGTGCACGCCTCAGCCCTCCCTCCCCTCTGCCTACACAGCCTCCGCCCTCCATCGGTGTCTTAGCAAGACACGCCTGGATAGACGTTGTGCCGCACCCTGGTGGCGCACCACTCTCCCTCCTCTTCCACCTCACCCCACCCAACGAGAAGAGCAGCGGGGATGCCACCACATAGCGTCTCCTCGGTTCTCACTGACGTGCGGGGTGCGCGGCAGGCATGTGAGTGGTCATGGCTGTGGGCTCAGCGCTGGCAGAACCAACTAGAAAGACAAATACGCAGGCGAAGGTAAAGCAGGGGTTGCCGTGAACCGCCGCCACCCCTCTCTCACACCTCGCCCTGCTGCGGTGGTTCTCTATCTCACCATCGTCTGCTTCCCTCATTTCCTTCCCCCTTGAATCTCTACCTTTTTTATTTTTGGACTCCGACCTCTAGCTTTATTACAAGCCCGCCACCTAATTGTCCTCTAGCTTCCTCCTTCACCTCCCCCCCCCCCCCGTGAACAGCCTTCCTTCACTCACCATGAGTGACAAGCCGAGATTCGGCACGTTGCGTCGTTCTACGACTCCTGGGCAGGTCGCCACAGTGACTCCGTTGAGCAACGAAAAAAACCTCACTTACCTCATCAAGTACGGACGCGACGACAGCTACGTGTCTGCATTCTTGAAAGGCGCCTCTAGTGTGTGTAGTGTGTGTGTGTGGGGGTACCGGCCATCGTCTTTTGTCTCTTTTTTGGACTCGGGAGAAACGCAGCAATAATTTGTTACGCTCGCAGCACCGGTATAGTTCTCCTAGGCTGGAAGCCACGCCATATCGCAAGATCGCCGTATGTGACGGCAGGAGCAGTGGCCGGTAGCATAGATGATCCGCTCGGGCAGTAAAGTGGTGTGCTTGAATGAAGCAAGGAGGCTCTCATCAGTCGGACGACGGTGCTCGCCGAACGGGGTGGCGGAGTCTACAGAGTCGTCGCCGTGCAGGCACGCAACCGGTGCGTTGTGCTGTGCGTGTCCCGTTTGTGTTGTCAAGCCGGGCTTCTGAGTTCGAGATCCGCGTCCAGCTCTGCTCTTAGACGTATGCTTTTAATCGTTAAATTTTTAAGAGAAAACGAATGTCGGCCGTTCTAGGCTTCACCCCCAGAAAGAGCGGTGTCAACGGGAGTGAGAACTACGCCCAAAAGAAAAAAACAAAAAGCGAGAAACCCCTTTTTCTTCTTCTAGACGCCCACAGTTTGTAGTTGCTTTTTTTTTTCGACTGACTAAGAGGCACCGTAGTAAAAGAAGAAAAAGTAAGGAGAGGCCCGCCGGCACGCGAGAACTTCGGCGTGCAGCACGCTGGTCATTACACCGTATAAGGTCACGCGTGAGCGGATACGTTCTTGAGAGCCCTTTCGATCTTTTTTTGTGCGTCCAGATGTCCACGACCTCGAGGAAGCACTACGAGAAGTCAGATACGTTGCTCTCGAAATGGGACAGCTGATGTTAGCGTGCGACTGCTCTTTTCCTTTTACCTGTCGCCCGCGAAAATCGTCTGTCGGCGATAAAGAGACGTAGTCAATATTCGGATGAGGAACAAGCGTAAGTGTAAAGGAGCGGGTGTGTAAGCGACGTCCGTTGGTAGGCGTCCGTACTACCGCTTGTGTAGCCGGATATGGATGTGTGGGCGGCTAGAGTGCTGTCACAGGTCGTGGGTGCTCTGTGCCGTGGACGGCCGCAGCGCACTGTTCTGCGTGCTCGGTATCGCGGAGGTGAGGTGGACGTCGATGTTACTGTTCGCTAGGGAGCGTCGGTATGCGGGCTGTAGACGGACGGCGCATCCGAGCCTGCAACGCGCCGCGGACGCGCCGGCTCCTCGCGCGCGTAGGCAGTGCTGGTGTGCAGCAAACACCGGTGTACTGGCCTCTGAGTAGCGTGCTAGCCGACCGGTCAGGAGCGGCGGCTGCTGACGCACGACAACACATCCTTCTAGTAGAAGCGATAGCTCGACGTACGGAGATGGCAAGAGGTCCGTCGGTCGATCGGTACGCGTAACCGTCGGAGCCGAGCCGCTGGTCCGCTTGTTGTCGAGCTAGTCGTCGCAGTGGCGCGGCATGCGTGGTTGTTGGCGCACACGGAGCTGGCCAGCTGGGAGTGGTTGCCAGCAGAGCGCTAGTAGCTTCCCGGCTGGCTCTCTCTTCGCTCGTCGCGTCATACCGGCACGTATCTCCGCGCAAGATGCAGGCTAGCTTCCCCTTCGGCGTAGCCGAGTAGGATGGGAGCGGGACCGGTGCTCAGCGCCCCGATACGGTTAGCGTGCAACACAGGCAGGAAAAAGAGACGTTCACTACATGACTCGTAACCTCTCATCGAAGCGGTTCTTCTGTCTCTCCCTTTTTTCCTTGCCTCTCGGCCACATTCTCCTTGCATCTGTCGTTCTCGACTCTGTGTTTGGGTGCAAATTTTTATTTGTCTGTTTTGTACATTTCTATTCTGAGATCATCTTTAGAGCTATCTATAATTAATCTATGTGTGGGGGTATAGGTGTAGGGATATGGGTTATGTCGTTGACATTTGGAGTAAAACGGGAGAAACAAAGAGACGCAGAGAGAGCAGAGAAAACACAGACCTGTCGCGTTACGTGTCACAGAAATTTTTACCTTCTCTGTCTCTTTTCCCGTTTGTTCTTCTCGCTTTCGCTTCACGCAATTTGTCATGCGTGTGAGTTGTGCTAGTGTATACGTGCAGGGACGTCGCGTGGTCGTGGCGTGTGTGGGCGGATAGTGAAGTGAGAGGTAGTGTGCACGGGTGTGTACTCGCGGATGACCCGGAGTGGCTGAGCAAGCTGAACGACAATGCGATCGAATACGCAACACAAGTGTAGATATGAGTTATATATAAGACTCGCTGTGTAGGCCGACAAACCCAGTGCGCTGTACGGTCTACAGAGTCACGCGGGGCAAGTACAACACATATAACAATGAAGCTGGACATACAGAGGAATAACAGCCCGTGCACAGCTTAATGTCGTGTCGGCAGTTCGGCTGTGTACTCTTTACTTCTAGCGTAGTCGGTGGCTTTTTTGACAGTGTGTAGTGTTTGCGCTCCCTCCCCCGGTCGTGGGACATGCCTCTTCGCTATGCGAAGTTTTTGCATGTGTTATTCTTTTCTGTCCTTCTTGTTTTCTCGGCGGCGTGCCAAGGTCGTCTGAAACTTGTCCTTTGCTTCTCAGTGCTAGTGTTTCGGACTAGGACGGCGTCACGTGTACGATGAGTTCCAGCTGGATATAATGGACACAGCACCTCGCGACTCGGTTTGAACACGTCGTGGCACGTTCACGTAGGCGTTGGGGGATTGAGCTCCGCTGGGAATGCCGCGCAAGAGGTGGAAAATACAACTCAGTCTTAGGACAGGCAGCTTTGCGTGTGTGTCTCGTCCAGGCTTATGGGAGCGTGCGGATTTTTATCTCAAGAGGGAGTCGTTCTCCCTCTCTTGGAGTAGAGTCGAGTGCGCATTTGTGTGTCGGGAAGCTGTCACACTAGGGGGCGGGATTAATTGAAGATAAGCAGTTAAAACTTACAAAGAGCAAAAAAGACAAAAACACTACTATAACACAACAGCACCACACAAACTAAAGGAAACAGGAGAAAAGTGGAGGCTCATGTACACTTTTGGCCGATTATTCTTTTCCTTTTCTGTGTGTCTACCTAATTCGAGAACAAAACACACATTACCTGAGAGAAGAAGAAAAAATGTTTGCTCTGCGCGGAAACGGCAGGCGGTCCGGCGTTGGACTTAGTGTGTACTGGCTCGTCGAGTGACGTTGCGCCGTGGAGTTTGCTCCGCCTTCGATTTGGACTCCGGTCGCAAAGCTTATGCCGAGTGCGAGCCAGTGCTGGGTCCACCGCCGCGTAATGGGACGAGCAAAGGTCGAGAGGCGCAGTAGCGGCTCCGGGCTGCCACTAGGTGTGACTGCGGTGGTCAGGGCGCCTTGAGTGCTGTGCCGCGTGTCTGCCCGGCGGAACTACCTGTTTGTTATCACAATACGCGTGCTTACTGCGTCGGTACCGTGGACGGTACCGGAGCAGTGCCGGTCGCAGCGTTCCCTAGCTGCGTCTGTCGCGTAGCAAACTGCACGTCGCGCGTGGTGGGTATCCCTCCCACAAGATATGAAGTGGCTACGGCACGCCCTGAAGAGGACAGGGAAGTCGGGAGGTGGAGGAAGAGGTCTAGCACGGCTAAAGGTGTTCAAGAAGCATGGGCTTGCGCAGCACCGGCGGCGACGGGTAGAGGCGTCAGGACCGGCTATCGGGCGAGTCGTTGTATGGTGTCACGCGCTGACGACTTGGTCGCGAGCTAGTCCGCGGCGTGGCGGGAGCGTCTCCAAGAGTCCCTGTCCGTCTAAAGCGGACGCGCGCGGTGTCGGCAGAGTCGTAACGAGCAATAATACTACATACCATTGTCGCTGACACGAGTGCGCGCGAGAGTGAGGCGCGTCCTGCCCGAACGCGCTACGCGTCGTCACCCCATGTCGCGTCGGTCGTGCACCGCTAGACGAGCGAGCACTTCCGCCCACACGCCAGCGGCTTCCCGTTCCAATCGTGTGTTGTCCCTGCATGAGCTGCCCAGGAGGGCGCGGCGTCACGGTGTTGTAGCTGGCAGCGTCCCAGCTGAGTGCTACGCCGGCTCGTCTTCGCGTGACTACCCACTGAGGTGCAAACCCGTCGTCAAGACGAGGTACGTCGGTGCCGCTGACCGCCAGGACCGCCAGGCGGTGTAACTGGACGCACCTCTGCCTTAGCCTTCTCGTGGCCGTCTGCGTCCAGAGCGGCTCCCCACTCCCTCGCAAGCACTGCACACCAGCAGGGTCGGGGACCAGCACCGCGCTGCTCCATGTCGGCGTGCTCGTGCACTTGTAAGAGGAACAGCGCCAGCGAACATTTCGGGCCGTTAGCGTAAAGCGAGTCGCCGAAGCGCCCTGTCAACGGGTGTCGAAGTAAGCAGGCACTGGTCGAGCGACCGCACGTCCATCCCTGCATCCACGCACGGACGCGCCACCAGGAGGCCACATCTTCCACCGACGACGGCGCTGCGGGCAATGCGTGTTCTGCCAGAGGGAGTGACACTACCGACACGTCAGAAGAACAGGTGCATCTTCGGGAACATAAGGTAAGTGGGAAGGCTACACATCCGCCTTGTGACGGAGTACGCCACCCGCGGCCCACGGTAAGGCGCGCTGGCGCTGACCGCATCACTCTGGTGCACCATCGGGACGCGCAAGGCACGCAGGAAGCCGTGCTTGACGAAGACGCACTGTTCTGCGGGCGCGACTAGCACCCAAGACGCGTCCCATCTGGCAAACCCATCTTCTGTACACGTGCATGTTGCTCGAGGCAAGAGTAGAGCTCCCTTCGTAAGGTGCCGCAGCAGCGCGTCGAAACAGACCTAACCCCAGCGTGCGGTGTTAGTACGCAACGTGGACGAGCAGCAGCGACTCATGCACCTACACCAGCAACCGACAGTTTGGGTGATTCATACAGCAGCGGGACTATTCTGCACCTGTGTCGACAGAACCAACGCCGTCCGCGTGGGGCGTGCAAGCGACGTCCACTAGAGGAGCAGCAGGCCGCGCTGTAGGTGCAAACGGAGCGCTTCAAGCAGGTGGTCACGGCGAAACCGAAA
>OESO01000119.1:146254-253493 GCA_900240985.1 Crithidia bombi | reverse complement strand
GGCACACGCCTGAGACGAAATCGTGCGGACGCGTACCCTGCCCTACCGGCAGTATGGCCGCAACTACTCGTCCGTTGTCGCGAACCGGCGCCTGCGCGACTACACGCTGCAGATCAACCAGCGCCTGGGTGCTGCGAGGACCTGCTGGACCGCCGCTGCGACTCCGCCCACCACGCGTGCCGCCTTCGCCGCCTGGTGCGCTACTGGAAGCACGATGATGCACTCTGAAGACGAGCTGGGGGACCGTCTGCAGCCACGGACACCGTCTCTGCACATCTGCGGGCAACGGCTGCCTGCTGGTGCGCGGGAGTCAGGCGGTGCGTCGTGTCTGTGAACGACCGCGTGACAGCACAAACGGCGGGGGGTAGTGTTGCGGAGCTTGCGGAAAGCGCCTTTGTGGACGCAAGACGTCGCGTCAGCTGCCACCTGGAACGGCCGTGGTGCCTACCTGTTCTGGGGGACTGTGAACTGCTTGCGTACGACTACGTACCGAAGCCCCTACAGGTTTGCGCATGCCGGCCTATAGGGAAGGAATGAAGGCGGATAGGGGAGCGCGCAACGGTGCCCAGCCCATGACGGAAACAAAAAGCCTGACGTGCGCGTTGCGCCACCGCGGATCGACAGCTCGACTGCGATAGGAGAACGCAGCCCCACAAAATGAAGCTCGAAATGTACCCAACTCAGAATTGAGCGAGCGATGCAGTTTGCAGGCACCACCCTGCTTTACCCGCAGGAAAGAGGTGTGCGACCTAGGGATTCCTCCGCTATTGCGACAAGAGTACACGGACGCGCAAGCCGGCAGAAAAAAAAAAAACGGATATTTGAAATCGCCTCTGAGGCTGGGTTGAGGCACAATCACGGGTGAACGCGAACGGCGGAAGCTTAGCGAGGCAGCACCCACCTTCACGCCACCACCACACACAGATTCTAACGAGCTGCAAATCCGAAACCTTGCCAAAACGTCACTGGCGCCGATCGAACGAATAGATCGCGTATTCGCCTGAGGCGACCGGAGAGGGGCGAGATGGGGTGCAGTTGTCAAACAGGGGGGCCTCTTCCCTCTTCCCACCCAGCCCCATCCCCTTCCTGCGCTGCCAGTCGGAGGGCGCAGATGGGTTGTGGGTAGTCTTCTGCGCAGAAGCGGAGAAGTCCATCCTGTCCGCGGACGCCACAAGCAGTGGTCACTTCCTCGCCTCCGAGCCTGCTTTTTCCTTTGTATGAAGTTGCTAACGGCAGGAATGGTGCTTCCCATTATTTGGACCGCGTCACAGAGCTCCCAGCGGCCATTTTAACTTCCCTTTTTTGGCACCACGCCACTTTCCTCTTTCACACTTTGTCCTGGTGTTTCTCTCTCGACGTCTCGACCAGCCTGCCACTGCGACTCCCCACCTACACAAAACAGGCACAGGTACGTACGAGTTGGCTGTGAGAGATCGTTTTTTTTTTTCCCTGCAGCTCGTTTCTTGGCCTGTTGTCGGAGCCTCCCTCTTTTTTTTTTAACCTTTTCTTTCCATACGAGAAGAAATCTGGGCTTCGATTGGAAGGCCCGGCCTCCGCTAACCGTGCTCCATCGAGCTGACTCAAACTGATCTGTCCAGCCATCTTTTGTTCCCCACCTTTTTTCCTCCTTAATATTCTATCCCCACGTGTGTTCTTCTGAGAGCAGTTGAGTAGCGCGTAGTGCTTTGCCTTTTTTTGGTCAGCTGCTCCTCTTTTGGAAATCCTTACCTTCTCCTGTTGATCTTCTTGTATCCTGCACTTCAGCTACATTGTCTTGTAGCCAAACATCTAAACGACAGACTGCAAAAACAGTGTGCAGCAGCATTACGGGATTATTGTCTGGTTTTTCTTCCCTGCTCCTCTTTCCGACTAACTATGCCATTAAAAAAAGAACATTTTTCTTCCAAATTCCTCTTGTTGTTGCAGATATGCGTGACAACGCATCCGATGCACACGCACGCATAGGCGGTCGGTGACTGTGCTCTTTGCGCTGAAGGGTCGCTGAAAGAAAGCGACATTTACTGAGCGCACCTGTACAAAAAAAAAGGGCAAAAGTGCGTTGTGAACGCGGGTACGTCTTCTGCTTATGTTTCCAAGACTCATGCACACATGACGCAAGGGATCTACGTCGTGTCCGACACAAGCTCAAGCAGACTTAGCAGAATGTCAGCTCTTCTTGATGCGCGTTTAGCTCGTAGCCCCACTATGCGCGACCCTACCATTCAAACACGGCAACCACCATCAGCCGCCGGCACGTGGCGTGAATCGCTTTCACATTTTTCTCTCTGCTCTACCTCTTGTAAAATCTCCTCTGTTGCCACCCGTTTGTGATTCTCTCACTTTACCTGCCTATCCCAGTGAATTACACAGCACAGAAACGACGCACCAAAGTTAGCGTGTGTGATTTGCTGCTTTTTTGCACGACAAGCGGAAGCTCTATCACCAAGTAGAGAACCAGGGACTTCCGTCGTTGTAGGTGAAGTTGTCTCACGCATCTCAAGAAGATGTGTTTGGTAGCCGACTGCTCAGCCTTTCACTTCACGCGCTTCCCTTCTCTTCCCATCATAGTCCCCTCCTCTTTTTTTGTATGTGAGCCTGTTTTTTTTTTTTTTTGTTGTTGTTGTTTTGTAGGTCGCTTTCTTGTCAGCCAATGACCAGCGAATACGCAGCCACCACACACGCTACCGGCGACGCGGAAAAAAAAAAAGTGGTTGCTTTTCAAGTCGTCGAAGCCACCTCACCAGTCGGTCACCGCCCCTTTCTCAGCAACAAGCAGAGCCTTGACCACGTGATACATACCTTCAACACAGAAGGGCTCTTGCGCTACTACGCTGAAAAGTTCACGAAAGGCCAAGCGGCCACTGGTGGACGAACTTCGCGAGGCAAACGTGGATGTCGCGCCGGACGACGAGGATCACCTGCAGCGAACGTGCGCGGGGGTGCGCTGCGGCAACCAAGACAGCTGTGTCCACGTTCTTATCAGGCGACCGACATACTTAGTGGTGTTGACAGCCAACGACCACATCCAACGTACTCAGCGACGACGAGCAGGTGCACACGCATGATTGTGCGTGCGACCCCATCCAGACAAAGCTGCGCGCACGACGCCGTGGAATGCCTTCCCTCGAGATGAGACGGGCTCGTGTACGTGCCACATGTCTTCTACCCCAAACGGCTTACCCTGCCGCAGAACCCACGATCAGCGCGGGCGTCCTTGTCACGCCAGAGCAGTTTCGTGCCGCGAAGGACGCACGGAACGCGCAGGGCTACCACGGTGTTTCACTACGCCAGTCGCGGTCGCGCGAATGCCACCGGGCGCCACCCGCATGAGGCAGTGTTCCCCTACACATCGAAGGGTGATGAATACCAGGGGTCTTCTCTGTGGACAAGAACTGCCACCAGCCATCACAAGTGGAGACCGGTCTTTGTGCGTAAGCGCCGTCGCGGCCAGCAGCCACCCTTCTACACCGAGGACACCGCGCAGGCCACGCACCTACGTCTCCTACCTGCACGCCAGCGAGCTGGTCACGGACACGATGAGCTGTGGGCCACTTCCCGCGAAGGCCGCTGAGCGAAATGGCGATGCGCCGGCTTTACAAGCGCGACGCGACAAGAGAAGTTCAACGTGCTCGTGCGGCTGTACCTGCTCGCGCACACGACCAGGGCTGGACCGCCACACTCACGAACCGCTCCCCTCAGCCCCTCGGGCGACCTGGCGTCTGCCGGTGCTCTTCCGCCCTCCGTCTCCACGCAGGGTCAAATGTGGCGAGACCGCAGGACCCGCAGTCGCCGGTGCTGCTGAGCCGAACCTGCTGCCAACGTGGAGTCACCCATCGTGGCGCTTCTGCTCCGGCCGCATCGTGAGCGACGCCCTTGCGACGTCGTGTTGTGGCCACGCGGCGCGGAGGACCGTCGACGTAACGTCCCTGTTGTGTGCTACCTGCCCTTCGGCGACCGCACACCCGCCTTCACGAGGCGAGCGACAGATCGCCCGTGCTGGCTGCGCTGTACCCCACGGCTGCGCATCCGCAAGCCCGCCCATGCCGCGGAGTGCGAGCGCGCTGAGCCAGTCGCTGTATACCAGCACGGCGTGCCGCTGCTGGACATCCTGCAGGCGGTGGGCAAGCCGCTGCGGACGCACACGGAGACGAAATCGTGGCGGACGCCGTACGTGCCGCCATACACGGCAGATATGGCCGCAACCTACTACTTCGTCGTTGTCGCGAACCGGCCGCTGCGGCGACTACACCGCTGCATGATCAACCAGCGCTGGGTGCTGGAGGACCTGCTGGAGCGCCGCCTGCGCGACTCCGCCACACGGCGTGCCGCCTTCGCCGCCTGGGTGCGCTACTGGAGCCACGATGATGCACCTGAAGGACGAGCTGGGGACCGTCTGAGCACGGACACCGTCTCTGCACATCTGGGGCAACGGCTGCCTGCTGGTGCGGGGGTCAGCGTGCGTCGTGTCTGGTGAACGGCCGCGTGACAGACACCAACGGCGGGCTAGTGTTTCGCGGAGCTTGGGCGGAAAGCGCTTTGTGGACCGCAAGAACGTCGTCAGCTGCCCACCTGGACGGCCCGTGGTGTACCTGTTCTGGTGGGACTGTGAACTGCTGCCAGTACGACTACGTAGGCAGAACCACTGAGCACCATGAAAGGGCTGCCCTTTATCGACGCAGCTGCAAAAAAGGCATCGCGACGGTGTAGGGAAGCGGAGCATCGCACCACCGAGCGAGGCGGCAGTGAGTCCTCCGCAGACTCGAAAACACTGCGTAAAATGTTGCTTGGAAAATGGGACGAGGAGGAGGAGGAAGAGGAGGAGAATGTCCCCTCCTTGCCGCGCGAGGGAGTGGAGCGGGAAGAGGAGGACCGTTGTGCATAACGATTGCTGGCTGCGCGGCCGCTGGCGTTGCTGGCGTCGCGTCGAGTTGGGCTGTCTTCGCTAGGGTATGACGTTCTACTCGGTAGCGGACTCGCAGCACTGCCGGCGGGCTACCGCCCCGCGGCGTTGGAAAAAACACTGCCGTCCTCCTCATCGTCTTGTACTACTTCGGATGTGGAGCGCTGCCACCTGCCTCACCACTCTGCTGCGATGGGTGGCAGTTGACGGTTGCGTGAGGCGACCCACCCGTATCACCGTCAGCCTCGCGAGCGGTGCCACCGCAACAAGAGCAGGTTCCGTGGGAGTCTTGACAACGGCAGGAACGGCGAGGGTTGCCGTGAGGACGGGTGGTGGTGGGGTGCGCTGGAACGTCTCCGTCGAAGCGTCGTGGCAGCTCAAAGGGCGCTCCGCGACGTCTCAAACGGGGCCGTGGGGGTGCGGCTCTCCACGAGCTGCCTCGTAGCACGGTCGACCACTACAACCGTGATGCCGCCGTTGTTGATTGCGCGCCGTGTGAGGACGCGGACTCCGACGTTAACGACTGCTTTTACGATCCAAACTATGTGCCTTCGGTGATGAGGCAGGCAAGAAGCCGCGGCGGTGGTCGTGGCGGTGACCGGAGCAAGCGCAGAAAATACTGACGTGGCTTCAGGGGCAGACAAGCGTGTGCGTTCTTGGCGTTGTCCTTGGCGGGTCATCCACGCTGTTGTTGCTGCCGCCACGTCAAACGAAATGGTAAGAAAGCGGCGGCAGCATCGGCAAACACGGCAGCCTCACCACCCACCAGCGGAAGTTGCGAAGGCAACGGGAAGGGGGGAGGGGGTGTTGGTGGTGCGTGAAGACGTCAGCACGAGATGGTGGCGAAACGTTGGATGTCCCGCTTACAGGAAGTGTGCGGTGTGGCCGCTTAGTCTAGTGGTATGATTCCCGCTTCGGGTGCGGGAGGTCAGGGGTTCAATTCCCCTAGCGGCCCTTTTCTTTCCAGACCCCACCCCACCCATCCACACAGGCGCACAGACACACAGGCAGGGAGGAGGGAAGGGGACTGGTCTCCCCCTCCTCCCCCCACCTTGGGAGGCAAGACAGCGGGAGGGAGTACCAGCACAAAACAAAGGAAGGATTCGGAGGTGACAGATGTGGCATCCTTTTCTTTTTCTTCGCCAACACGTCTAGTTCTGCCGACTACGGCGAGTGTGCCTGCAGTGCGGATTGCACTAAAGGAGTCGGTTCCAGTTTTTCGAACCAGGAGATCGTCAGCGGAAGGTCCCCCTGGTCCTCCTCTTAATTTCCTGGAAAGCGGGAGGTGCTCAGCCCCGTGAACTTCGAGATGGAAAGCTGATTGTCTCTACTAGCGGAGGGAGCACTTAGCTCCGGAGCGCAGTATTGCTCAACGGCCGGCGGCGGAACAAAGGGAGACGCAGGGCTGCTCTTCGTGTCGTGAGAAGACCTGCTTCCGTCCGCTTGCCCACTGGGGGGCGCAAAGCAAGAGAGGCGACTGCAGTACAGACACGTGATGCTCTGTGGCATCGTGCGCTAAGTGACAACTCCTCACAATTACGCAACAATAAGTTGAATGAGATCTAGAGAGAGCTGCCTCTCAATGACTTGAACCCTGTCACAGCGCCTTACTCGCAACAGGGTTCCCATTACTTCTTTCCCTACCTCATCACCCCATGCGGCTGTCCCGCTGCCTTACACTTGCTTCTATCCCTAAGCGTCCTGGGAGGGGTGATGAGAGATGTACATGACTTGGCGTTTCATATTTGTGCTTTTTTTTTCTAAAAAACTAACATCACCCATGAAATGGTAAATAAGATGTTAGGATAAACGAAAACCAAATTACGTTGTATTTTGAGATAGAGACAGGGGAAGGATTACAGCGAATACGAATAGGGTGTAGTGACATTCGTGTCATGATTGAAGACGGAGTCCCTTCTCCCTATCCTCCTGTCCCGCACCTCTTCAGCTTTTCGCCTTTTATTCCTAACGTGGACAACCAGAAGAGGCTTTTCACTGCGGTACTGTTGGTGAAGCAAACACACAGAAGGAGAGGAGAAGCGTAATGTGCTTAAACTCTCTTTCACCGCCTACCTCCCTCTTTCTCCGCTCTTACATCGTCTTCTCTTCTGTGCGCTTCTTTCTATCGCTGTTGCTGTCGGTGGATTCCTTGTCAGCTCCTTCTTAACCAGCCGGTTTTTTTTTGTCTGTGTGCTTGTCTACTAAGCGCAATGGCGTTTGTGGAGCCCCTCATTGGGCACTTGTTGTCCAAATACCGGGAAACGGTCCTCGAGGGTCTTTCCAAGATTCGCAACGCACTGCAAGCAAATGACGAGCAAGGCACTGCACTCGCAACCGCCATCACCCAGCAAGAGGAGGCGATGCAGGCGATCCGGGCAACACTGCTAAAGTCAGAGTACTTTGTGCCGACGACGCAAACCCTCACCGCTGTGCTAACGCACCTCCCTGAGCGAGGCAGCCGCGTAGCTCTCGTCCGCGAGGTGCTCCATGGCGACTGCGCTGCACTCTTCCGCAAAACGCTGGCAACGCTGTCAGACATGACCCTGTCGCACGTCATCGCTGCACTGCAGTTCCTGACCGCTGCCGTTAAAGATGCGCCGCTGCTTGTGCTATCACGCTTGCGGAGTCCAGCTGAGGTGCACTCTGCTACCGCTGGCGCGAGCAGCAGCACTGCAGCCTCTGCAAGTGCGGCGCCACGCCGCGCTGATGTGCCGCTGCACTTAGCAGCTTTCCGTCTGCAGCTCACCTACGGACAGCGTCGCATTCGTCTCGTGCGGCTCGGCTTCCTCGTGCAGCTCATCACCGCACCCATGCACAATGCTGTGGCGGAGACGGTGTGTAGCCACGGTGTGCTGACGCACCTTCTCGAGGATGCCGCGGAGCTGCTGCGCGAGGGCACCAGCGCGGGTGTGGCGTGTTCTATGGATGCCCTCCGTGTAGTTCGTGAGTGTTTTGTGCAGAGCCGCGACATCACAGCGGAGCAAAAGCGTCGTGTGTTGCTGGCGCAGCGCAACATCTTCCGTCTTCTGGTCCGCGCGCTCGAGTTCGACCCGGTGGCGGACCACGCCGCTGCCATCCTGTACGCTATCGTCGACGAAACAATCGAGTCTCCTGCTGATTACGCCAGCACACGTGTCGAGTCACTGGAGGACCACGGCATGCCCAACTATCTCCTTTTCTTCCTTCTGCGCCAGCTGCGGCCGAAGGCGAACGAGCGCATGGCGGAGTTGGTGCTGCACATCCTACAACGGGCACCAGATCTCATTCGACCATACTTCATTCGTGTCTCGGGGCACCTGGCAGAGGAAAGCAACACGCACGGCGTGGCACCGACGACAGCGCGTGTCGCCGTGATCAACTTAATGACCCGCGCCTTCCTTTGTCCCATGCCCTATCACCTGGCAGCCGTCCAGGTCCGATTGGAACCGGTGGCAGCAAAAACTGCAACGTTTTACGCGATGTGTCCCCGCGACGTCGCAGACGAGATCTGCCCTGCCTGGGTGGCCGAGTACATTCATCGCCTTATCAATGGCTCGACAAACCTGCTTCTGCTGACGCTCGCGATGCAGATGACGCAAGCGGCGCTTATGCGCGCAAAGCGCGTGCTGCCGCTGGTTCAGGCCGCGCAGCGTGCTGCGGAATGGAAAAGCAGTCTTGCAGCAGCAGCGGCAGAGCGTGGGTACGTGAACAGCGTGCGCCATGGTGCTGACAACAACAAGAACAGCGAGAAGGACGTGGGGGAGATGAAGGCGATCATCTTTTCGAGCAGCGACCTCGCAGCGCTGCACGGCAGCGACGACGCGGAGGCCGAGGTATGGGACACCTTCAATGCACAGGTACGCCACCACGTCCAAGCCGCCCTCCCAAGTCGCGAAGAGTTCTGGCACCGCATGACGCAGCAGGTGCATCACAGCCTCACGACCTTCGCCACTGCACAGACGGACGTCAATCCCGCAGCGAATGAGGTGGCGCTCACTAAGGTGCACGTCGTGACGCAGCGCATACTACTGCTCATGAAGAGCTACGTGGACGTGCTCGATTTACGTGTCCCGTGGCTCAGCGCCGTTCCAACCTTTCTCCCGGACTTTAAGCACGTCGTCCTCGCAGGTGGCGCATCCCCTGCAAAAGGAGATCACAGCAGAAGGAAAGCGCTGGAAGCCGACAAGAGTACGATTTCTTCGCTGCACCCCATCACCGCAGCACTCCAGCAGCAGAACGACGTGTTACGAACGTGGCCATCCGCCAGTGTCGTCATGTTGTGCGAGCTGCTCATCACCAGTCATCAACGTCGCGTGCCAATGGCGAAGCTCCACCACATCAACATGTGCCAAGCGCATGGCATTGGCGAGTGGCCTCTGCTGCTGAGTATTTTACTCTGGGCAACCCACCACCACAGCTCTTCGTCTCAGCTGACAGCACAGACGGCAAGTGAGTCGCATGCGATGAATTCAATGGCAGTCGCAGAGGACGTGCGGGCGGTGGGCTGGGCTGCGCAACTGCTCCTGTGGACGGTCCACAGCGTTACCATCCACTCCACCTGCACCCTGGCAGAGGCGTATGTGTGGCTATCGTGCCTGACGCCCAACACTGTCCCTCTTCTTCTGCACGTGCTGAACCATCTTCTCATGCGCAGTCTATCCAAGGCGGCAGACCGCGTGACGCAGGAGCTGCGCGAGGCGAGCTTTGGTGTCCTGGTAGCAGCTGCACAGCACTTTGTTGAACGGACGAAGGAGAAGCAGCAGCAGCAACAGCAAGAGAGCACCACAGAGGCGACAGACGACACGGCTGCAGCAGTTGGAAGGACGCGCGGCAGTTCCACAGTGAAGCCACAGAAAGGCAAATCTGCAACGAAAGCGGACAGGACCGAGGAAAGGGAAAAGAACTTGTGGGGGACACACCTGCAGTCGGCGTTGCATGAGTTCGAGGGCGTGATAGAGCACGTGAAACAGCTGTGGCCACAGAGGGACACCGTGCTGCGTGAGGCGGCCGCGTGCTTCCAGTCAGACTCCGCCGCGCGCCACGTGACGCAGCAGCAGTGTATCGATGTGCTGGTGCTCGCTGACCGTGAACGAGGCTTTGCGAAAGTGATGCACCAGGCCTCTACATCCACCGCACAGCAACTTCGCAGTTTTGTCCGCACTCTTCACAGCCCTGTTCTGCCGCTGCCGGAGGACGAGGCGCAGATGGCGCTGCTGTCGCAGCTTCACGGCGTCACTGGAGCTCGCAGCGACGTGGAGGTAGATACAGCAGATGAGGTGCGCCACATCCGTGACTTTCTTTGCCTTTCTGATGCTGCTGCTGTTATGCCGTGCTGGTACGTCATGAGCTCGGTGTGCTGGCATGTCGCCGGCCGTCTCCTCGTCGCCGTGGAGGGCAACACATCTGCGTCGGTCGCAAAAGCGACGAACGATGCACACGTGCGTGCTCTCGCCCTTGCGCTCGTACGAAGTCTTCTCGCGCACCGAAGCGAGGTCGAAGCGACACTGTCCGCCTCCACCAGCGCACAGGATGCGTCAACGACTGGTTTGCTGGTGTTGTTGCTCGTCTGCCTCCGCGTCCTGCTGCGCACCGATGCAACGACGGCAACAACGGTGGTGTCTGTGGAAGCGAAGTCGCTCTCGCTAGCTGAAGGAAAGGCGTTGGGATTGGTTTGTCTGTCCAGCTACACGGGCAGCCTCAGCGTGCAGGATCGCCTCCGCTACGCCGTGTGTCTGTCTCTCCACTACCTCCTTTACTCGTCGGCTTCAACGGAAGTTGCGGCGGCAGACCCGCAGGCAGCAGCTACCAGCGACGATGCGGTGAATGGCGTGCCACCCGTCCAGCATCCGCCGCGCCGAGGTGTAGCAGTGACATACGAATGCCGTGGAGACGTCCGTGCAGGCACGAGAGAGAAGGATGCGGTACGGCAGCCGCAGCGCTTTGTGTTTCACGGGGCAGCGGTGCCGGAGGCGTTGGTGCAGCGACGCTTCTTTTTAGCCGGGCACACCGCCAGCGCCTTTCGCACGGCAGAAGTGGAGATGCTGTCCTGGCACCTTGACACGCTGACGGATGATGACGTGATACGCATGGCGCTCTGTGCCTCATCACGGTTACACAACGGCCTCGTCGTGCGTCGCCCTGCTGCCGATGTCAGCAACCGCAACAGGCGAGACACTGTTGTCGACTCCGCGGAAGACGTGCTGTGCGCCGTGTACCCGGAACTGCAGGGAATGGAAGATGTTGATGTTGCCAATTTGGAGCGTCTCACCTCGAGCGATCTGCTTGATTTGCGCTACATAGTCCCGCTGCTTCACCGCGTCGCCGCCCTCCCACCCGCCCACCTCGAACACCTCCCCACAGGCCGGGTCATTCCACTGCTGCTGAAGGGGCTGGCGTCTGTTGATGTGGAACTTCGCACGGCTGCTGCCGCAGCGCTTGCCCACCTGTACATCCCGAAGGGCGCCTTGCGCATTGTTGTTGGGGTAGCACGGTTAAAACTGCGCCAGCTGGCCGACGCTGCCGAGGCAGCAGGCGGTGTCGTCCCCCGCCTGCCCACCCCCCTCACTGTCTTCCTCATCACCGCCATACGCCCGCTAAGTCGCTACGAGGACGCCCTCCATCACCACCTCCTTCACTTCCTACTGCACATCGATGCAGCCCTGGCAGCACCGGTGCCGTTTGTGCAGTGGATCACCACACCCCCACTCACCGCCGTCAGTGTGCCGCTCATGCTGGAGAGGCAGGAGGCGCTGCAGCAGCGAACACATAAGCTGGGTGGAGGTGTCAGCGGCAGCGGCATCGCCCAGGCGTCCGCAGCAGACGTAGCGCAGGAGCTGCGCAAAAGCATCCCCCCACAGCTGGACTTTGTGTTGCGGCTACTCCGTCACGCCTGCGAGGTCCCGCAGGACGCCGCATCCCTCCTCGAGTCGGACAGTGTCAGCGGCCTCATGCTGCTCTGCGACCTTCTCACCGCCTCCGATGCCCAGCGCGCGACATATGTGCGCTGCTTACTGGATCTGTGCACACAGTCTGCCATCCTGACGCGGCTACTTGCGCAGCAAGGCAATGCACTGGTGTGGACCGTTAGTTTTTTGTGGGAGCTGTGTAAGGAGTACGGTGTGGATACCCCGCATCCCTACAGCGGGCTCACCTTCACCGCAGCGCTGAAGCTGCAGCGGGTGCTGTGTCTCGCGACGCTGCCGTCCAGCACGCCGGAGGAGGCTGCGTGTGTCAGTGCAGCCTCGATCGATCAGCTGGGAGAGAGTTTGCGGCAGCTGCGCGCGTGGGTGGTGTCGGCGCGCGTGACGGCGCGAGACATTTTGGACGCCTTCGATGAGATGATCGCGTGGTGCGCGAACGCGTTACGCTCGCGCGACGGTGTCGCGTCTCCGACAACAGCGACAGTGGCGGCAGAGCAGGAAGGGGCCGCGAAGGAGGAGGAAACACCGACTTCGGTGTTGCCTGTGGCGGCGGCACGTGCAGCGACAAACCACGGAAAGCGACGCCGCGAGAAGGCATTACCAGTGCCAAAGCGCGCAAAGGCAGAGCATGCGACGTAGACGTTGATTACCTCCCTCAGTGGACTAAGATGCTGTTCGCGTTGGTGTGTGTGTGGGAGGGGGGGATGCTCCTTGTGCAGCAGCACACGTGGGGTGCTTTTAGTGCCTTTTTTGTTGCTCTTCTTTTTGATTCTTTTCTGAACGCCCTGTAACAACTAAGGTGCGAAACACTACGGATAAGCGTTGCTAAGTAACCCCCTTAATAGAATACGAATGCAAAAAAAAAGAAAACGAACTTAAAGAAAGGTCCTCAAGGTCTGTTGTGACCGAGTACGCTGTTAGAAGGATGCAATGCACACATGTGCACAGCCTGCTTTCACGTTTTGTTCTCGCTATTTCGCTGCTGATAATGTTGCTGTTTGCCTGTTTGGGTGCTGACGCGGACTGTCCGTCTCATTGCGTGCTGCGAGGAGGAAGGTGAATGTGGCTTTTTCTTGGCCTCGCACCCCCTCTCTCTCTCCCTTGCTTCGCCAATCTCGAAGAGTCGCACGCTTCTCCCACGGAAGCACAGAAAGAAATGCCACTTCATATTTCTCCTCGTCTTTCTTTTTGTTTTTCTGCTTTTAGCTGTCAAAGAAGGCTGATTTCTGCTTGCATTCGCTCTCCCCTTCGCACACACACATATTCCTCTCTCTCTCTCTCTCTCGCCTCGCCTATTAACGCATGTCGTGTGCTTGCATGTTATTGCAAGGTTGGAAAGTCATCTTGTTGAGGGTGAGGAGCACAGCCACACGAGTTTACATTCAAAGCAGAAGTGGGGCAGTGTGATCCGCATTCGCACATAAAAAAAAAACGTGCTAACAAGCACACAAACGCACACCTACAAATCTACAGAAGTATAGATAGTTACATACAACTACACTCTTGCATACATACTGAAGAAAGAGCTGTTCCGCTGCACATACTCCCGCTGCGTAGCGGATCGGCTCACAATTCTCCATCACATAAAGGAAGGGAAAACAAAAAGAAGATACCCTCTCCCTCCTCGTTTAGTGAGACGCTGACTCACCGATACATAAGCACATGCACATGCACATGCACCACCACCTCGTGTAGACACTTCTTGCTTTTCTTTCTTTCTTTTCATTTTGGTCTGTGCGCTCTCTGGTGCTGCTGTTGTTCTCGAGTCTTTTTAACTTTCCCTTCTCTTCACATACGCAGACACGGAAGCACATACAGGCGTACGTATATCTATGAACTGCAACTGCGATTTCCCCGCACGCTACCTTATCAGCCGCGATGGCAAGCCATGCTACACGTGCAGCCTTGGTCGCTGCCGCTTCTACGCCTTAGCCCCTGTACAGAGCGACGGCTACACCCGTGTCACGCTCGGCGCGCCGGGCTTCCCTCCGGCCGACGTCGGCGTTGTCCTGCGTTTCGAGGCGCTCGTCCACCCTGACCACAAGGACCTGGCGGCGTTCATGATCCGCGTGCAGGGAGACCCACAACGGTGGGCCATCCTGCGCAGCGAGGTGCTGCAGGACCCGCAGTTCGAGGGGATGTGGTACACCACCGCCAAGGCGTTTCTCTACCCGATGTCGCAGTACAGTCGGGTTGTCAGCGCGCTCAGGGCACACCCACTGACGAATGTCGTTCTGGAGGAGATCCCGTACTTTTACTTTCGCTGTGTAGAGCGGCTGCGGCAGATCCCGTTGCAGTACTCCGAGGACGTCGCAGCCGGCCGAGCGCGCCGCCCTGACCCAGACGATTGTGTCTTTCGTCAACTAAAACCCTTTCAGAAGGACGGGGTGCGGTTTGTGATTGCACACCAAGGTCGTGCGATGATCGCAGATGACATGGGTCTCGGAAAAACAGTACAGGCGATCGCGGTGGCACACCACTACCGTGACGAGTGGCCGGTGCTCGTGGTGTGCCCCATGTCGCTGCTGGAGAACTGGGCGAAGGAGTTCAACAGGTTCTGCGGCATTCCCTTCACCCGCATCGCCATTCTGCAGGGCACGAAGGCGACGGCGACAAGTTTGCAGGACGTCGTCATCGTCTCATACAACTCCTTGAAGTGTGTCGAGGCGGCCCACTTTGGCGTCGTCATCCTCGACGAGTCCCACTACATCAAGGCGGGTGCAGCGAAGCGCGCACAGCTGTCGCTGAAGATATGCCGTGAGAGCCGTCGCGTTCTGCTGCTCTCCGGCACACCTGCCATGTCACGCCCCATTGAACTGTACGCGCAGCTACAAGCAATGCAGCCAACCATCGTGCCCAGCAAAACCAACTTCGGTGCGCGCTACTGCAACTCCTACGTGAGTCGATTTGGTGTGGATTTGACGGGACACTCACACACCGACGAACTACACAGCCTGCTGCGGCACTACGTGATTCGTCGAACAAAGAAGGAGCTCGGCGACGAGCTGCCCTCCAAGTCGCGGCAGCTGCTCTACATGTACATAACGGACAAGGAGAAGAAGGCGATGGAAAAGCAGATTGTGGCGCTGCGGCGCAGTCTGGCCGGACCGTCATGCCTTTCCCCAACAGCGATGGGTGGTGGGTTTGGTGGAAACATGGGCGGTGCGAACGCGGACCTCTCAGCTCGTACTCCCAATGCGTTTGAAATGAAGATGGCCACCGCCCGTGCGAAGATCCCTGCGGTGCAGGACTACGTCAGCAGCATTGTGGAGCAACACCTCGACTCCGGCGAGAAGCTCATTCTCTTTGCGCACCATCAGTGCATGATGGAGGCCCTGAAGACCGCGGTGGAGGCAGTGCGACCGCGGCAGCCGATCGACTACATCTACATCTCTGGCGACACCCCGGCTGCGCAGCGCGAACCGGCGGCGGAGCACTTCCGCACCGAGCCGACCTGTACGGTGGCTATCCTCTCCATGCAGTCCAGCGGCACCGGACACAACTTCACCTGCGCCTCGACGGTGGTCTTCACGGAGCTGGACTGGAACCCGAGCACACACCTGCAGTGCGAAGATCGCGTGCACCGCATCGGGCAGGCGCAGCCCTGCCATATCAAGTACCTCCTTGCAGAGGGTACATCCGACAGCGTCATATGGCCACTCCTACAGACAAAACTGAGTGTTACGACAGCCATGTTTGAGAATATCAGCGCTGCTGCCGAGGTGCACTTGTACGATGGAGCAGATAAGCAGAACGTGGCACGGCGTGACGTCGCCGCTGTAGCTACGGCCGCTCCTGGGGCAGCATCAGCGACCTCCGCCACGCCCTCTCCATTCCAGCAAAGTACGCTGGACCGCTTTATGCCTCTCGCCTCTCCCTCACAGTCGATGCGAGGTGACGATGGAGCTGCCAACTCGCGCAGCGCCACCCCACGTGCAAGCCTCTATTCCCAGCCGCCACCACCATCACCACAGCCACCGCAGCAGTGCCAGTCGGATCTCCTCACCACCGAGGGCGACGTGCCTGGGGCGACAACGCTACCGCTTACCCCCACCAACCTCTCCCAGCAGCTGTCAGACAGTCTCATGGGCAGCCCGCTCTCTACCGCACGAGGGAGTTGCAACGCGACCACCTTGCCAACCGCCCCGTTGTTGGTGGTGCCCTTTGCAGAAATGGGAAACGTTTTTGCAGAGCCACCACCACCACCACCGTTACGGTTGTTGAAGCACACCGTTTTTACTGCCCTGTCACCAACATCCGGAGGGACAGCAGCGGCATCGGGCGCGTCCGCTTCCCACCGAGCCGGAAGGCCTCGTCCAACGCACGACGGAGGTGAAACAACGATTTCTGCCCCGTCGGCCATCTCCGTCCTTGAACTTCTGAAACACAGCTCGTCGAAGTCCCCTCGCGCGGCAGCAAGCGTCAACACCGCGTGTGCTGCGGTGGTGGACCTCACCACGGAGACCGCTGTCAATGCCAACGCTGCCCCGTCGGTTCGTCAAGGGCAGGGGAAGCGAGTGCCCACGCCCCCCATTCCGCCTTCCCCTTCTGCTGCCTCACACGTCGCGGTCACCCTCGCTGCTGCATCAGCCGGTGTGACTGCAGCACCACGACGGACGGTGTTCACGTTTGGCTCCACCGCGTCTGCCGCAACAATAGCTGCCACATCAGCGCACCCAGCTGCACCTTCGATGGTGGTGGCTGAGAGCACGTCCGGTGACAGTGGCTCGCACGTCACACCGCCGCCCGCGCCGTCTTCGCCGCCCACCGTCTGCAACGGTGCCGTCCACATTCCTCTGCGGCCAAACCTCCACTTCAAGCGTCCTCGCAGTGATGTCGAGCCTGGTGGAGGTCGTGGTGGTTGCCGTGCTGATGCCCATCCCTCAGAGGCTCCTTCGCTCTCTGCGACGCCTCGAGTGGCCTTGCCGCCCGTGCATTTGTCGGCTTCTTCGCGTCACGGCACCATCACCACCGCTGCTGTTGCATCACCCTCTTTTGTACCCCCCACGCCATCTGTCAAATGTGTTGACACTCTTACGCCAATTTCAGCTGCGGCGATTGCTGTGTCTGCCTCCGTGGCTGCACCGCCACGCCGCACCTTGTTTAAGCTCGTGAGCAATGCCAGACCGGCGCAGCCGCATAAACCGCAGTAAAGAGGGGGAAAGGGGAAAAAAAAGGGGGAGGGGCTCTCAGCGAACAACAAAGAGCACCGGTCGGCGTTTCGCTGGGGAGAAGGGGAGGTGGTGGAAACCCCACCGTTGGAGATGGAAGGCGGGGGAGAGAAAGAGATAGTTGGGTGTGCAGCTGCGTAATCAAAGCAGAGGGCAGCAGCAGTGGAGCACGTCCTGCTGTGGCGACACTGGCAGATTTGTGCATGGTGTGAGATTTCAGTTTCCTCGACAGTCCCTTGCTGTGATTTTTAGGTGGCTGCGCGTTTTTTTTTTCTTTTTTTTTCTTTTTGTAGCGTAGCGAGTGTGGTTTACGCACGTGCGGTCCACGCCTCCTTCAAAGGTACCTCGCGTCCTACTTCATCGCTACGCCCGAAACCCAAGGAGCGCTTTGCTAAACATGCTTCTGCACAAGTTAAAACACCCGCACACACACACACACACACACACACACAGGTGCACAAGCATAGGCTGATTTACGATCCTGCGTGGCCCATAAAGGGGAAAACGATGGGTGCGAAACATGGACGACTAACGCAGTAGTAAGCGATATCGGAAATACATATATATATATATATATATAGAACTCTGGCATTTGTCTCTTCTCAGCACCCCACTCCCCCTCCCCTATCGATTTCTCACCTCCTCCCTCTTTCAGCGCTGCTACCCTCTCGTTGCTCCTGACGATACCCCTTCCCACCACGTAGACTATCCACGGCGTCGACTGGGAGAAGAGACGCCGCCTGGCTTTCCCAGTATGGACATCGCGAACAGTCGCTCGTTGGGCTTCGCCGGGAAGGAAATTTGCTTTCGCAAGATCGAGTTTGAACGCTACCGCAAACCGCATGTCGTCGAGTACCCGCATAGCGCCATTGTCCTTAATCCGCAACACACGCGTCAGCTAAAGGACTCGTTCCACAGTCGTCATCGCAACGACCATGCGCACGGGGAGGAAGGGTCGTCGGACAGCGATGAACACCGTGGCACCACCTCAAATACTGACAACGACGATGATGATGACGACGACCCAAGTCGCATGGACAAGTTCATGCAGCTCTGCTCCGATGCGCAGTTCCGCAACAGCCTGCACCTCCGCTGGCAGCACATCGCCCCGGTCGGACTTGGCCTCGTGAACCTGGGCAACACCTGCTTCGCAAACAGCGTCCTGCAAGCGTTGGCCCACGTACCGGCACTCGCGCAGTACTTCATGAACACGTTTCGCTCCGCGGACAACCAGCTTGGCGCGCCGTTCGACTTTGCCTTTGCGCTGGCGGAGACGTTCCGCAAGATGCATCACGCGGCGCAGCCTGGTGGTCGTGGTAACAACAGCACCACCGGCGCCTACCGCCCGGGTCAGATCATGGGCAACCTCCGTCTCCTTTCGAAGCACTTCTCAATTGGCCGGCAGAGTGACGCCCATGAGTTTGCCGTGCAGCTTCTCTTCGCCTGCCAGAAGTCTCTTTTGCACCGCCTCATGGGTTCGAAGAAGGTGCAGCCGCGGGTCGCCCACACCACTGCCCTCTACCGGATCTGTGGTGGTTACTTGCTGTCACAGGTGACGTGGTCGCGACAAGAAGAGATTCAGCAGCTGCTACGCGCTGGAAAGCAGCAGGAGGCGATAGATCTCAAAATGGAGGCGAAGCAGGCACGGCAGCCCAATCACGCGTCGCGCCGTGCGTCTCGATATGGGCTGGATACACAGACCATGTACTCCAACACCTACGACCCCTTCACCATTCTCTCCGTGGAGGTGGCGGGCCACACGCTGATGCACTGCCTCGACAAGTTCTGCCTCGCTGAGGAGCTCGACGGGCGCTGCTACCACTCCCCTCGTGAGGTGGGTGTGCGGGCCAAGAAGAAGTTCAGCATTCACGTTCCACCCCCGGTGCTGATGATCCACCTGAAGCGTTTCAGCCCTACAGGCAACAAAATCAACAAGCATGTCCACTTCCCGCTCGAGCTGAACATTACCCGCTACTGCACTCCATCGCACTCCACTGCTGCACAGCCGGAGAAGGAGGTGCGGGAGGACTGCCAATACGAGCTGAACGCGATCTGCGTGCACGACGGCAGCTCCCTCAACTACGGCCACTACTACACCATGGCGAAGGCGTCGAATGGGATGTGGTACGAGTTCAACGACAGCCATGTCAGCCGCCTCTCCGAGGAGCAGCTGCAGCGTGCACAAGCATACATGCTCTGCTACTCCCGCATTCTTTTAAAGAACAAGACGAAGTCAACTGCGCAAGATGGGAGATCATCTGCTAACAAAAATTCGAATGCAGCTGCTGCCCTGCCGCACAGCAGCGGGCTGCCTGCAGTGTTGTGAAAGGCGAGGCTGCCCTCACCGCCGCACCAATCGAGGAGAACAACGTTGCCTTGGGCAAAGAACTGAGTGATGCGGAGGTGCAAGCGCTGCTCGAGAAGCGTTGGAACGCGTCTCAGCCAACTACCAAGCCCGGTGCTGCAGGGGAAGCAGTACCAAAGAAAAAAGGCAACCTCTCGTCGGAGGGTAACGATGATGAAGAATGGAACGGTGGTGCATCACAGCCCACCGCAGACCGTGGGGGCACGTTAAAGCGTCTGCGTGAGGAGCTGCAGACTGATTCCGATTCAGAAGAGGAGGAACGGCAGCGACTGCGCCGGCCTCCTGCGGCGCGACAGAGCAACCGTGAAAACACCAACTCGAGGCTGACCTCCACGCCGCACGAGGAGCACATAGAACAGGAGAGCGGAGAAGGCGGAGCATCACCAGAGTTCCCCTCAGCAGCCAACACATCCACAGCCAAGTTTCTCACGTATGGAAGCCTCATTAAGTCGATGAGGCACACAGTGCACGGCAATGGTGGCGCCACCAGCAGTGCAGGAAGTGACCTGAAGACTAGCGGTGCGTCGACGCATCCTAACTTCCGTGTGGGACGTCACGCCGTCAGCGCGCTGCACGCCCGCAAGGTACACGACACCCCGGACACCGTTAAGCGGCCGGCGACGGCGCCGAAGTTTCAGCAGCGCATCCGCGACCCTATGTGGGAGATGGCGATGGACCGAGGCAAGGTGAAGAAGGTAAAGTCGAAGGAGAAGGCACCGGATCCCTTCGAGGGTACCAACCCCTTTCAGGAGGTGTCACGCGGTATGTTTGACGTGCGCGGTAGACGACGCCGTGAATAGCGTGTGTTGGAACCCTCCAAAAAAAAGAACATATATATATATGGCTCAAGGGTGTAGAGAGAGGGAGGGTGCCACTGTGACTGCATGGGGCACATCGATTAAGGCACACTAATCAGAATATGGTATTAAAATGTCTGTGAAACGCACGACAAGAGATGAAGAAAGACCAGAACAACAGCAACAAAAAGAGCTGTGGTGCTCATCACATGGTTGCATGTTCGCTCACTTGACGATAGCGACAGCGTCTGAATAGCCTCCCTGTACCACGGAGACACTAATGAGGGAGGTATTATCGCCGTCAACGATGTCGGTGTTCTCAGAAGAAGGTCAACCTCCCCAATACGCACACAGATACAGCACAATGGAGGTGGAACTCATTCATTTGCCCTCCTTCATTTTCTTGTTGCTACTTGTATTCGTGCTGCTCTTTTTTTGTATCGGTGCTTCTCCTCTCTCGCGTCTATACGGGTTCTTCACTTTCTCTTTTCTCTTCCTGTAACTCTTCGCTGCTGCAATCCTGCTGTTGTTTTGTGCACACCTCTCAATCTGCTGTGGTGTCCACCTCTTTTGTTTTTTTTTTTTTTGCAACAAACATCATCTCTCCCCCTACAATTGTCAACACCCTCTGCGACAGTTCTCTCCTCACAGCTCACGCCAGTTTCTGTAGCTATTCTCTCGAAAAGGTATATTTTAATCCACAGATGATGCGCGCGCCCTCGCTCAGCCCGCCTCCCGCCGTGTGGCCACCGCCTCCAGCGCGCTGGCCGTGTGCCCCGCAAGGCCTCCACCGTCGCCATCTCCGTGCAGGGCTGCACTACGTTGGTACTGGTCTCGCTGCCATCGCTCTCGCTGGTGTGGGTATGGGTATCGGTACGATCTTCGGCTCCCCTGTTGATCGCCCTGCGCTCGTCAGCCGAAACCTGACGAAGATGCTCTTCAACTACGCCATTCTCGGCTTTGCCCTGACGGAGGCATTGGCCTGTTCGCGCTGATGCTCGCCCTTCCTGATGCTCTTCTCGTAGAGAGGCTGAGCTGGAAAGAGGAGAGAGAGGAGCGCTGCAAGGGGGGAAGGGAGTGCTGACCCCTCGCAGGTATCGAAGGTGTGTAACGGCAGGTTTGTGGGCGGGTGCTCCTCATCGGCTAATTCCTTGCTTTTTTCTAGTTTTTTTTTTGCCTCACACAGAAACGTTGTTTTGTAGGAATTAGTACCGCATAGCAAAGTCATGCCTTGGGAATAGTCTCACTCTTGGCGTTGATGGGCCCCTGACCTCTCTTTTTTTCTGTCTTTTACCGTTTTGTTTCGTCTTCGCTGTCGATGCGGCGGACGAGAGAACTGCTGTCAAGGCAGGTCAAGCTCTTCAGAAGTGTAGCACGAAGGTCTTTCACGGTAACTGGCCTCTACAGCCCGCGGCAGCGCTGCAAGGAAAATGGCAGACGAAAAGAAGGGAAAGTCAGGAACGCAGACCCTTTTTTTTGTTGTAGTTGTTTCAGAAACAGGAAAAGTAAGCGACCCACGGCAAAACGAGAGCGTCTGATCTGACAGTCTGGATATGTCCCCTAAGGCGAAGTGGAGGTGGGAGAGGTGTGTGTGTGTGAGTCGGTGTGCCAGCCATTGTATGAGCTTGGTGCTGGCATTCCTCACGCACGCTTTCACGCCAAGTTTTAAGAAGGAAACTCATATGTGTTGCATAGAATCGGCGACGCGACAAATAAAAAAAAAGGTACGAGAGAGAATCGGTCGAGGAATCGCAACAATCGTCAAATGCTGGTTTTTTTTTTTTCTGTTAGTCCACGTTTCTTTCTTTGGGGGGGGCGAGAGGAGGCCACGATGGACCACACACATCAGCATGATTCCGCCTCTCTCCCAAGTTCCTCGTCACTCTTTTCACATCCCCCCCCCCCCGGTCCTCTCTGTACGTTCAACAACAAAAAAAAACAACTCTTCTGTATCCTCTTCCTCGTTTACTACCTACCTGCTCGTGCGCCCTGCCATATGTGTGCGTGTGTGGTGCTCTTCGCCTTGCCCGCGGCTCCAATGTCGTAAAACACAGGGCTCCTCACTTATCGTCATCAAGGCCTCTACCTCCCTCACGCACAGCCACACGCGCCACCTTCGCTCTCAACAGGTCTCTGCTGCGCCGCTCTATATTACCCCAACTTCGTCACCTCTCTTTTTTTTTTCTTATTTCACATCGACTTCTCGAATCCACAGATGATGCACGCCGCGGCCCTCGCTCAGCCCGCCTCCCGCCGTGTGGCCACCGCCTCCAGCGCGCTGGCCGTGTGCCCCCGCAAGGCCTCCACCGTCGCCATCTCCGTGCAGGGCCTGCACTACGTTGGTACTGGTCTCGCTTGCCATCGCTCTCGCTGGTGTGGGTATGGGTATCGGTACGATCTTCGGCTCCCTGTTGATCGCCTGCGCTCGTCAGCCGAACCTGTACGAAGATGCTCTTCAACTACGCCCATTCTCGGCTTTGCCCTGACGGAGGCTATTGGCCTGTTCGCGCTGATGCTCGCCCTTCCTGATGCTCTTCTCGTAGAGAGGCTGAGCTGAAAAGAGGAGAGAGAGGAACGCTGCAAGGGGGGAGGAAGAGGCAATGGAGGGGCATGCCGCTCGCAGATGCGTTTCGTGGAGAAACACCAACTGTTGAGTGGGGAGGGGTTAAAATAGGGACGGAGGCTACCCTCCACTCCCCCTCCCTCCCCCCTCCTTGCCCTTCTCCCTCCTCGAGCATTCTGACGTGAGTGTTTAGTATTTAGTGAACGTAGTAGCTTCCTGTGTGGCACAACGAAAGGGGCGAAGCACAGAAACAAAGAAAAGAGTGGGTGCTTCTCTAGGGGACTTCTTTTTAGCCATGCACTTTGGTCACCTCTGTGCTGTCAAAAAGAAAAAAAACGGCTGTGATGGACTGAAGCCTTCCAGAAGGAAACACCAAGCTTTTTTTTTAATGTGGTGATGGTGGTGGTTAATAGCGAGGTGTGTTGGTATGAAAGCAGTGAGGCGGAGGCTGGTGTGCGTCGTCGTCATCGACCACCGTCAGCTAGCGAAGTCACTTCACCTCCTTTTCTTTTGTGTTGTTTTCCACTTTTTGTAGTGAAAGACGATAACATCTAAAGTAGTGTGCAACCGCACTTGTCGTAATAATACAAGAAGGAATAAACCCTCACCCTCGCCCCTGTGGTGTGTGCGTGTGTGTGTGTGTGCATCATCAAAGAAAGGGAAGGGAGGAAGGCTTCACGAAAGGGCAAAAAAGTAACAGACATGATTGTGTCTAGCACCCCCCTTGCACGATTCAACTCAACAGAAAAAGAACGCGTGTTTGAGGTGCGCATGCAGAAACCTGTTATTTGCGTGTGTAGTTATTAGGTGTCTTTTGTGTATGTGTGTGTGGGTAATGGAGGGAAGTCGCGTTGTCGCTTCTTGTTATCAAGCGCGCTCAAAGCACTTCCGAGATGTTGTGGTCTACACTGCGGTGCACTCTCCATTTCTTTTGTTCGTTCTCTCTTTTTTTTTCATTCATCGTTTGAGCTTTATCTTTGTGATATAGCTTTACGGCTCGCCTTCATCGTCAACTGTAGGTGCTTGATAGTCGTGCGCGCTTTCACACACACACACACACACACACAATTCTACTAACACTGTCGCCATTGGTGCATAGCCTTTCAGCGTCTCTTCACGGCACCTCCACAACAGAAGGCGAAGAGCACGCGACAGAGCACAACGAACACGAAAATAACGCAAGCTAAAATAAAATAGAACACACATCCCGCAGCACTCTCCGCCCGTGTTGGCGTTACCCTTCACTGTTTTCACTTGTTTGTTTTGCTTCGACAATCAACCATTTGGTTGCCCATGGCAGCAAAGAACATGCAGGAGTGGATAGCTAGATTTGAGAAGTGCCAACGACCTTCTGCAAGGTGTGCTCATGGCAGTAATAGTCTTCGCGAAACCACCCTCAGTTTCCCTTTTTGCTCATGAACCCTGTGCTACTTATGCCATACGTAACCTACTCTCCGCCCATCTCTCTCTCCCTCTTCTTTTCTCGATGTCTCCCAACAACACCAGATCAAGCCCTCACGACCCCCTCTCACGGTTTTTTTTTCTGTTCCGGTCCACCACCGCTTTTAAGGAAGCACAGACACGTGAAGGAGGGAACGCGAGAGTGTGCCCGTTACCACGGCGGAGAAACTATAGCCTGTACGGTGCTTTCATTAACTTTGCTTGACTTCACAGTTTGTTTTTCTCAAGGGGGGATATAAAAGAAAAGTTATCAGAGGACTACCGTGACCGTACTCATGTCAGCGCACTAGGTAATGTAATCATCTTCAATCGCGTAAACCCCGATTCTCTTTATTACCTTGGCTCCTTCTTTTGTTTGTATTTTATGCCGTGTGCGAGTGTCTGGGCTCGCGGCAACAACGTTTCCTTCTGGACATCAATCGCGAAGAAATTGGGCAACCTGCGCGGGGGATCGATGGTAGTCACAATAAGCAAGGAAGAGGCGACATGTAAAGGGGGGCGGGTGGATGGACACAGGGCGCCTGAATATGCGAGGCACTGCATAGACTAGCAAGGGCAAGGTCGGCAGTTAGCGTAATAGATTACCTATTTCCCTCTCTCTCCCTACCAACCCACTTCCTCCAGCCTCGTTGCCAAGAAGATCTACATTTCTATATATACACGAATATACTGTTACGTTTATCATCTTTTTGCTGTCTCGGTGCTTTCCCTCGTCCTTCGCGAGTAACCGACAATGAGCATCAGCAGCAGGATTTGTGTGGCGGTGCGCAAGCGACCCATCTCGGACCCGGAGATGGACATCGTTGAGACCCCCTCGCCGCTCTGCATCGTCAACGAGCCCAAGATCAAGTACGACCTCTCCCATTACACTGACCGACACACCTTCACCTTCGACGAGGTCTTCGGCGAGCAGTGCAACAACGCCGCCATCTACCAGCGTTGCTGCCTGCCCCTCATCGACACCGTCTTCAATCACGGCAACGCCACCTGCTTCGCTTACGGGCAGACTGGGTCTGGTAAGACTCACACGATGCTGGGCTCTGCCAAGGAGCCTGGGCTGTACGCCATTGCCGCACGGGAGATTTTTTCACGCGCAAACAGCATTAATGCTGCCGTGTACGTCTCCTTCTACGAAATCTACGGCCGCAAGATTTTTGACCTGCTAAACGACCGCGAGCGTCTCTTTGCCCGTGAGGACGCTGACAAGGTGATTAACATCTGTGGGTTGAGCGAGCACCAGGTGACAGACATTCAGCAGATCTTCGACGTCATCACGGCCGGCAGTGTGTACCGTGCTGCAGGGCAAACGAGCGCCAACGCCGAGAGCAGCCGCTCCCACGCGGTGCTGCAGGTCGAAGTGCGCGAGACGAAGAGCACCAACGCGCGGCGTGGCCCCAAGACAATTGGCCGCATCTCCTTCATCGACCTCGCCGGTAACGAGCGCGGCGCCGACACCTTCGACTGCGACCGCAAGACACGCATGGAGGGAGCCGAGATCAACAAGTCGCTGCTCGCTTTAAAGGAATGCATCCGAGCCCTTGGCATGGGCAAGAGTCACGTCCCGTTCCGCGGCTCCATCCTGACCGAGGTGCTGCGTGACTCCTTCACAGGTAACAGCCGCACGACAATGATCGCCACCATCTCGCCATCATCGCAGCACTGCGTGAACACGCTCAACACCCTCCGCTACACGCAGCGTGTGAAGGACCTCGGCGGCGGCGCCAACGGTGGGGCCAAGATCGAGCAAGTGGCGAGCTCCCCACCTCCGCGGCGTGTTGCGGCGCCACGGCGAAAGCCGTTTGACAACGCCAACGGCGGTGGTGCGCGGAGTAGGCCGGAGTGGGTCTCGGACTTCGCCTCCGACCAGTCACCGGTGGCCTCGCCGAAGGAGGCGGAGGACTGCACCAGCGGCAACGATATCGGCGGTGGTGGGGCTCAGCAGCAGCGGGCGGCCGTGAAACCCCATGTGCGACGTCTCTCGCAGGGCCGCGGCGGCACCCCACCGCCCCCAGTCGCTGCAGTGAAGGTGCAGGACCCCAAGATTGCCACCATCGTTCAACACCACCTCGCCGCCCTGCAGGCGAGCAACAACAATAACGACGAGGAGGAGGAGGAGGAGGAAGACGTGGACGACACGAGCAGCGAGCACCCAACCGCTGAGGAGGCGGGAAAGTTGAAGAAGGAGGAGGTACGGCAGGTGCGCAAGGTGCACGCCTACGTGGTGGAAGAGATCGCCAAGGCGGAGGAGAAGCTCATCGCCCTGCACCGTCGCCACATCGATTCGAAGATGACAGGAATAAAGGAGGAAATTACGGCAATCCAACGCTTCGAGGACTCCGACTCTGTCGACGAGTACGTGGCCCGGGTGCGAATGCTACTGCAGAAGCAGCGCGATGACATGAATGAGATCTTAGACATGCTGAGCGGCATCGGCTCCATGCTGCGCGATGAGGAGGATCTCTCGAAGACGCTGACGGTAAACAGCACAGCGCGGCGCTAAACACCGCCTGTGGTGCTTGTGAAGTCGGCAACCCCTCGCGCTATCACGTCAACGGCCGCGTTCGGCGTTGAGCGTGTTCGTGCCTTCGATGATGTATCTGGTGTTGATAGTGGCGGCGGCATGAGTGGGTGTTGTGTGCTGGAGTGGTTCTTTTCGGTTAATTGATTTGCGTGTGTCCTGTTTATGTACATCGCATCTGTGTCCTCCCTCCTCCCGCTCCACCTCCTCCTCTATTAGGGGAGCCACCATCAGAGGTGCACGACCATGCCAGATGTCATTGCCTGCCGATTGAAGCTCCGTCATCTCCTTTTTTAGTGCTTTCCTTTTTCCCATCACGGATGGTGGTCTTCTTTGGGTGTTTTGACTTTCTGCGGAGGCTGTTGACGTCCGCGTAGCTTCTCTGATGTTGTTATTTTGATTACTGTTTGTGCCTTTTCCTTTCTCTTCTTCCTTCACACCGAACAATGTATACGTAGGGGTGGCGGCAACACGGTGGCGTGTCCACCGCAGTAAAAAAAAAAACTCTCCTCAAATAAAACAAAAAAGAAAAAGAAGTTGACAAGCCTTTGGGGTGGCTGCAGATGTCCTCCGGCGTCTCGTTCCCACGCCACGGTGGGAAGGAGGGGGCCAACTTCTCGCTGCTCCCATGTCCGCCCCCTTCCCCCCCCCCCCAGCAGTGGAGGAAAAAGAACAAAAGAAAGAGGGGCGTTTGACTTACGCGTCAGCAACAAAACAAAACCACGCATGAAAAGAAACGAGCTTGGCAGTATTCCCTTCCTCTAACTTCCTCATCGACTTCACCTCGCACGGCCGCTTATAATCTTCCCTTTCCTTCTTCGCCTGTGCTCGTGTCCAATGCTGTGCCTCCCAACCCCACACCCACCTCAACCTCCTTTTGCTGTCTTGTTAGGTCATGCTGGTGTGTACCACCCACGAAAGCGGGAGAGCAGCTTAAAGAAAAAAAACAACGCTGCGCATTCACACCGTTAATCACCATTGCCCCCTCTTGTTTTTTTTTTTTCGGACACTATTCGCTGCTGATACCCGTAGTTGGTTTGTTGCATGGTTCACTGCGCTGCTGTTGTTAACGCCACATCCTCCAACGCGCACACACCCCTCACCGAGGAGGTTCGCGCTCAACCCGTCTCGTGGTTTACCTATGCTGTCCATCACGCACCAACACGCGAACGCGTATCTTATAAAAGTCTGGTGTTTTTGTTGCTCTTTTGGGTCTCCTCTTTTTTCTCTTCTCTATATCAAGCCCAACTGGAACTGTTAGAGCGGGTAACGAGCTCATGTTGATGGAAAGCGAGGCCAACGTGAGGTGGGCTCGGACCAGCGCACATAAGCTTCAATTATGTGGTTTCGTGGAAGTACTATGCACCTATGGCAACGTCTCCATGCAACCTCTCTTCTTTTGTCTTCCTTCTCTCTTCTCATTTGACGTGCGACACAAGTAGACGAAGTCCCTCTACATCGCTGACCTTCTCTTCTGCTTTTCCCCGCCCGCCCACCTTGAAAGTTAGTTGAACGCAACGTTTATTTCAGTTTTTTCTTTTTTTTGTCCGTCTGTTATCCCTATACACGTGTGTTTTCATTTATTTGTTTACTGTAGTATCCCATCCATTGAGTCGACTTCACCGTTCTTTTCTGTTTTGTTGCAATTCTACCGACTGTAAATTCTACGGTCAACCTCACCCCACGCTCTACTGAACTACATATATACATCTGTTTTTTTGTTTTGTTTTGTTTCAGCGGTGAGGAACTGGCCAAAGTAACGAAAAGATATCGTCGTCTTCTGCCACCTGTCCCATTGCTGGCCAAGCCTGGGCAACTCGGCCACGAGGGAAATTGTCGTCCATAGTTGTGTACGGAAATGAGCCATTGAAGTTTTCCAAGATGTGATGCGTCGGTTACGATCTTGCCTTGCAAGGAGGCTGCAGCTTATGGCAACTTCTCTCCCCTCTCTCTCCTCCTCCTCTCTCATCTACCAGTCAGGTTACCTCGTTTCAGATTTCTTTCATCATCATTATTATCATTTCGCAGTTTCTTTGCAGAGCTGCACATCCCATCATTCCCAGGTTCTATGAGAACAGCTGATTTCTCGTACGTTGGCTCTTCCGCTCATCCCCCCTCCCCCGTCTGCTGCGTCTGTCTGTCATCTTCCTCTCGTTTCTCAACGTATCGTAGATTGCTGCTTCTTTTTTTTTCTTTTTGCAGGAAAAAACAGAATCAAGGAAACACACAAATATCTTCCCTTTGCTTCTGGCATATTTCATCCCTGATCCTTCGCCTCGCTTCCCCCAATCACATCGTTTTGGTTTACCTTTATATCGATTCCTCACTACATATATCATCGATCAGCACAGGGTTTTTTTTGTCGCTATTGTTGTCTCAGTGGCGGTGGTAGAGGTGGTGATTCCTCTGCGAAGTGCAAGACGCGCTGCTATTTACGGAAGCACAACTTCCGGCATCATCTTTCGAGCGTGTTTTCCCGCCGTCACTCTTTATCACCTTTACGTCTACATTTTTTTGTCTTTGGCTCAGTAGAGATTCAAAGTCTCTTTTTTTTTCCCTTTTGTGTGTGTCTGCGTGTATTGGTTGTTTACCTTCAATCTTCGTTTTTTGTTCTTTTGTTTTTTGTCTCCGCCGCCACCGCCCCTTTCCCGTGGTTCAGCGAATGGCGTTCTGTTGCTGCGGCGCCGGTGCGACGTCGAGTGTGACGTCGAAGAGTGCGAATCAGCTGCGACACCTCGAGACGCTGGGGATCTCGCGTGGGTCCAGCCCACGGTTGCGCCGCACTGAGGTGCAGATCCCTGTCACCCTTAACGTGTACAGCCTCCTCGAGAGCAACAAGAAGCTGTCGAAGATGGGCATGGGTGTCTACCACACCGGCGTGGTGGTGTACGGCATTGAATGGGGCTACGGCGAAGTCGTCGAGAACCCCAATGCCTCCGGACTGTTCTGCGTGCACCCGGGCCAAGCTGCCGGCACCCTCTACCGCACCATCCGCATCGGCTACACCACCCGCTCGCCGATGCAGGTAGACACGATCCTGCATCGCCTCGAGAATGAATGGCGCAGCTGCGAGTACCACATCCTGCACCACAACTGCAACCACTTCGCCCAGGCCTTCTGCGACCTCCTCTCCACCACGGAGAAGCTGCAGGTGCCGGCGTGGTGCAACCGCGCTGCCCGCGTCGGCGACCGCATTATTCCGCGCAAACTCGCCACGAAGATACAACACATGATGGACGACGAGCCCCCCAAAGCGGTTCCGCCGACGCCCTTCACCAACGTCAACGAAGTGCCGATGTCCGTCGTGCCGCGGGAGTGGTATTTGCACCCCAGCATCTTCCAACCGATGCGGTATGTTGGCGACAGCCGTGCGGAGTCGCTACGGTCGCACGACAACGTGCCAGCGGCCAACGGCGACGAGTCGCCAGCCTCGCCCGCCGCCACCGCCAGTCACAACGGTGGTGGGGGAGGCTCCCGCTACACCGTGGAGTACGACATCTTGCCTCCTCCAGGCTACGAGCCGGAGGAAGTGCGGAGCAGCTTCCCCCCGCTGATGCGCCGCGAGATCTTCTTAGCCACAGACGAGAACGGCAGCATTTCGCGCATGACCGCCATCGAGGAGCAGCCGTCCGTCTCGCGAGCCTCGCGGGTGGAGTCGACGCGGAAGGCCACCCGGTCGCAGCGCGCCATCAAGTCGACGCCTGGCAGCAGCCCAGCCCCACCGCCGCTTGGCGCCGGCACGGCGAGCGACGAGCAAGACCGCATCGTCGCCCTGTCGCGCGTGTGTGCGTCGGCGAGCCACCCACTTAGCGTCGCACCGACCGGGTCGCCACAAGCCTCGGTGCTGCTGGATTCAGAGACGGAGAGTGTGCTGCGCAGCGACGACAGCGAAGACGTCCCGCCGCGCAACGTGCCCCGTCCAGACACGTCGGCGCTGCAGCTGCTTTCTTCGACCGCAGCCGCGGCCGCAGAAGGTGGCGGCGGGACTACTTCTCTCCCCATGAGATCTGTCAGGCACCGAAGCCCGAACAGCCGGCCACTTAGCGTCGAGGAGACTTTCTCATCGAAGCCTTTCTACACGATGTACGAGGCGTCTCTGCCTTCTGCCAGCCTGAACGCATCCGTAATCAGCTGCAACGACGGCGGGCACACGGCGTTGGACCACCCACCTTTACCACATCAGCCCCACGCCCAGCCCGTGGGGTGCATCAACGCGCTTCCGCCGACGTCGTCAGCGCCTGTCATCAACGCAGCACAGGAGACGGAGGAGGATGAGAAGAGCACGGGAGAACGGCGCCACACCGGAGCCGCACACGACCGTCAGACCACCACCGCCACCGACACACGGAGCGAAGCCAGCGTCAACCCGAAAACGGCGGTGGACTTCAGTAAGCACCGTCGAGGAAAAGACAGCAAAGCGCTTTGTCGCAAGAAGCCGGACTCGTCGCACCCCAACAGCAGCAGCAGCACGAAGCGCCTCCACGACTTCAGCGACATCGTGGCGGTGCCCGATGCGTCGCTGACGAGCCCCTCAGCCGGCCCCGTGCCGGCCACGGAGGCGAAGAAGAAGAACTCGTCGTGGGTCTTCCTGTTCAAAGCACGCGCCACCGATGCAGGCGGCGAAGGATCGAAGAAGGGAAAGAAGTACCTCACCAGCCCATCGCTCAGCGACACCACCTCGCGCACGGACAACAACAACTTTGACAGGGTGTCAGAAACGTCGTCCCTCCCCGCCTCACAAGGGAACTCAGCGGTGCAGCCGATGCGGAGTCCCGTCAGCCAGCACCACAGATGGAATACGGTCACCACTACCACCGCGGCACCGGCGCTGAAAGCAGCTAGAGGCGGCGGGCGCAGCGCCGTTGACGCCGCACCGACAACGCCGATGGCGGTGGAGTCCGTATCCGATACCGGCCTTGACGGGAAGCCGGTGCGGGAGACCACCACGGCGTACGTGCCAGCCTCGCCGCCTTCGCCTGTGTTGCTGCACCCCCTAGCGGAGATGGCCTGCGGCAAGGAAAGTGCCTTCTTGGTGCCATTCATCGTGCACGACGGCGAAGAGGCGTCGACCAACGTGAGTGGCGGCACACCGGTTGCTGTGACAGAGGGCAAGCGCTCACCGGGCCTTTTAACGCCCAACACCCCGCAAAACCGCCGAGTATCCCCCTCGAACAGCACATCAGAGATGCACCTGCAGCCACTGCCGCGTCGCCTCTCAGAAAGCGTGGTGCTTCCAATCGGCACTGGCGTCAGCGAGCTACGCTCTCCGAGTGCGACGAGTCTGCCCGACGTTCTGCCACCGCTGCCGGACGTGCCAGAGCTGCAAGACGGCGTGGCGCGACGAATTCACAGCATGGCCGTTACGCCGGAGAGGGCGATCGTCTCCGCGACAAGCGGGGCGGCCACCACAGGCACATCACCGGCCACTGCGCACCGGCAGACGCGTCGTGGCAGCTCTTCTGTGCTGAGCGACTCCACCACGCCGCCGCCACCGCCTCTGCAAGCGGAGCGCGCACGAACGCCGATCCCCAACTCTCGCAAGCAACACGCTGGACACGGCGAGCACGCGTCCTCGAGTCCGCTGCTGGACGTTGGTGGTGATGCAGAGGAGCCGCCCGTGCCGCGCCACGGCAACAGCAGCCGTCGAGGAAGCCACGCTGGCGGGGAGGTGGGCACGCCGCGGTCGCCAGATAAAGCTGCCCACACACCGATGGCGCCGTTTCCGCGCCGACCATCTCTGTTGTCACGGGAGCGACCTCCCACGACGAGCGCCAAGGCGAGCCAGGAGACACCGGACCCGAACAGAAGCGCATCGGTTGCGCAGCGAAGCCTTGCGGTGGAGTTGAAAGAAACGCCACCAAAACCAATGGCGCAAGGAGGTAGCAGAAGCACGCTTGATGACGCCTAGCGCTCTTCCCAGGTCCTATCCCTTATTGTGTATATGTAGGTTTCACCTTTCTGTGATTGTGTATGTGTGTAAGGCTGCTGTCGTTTTCATTGTCATGTACATTTTGTGCTTTGAGTTTCCTCTATCTCGCCCTTCAGGCCTTGTTTTGTTCAACCACTTAGAACGAAAAGAAAAACAATGAAATTCAAAGAGCAAGGGTCGCAAATGTCGCCTTCGTTGATCGGTAGCGTCAAAACCATGCTTGAGAACACCAGCACCGCAGCATCTAGCCGGTGAGTCTGTAGAGGTTTGTGCGAAAATCTTTACCATTCAGTTTTTTTTTTCGCGCGCGTCAGCTTTGTCACACCAACGCCCTCCACCCCCCCCCCTCCCCCGCCTCCCGAAACCGCACCCCGCCCCTCCTTTTGGTGGGAGGGGGGGCGGCCCCTGGGTTTGGGGGGTCCGCCTTTCCCCGGGGGCCAAGCGGCCAGCCCGGCCCGGCCCCCCGCCTCCCGGAAGGCGAACCCCACCCAAGCGCGCAAACACCACACCACAACAGCAACCAAAGCCCCGAACGCCAGCAGCAAAAAACGCGGACACAGGTTGCGCGCAAAATGTGCTGTTTTCGGTGCCTGCAAATTGCCCAGCTGTTATGATTCCACCCCTCACGCTGCCAGCGAACAGGGAAAAGCACCCATTCTGCTCGTTGCGGCAGTTGGAGCACATGTGCCAGCGCTGTTTGCTCCCATAAAAAAAAAAGAAAACGCCGGAACCACCGACAATACAAATCTTATGTTACTCGAATCACCGCGATTTGACAACGATCTCGGTTCTGTTTTTGCTTAGCCGATGCTCACAAGTTGAACGTTGCACACACCGTTTACTGCGCAATTAGGTAATAAAGGGGAAATAATGATCCCCTGGATGATAAGCCTACCAGTGATCAATGAAACTACTGCATTATAAGTAAACCTCAAAACAACAGAGAACTGCTTCTCCTTTTTTTTTCTTCTCTCCCACCTTCATATCTTCTTGTGGTTATTATTGTCGCGAAGCATGTATTGCAGAAACGATATCTTCCTTCTCTTTTGTTTTTTCTGAACAACACCTTTTCTAAGCGATGTGGAGAAATTCGCTTGTTGACATTACGAGGCGAGCCGGGAAGAAAGCAACACTGCCTCGACTTCAAAAAAGCACTAAAACAATTACGGTTGACAAGCGTGCTCTGCCGTCCTCCACGTTTGACAAAGCGGTCACGACCTTTTCCCCCGAATCAGACGTCTTGTATGGAACTCACACTGACTTACAGAGCCAGATTAAAATCAGCATTTTACAATCGTCTCTTGAGAATGGGCAACCCCATTTGAGAGCTGCAGAGGACGGTGACGCGCTGCTGCGTCAAGCACAAAGGTTGCCATTTCTGTACGCACAGCAGGCTTTCTGTGTACTGATGAGAGCAGGCGAAGTTCAGCTCGCACTCCAGCTTGTTTCTTTTTGGCAATCGAAAAAGCCCCCTAATTTAAAAGTCTCGCGCCGGAGAGTCAAAAAGGAACTGGAAGACGCAATTGACGATCTAGAAAAGCTAAAAGACTTCACGACGTTGAAGTCCTTTATTAATATTCTCAGCGATGCGCTAAAGGAACAGACGTTTGCGCAGAAAGAGCTGTTTCGAACGGTTGCTTTAACGCATTCTCGCGAACTACTGAGCAACGCACAGTACAGGCTTTTCGCCCCGCTGGGCATTGATGCAACCTCCGATGTTTTGCAGCATGCCATCCTGGCCGTCTATGGCTTAGGAAAGGAAAGTGGGGTGTCGGCGTTTGAGAAAATACTCTTGGCGGATCAGTGCGCGAGCAGCACAATTAGTGAAACTGTCCCAGGTGGGTCGCCTCACCTGCCTTACTCCCTGTTACGCCAGATCGAAGCCTTGCAGGCGGCAGAGAACATAGACGGCAGCTTCATCCATCAAGTGTGTCCAGAGCTGACAAGCAAGCTTGTGCATCCGTCGCATTATCGCATAATCGACATCCTTTCACTAAGCGCCGATGCGGCAAGATACATAGAAAAACATTGGAAAACTCAAGGTGTACTCTCGCCGTCCTCTACCACGATTGAGGCAATCCCTACCGCGTGGTGTCGTCTTACGCATCGGGTTCTTCCTGACTCACCTTCTCTGCAAAGCGTGAGGGAAAAACAGCTGCTGATATCATTACTCGCTCAAACTGGTCACATAGCTGATTTAATGCACGACCAAACCTGGTCGAATTTGCGGGCTCAGCTAATAAAACTCCTGAAGCACGCACACCAGTCTGTGCGCCGATTTACAGCGGCTGCACTGCTCAAAAACAGACACGTAGCTACGAACTTGAAGATTTCTCCAGCTGAAATTGGAGTGGTTTACGCACAATCATTTTATTCCAAAGGCAAAGTCGATCCCGCGTTATGTGCCTTCTGCAATTTTGCCGTCCGTCGTTTATGTCGAAATGAACGATACAGAGAGGCAGCGCGTTTAGCATGGAACCATCTTTCCGTGGATTGCCCAGCGACTCAGTACCTTTTCCGCTCCAGCTCCGCGGCTTTGGATTTTGCGGTGCTTTCAATGAGCCGCGCCATGCGCTCTGCAGCAGCGGAGGGGAGAGCGAAAAGCTGGATGGGGCACAGGTCTCTTGCATTGCTTCACCTTGCAGCATCCTATGGCAACAACGTAACAGTTTTGCACTGTGTCCCAGTGTGTGTCAATGCCATGGATTGTTGTGGCGTTTCTTTCGCCACCGTCAGTGAATTTCTATCCAACGTTTTCAGCACTGACAATTCACAGAAAAAGTGGGCAATGAATATGATCCGCCTTTGCTCGGCCAACGAAACTGTTCCAATGCAGATATCAGAACCGCGTCGCTGCGTCGCCTCAGACTTTTTCAAGTTTCTGATGGATATTTGTGACTCCAGCAAAAGTCGGCGTGGACCATCAATTATTCGAAGCCCTACGCGCAGCAAGCAGCTCGCACTGTGGGAAACAGTCCACAGCCAAGAGGCAAACCACTGTCTGAATGGACTAATGATTGCGTCTTTTTTGTCCGAAGCTGCCCGGAAAGAAATTCTCAACTGCTCTTTTCTGCTGAACTCTCCCACGAGCACAGTAAAGAGTAGTGGGACGGACAACGCTAAGCTCACTGCAGAGGACGTATGGAATTGGGAGATAGCGGCGTCTATCGCCTCCAACTGCACGTCGACGAAAAACTACCAGATGTTTCTCAAGGCTTTGCGTTGCCGCAAAGCTGCTCTAGGCTTCAGTTCCTCAAATGACTTTGATGGTCTCTCTGCTGTTATGCTCAGCGAGCTCGAAGGACATGACTCGCTGTTTTTGAAAGCACTGGTAGATAGAAAATGATGTTCTTTTTTCTTTTATTGCTGTTTGGCATGGCTCTTTTTTCTTCTTCTTCGCTTTCCCGTGCACATGTGCAAGTGTGCAAGTTTCTCTCCTGTGCTTATGGCTTTGACATTCAATGCTATCATCACTTTTTTTTTGTTTTGCCTTGTCCATCAGCTTTTGTGTTAAAGCACGCTCATCACCGTTTAACAACTGCATAAAAAAAAGGCATCAGAAACGATAATTACATCAGCACGATGAAATAGGTTGCTTTTTCTATCGCTGGTGTATTAATAGAGTTTGCTATGGTATCTGCGTTACGTCGGGTTCCGCAGATTTTTAGAATCCCTCTCTTTTTTCTTTTTTTTTGCACACGGTCTTCGGCGTAGCTTATGTTGTGTTCCAGCTAATGTTAGACTGAGTAACACATTTGCTACTGTTCGCAAAACGAACTCCCCAAAAAACAAAAAAAGCTCTCAAAATAGCCGGCATTATGAAAAGGTGAACTCACCTGTCTAGCTTTGCTGAGTTTCATCCTATGCTCTTCCTTTCTCTCTTCCCGTTTTATCTTCAACAAAACAACAACAACAACAGTGAAACAGAAGCGAGCAGGCTGCCACTGTTTGCTGCTTTAGCAGATCCGTTCCTTTTGCTTGCTCATTTTTCCCCCTTCCGCTGTAATAAACTCTTTTAGTTTGTTTGTTTTCCCTCGGCTTCAAAAAGCCCTAGAGTATTTTTTTTTCCCACACAAAAAGCAATACTTCAATTAATCTCTCTTCACCTGCTTATGCTGTCATTGGAATTCTTGCAAAGCAATAATAGCGATAGTTTTCCTTTCGAAGTATGTAACCTTTTACTGGGAAAGGGTGGAAGCGGCCAGGTGTTTCTTGGTCGATTTGCCAATACAGAGAATTATGTCGCCATCAAGAAACGTTACACAAAATATGACAGCAAAGGAGCAAAGGGAAAAGCACTTTTGCCAAGTGACTCAACTGCAGCCGAAGAGCCTCAGACTTTCGTGGTTCAAGGATCGCAGGCTGCGCGAATCGCTGCGTTTAACGGACGCAGCTCTTGTGCCTATGACATGAGATCCACGTGCCACTTTGATTGCAATGAAGCAGAGCCGCTTTCCCAGCGGCATGAAATCGATCTCGGTGAAGAGAGCGTAACACAAATGATGGCACTTTCGCAACAGAGCAGCAAACTGCTTTTAGGCACCAACACTGACAGCACAGCTATGGTTTCACCCAAGCCATCTATGCTTACCGACGAAGTATCTGTTTTACGGTACCTTGGACCGCATCCTCAAGTTGTAAAGTTCTTGGGAAACTACACAACTTCGAAGCTCGTCAATTTTTTTACGATGGAGCTGATGGACAGCGATGTCGCACGGGAACTGAAAGAAGCCAACGATTCGTTTCATAACGAAAGCGTGTGCCTTGCGGTGGCGTATTCTGTTCTCAAGGCTTTAGAGCATCTGCATGCACACGGGGTGGCTCACCGCGACGTGAAGCCCGGCAACATTCTGCTGAGGAAGATGACGAGCTCAGAGGACTGGCCGTGGATGCCTCTGTCGCGTTCCTGCAATCGAATTCCGCCAGCGGCGTTGACACAGCAAAACTCAGAGTCGAGTGCCTCAAAGAATGCTGACCCGGGGCTGTTTGTCAAAGCAGCCCTTGGTGATTTTAGTGCAGCACATGGTGTTTCCATTGTGGACGATACGGCCTTTGCTGACACACGCGGTACTCTGCATTACAAATCGCCCGAGCAGCTTATGGGTCGCCGAGGCACCGTTTCTGGCAGTTTCACTGCAGTCGACATGTGGGGACTTGGCTGTACGATGTACGAGATGATCACAGGCACCTGTCCATTTCCAGGAAATAGCGAGCTACAAGTTTTGATGAGTATCCTTGATCGCATGGGAAGTGATATTCAATCATTTCCTTCTGTAACGAAGCCGTGCCGTTTGTTTCACAACCTGCCTGTTTCTACACCATTTTTGGACCTACTACAGCAGTTGCTGAGTCTCGACGCCACAGCACGACCTACTGCTAAGGAGGCACTACGGCATCCCGTGTTCAAGTCACTCCGCGACGCCGAAGAACGATTCCTTTGCTGTCCGAATCAAGCGGACGGGCAGCCGGCGCGGCACATTCTTGGAATTCCACTGACACTATCCTATGCGTCGTTTACGCATGTTCCGCCGCTCCGTTTCTCTCGCATCGCGTGTACGGCGCTCAAGGCTCCAGAGCCGCAAACAGAGACGGGGAATGCCACGGATGCTCCGTACTTTAGCTACGTGGCGTCGCAAACAACAGTGGAAGGTGAGGCAGCTGCATTGCTGGCCCTCACGCACTACGCGCAGCAGGGTCAGACAGTGTCGCACGAAGAGGAAAGCAGCGACGCTGAGAAGCGCAGTTGTGCAGATGCAACTCTTGCTAACGCAGACTGTGTCCAACAGCGCAGCCCTGATGCAACGATGATGTCTTTTATGAGCGAGAGCTCGTGTTTACACTGGAGTGAAATTCGCCCGATGGCACAACCATGTACGCTCACCGCATCGCTTCCAAACCGCCCAACGCCTCATTCAGCGGACAACCACCTCGATCAGCGAACCAACGGCCGGGTTGCTGTCGGCTTATTCGGAGCAAATAGCGGGAAAACGCCATCTCCGTCGACAAACAATGCGCTGCGGCAGCAGCGCCAGTTCTCGGAGTCGTCGCAACACCCCTCAGCTTCCATGCGCTGCAGCACGGTTGCGCGGGCTCTGAACATTAGCGATTCAAGCGTCAAGGTTGCTCGAACGGAGCGCAGCTCGTCGCACGTCGACTTTGACCTGAGCCCAGTCACAGTTTCGCAGCTTTTCAGCGCCGACGCCGACGTCAGCACATGCATTGTGCCTCACGGAGCAGTCGCAGCCATCCCGCGTCCTCCGCTGCCGGTGCTACAACTCAAGAGTGGAAGCACTTTTACTGCCAGCAATTTGCGTGCCAACTCGAGCTTCGAGCGTGATGGCAACAACACATACTATGGTGGCGGCGGCGGCCACCTTTCCACTGCAGCAACCTCGACGGCACGCAGTGCTCCGGAAGGTGCGGCGCTCAACCACAACTCCTCCAGCACACCACGCGACAGTGCATTGTTGCGCACCACCGCCTATGCCGGCCGGGCACTTTGCTTCTCAGAAGAAACGGATCATGTTGCTCAGCGCAGCACCGGCTCCTGCCCGAGCCAGCAGAGCTGTCTGAACTCGCTCCTCACCTCGCCTGCGCCGCTGAGCCGCGTGCACGAAGGCTCGTCGCCGCACCCGTCGCCAATTCAACCGGTGATCCTTGCGGTGCGTTCACCGTCTGGTGTGCCAGTCGTCGAGCGCAGTGGCCTCTCCTCCGATGACTCTGGCGTGGGGTTAGAGTGGATGAAATTGGGTTTCGATGCGGGGACAGTCAGCAGCGCGTCTGCAGAGGCCAACGTTGCTGCTGCGACTGCGATGCTGCTTTCTGGCAACGCGGGGAGGATACCACCAGCTGAAGGAGAGGCATCCGTGCAAACGGCGGCACCCGTGTTGTCCGCAGCACGTGCGGAGCTGCCGTTCAGCTTCTCCAACAGTGGAACTGTCAAGGCCCTTTCGGCGTCAATGAACTCCGAGTCTCCTCACGTGCGTCGTTGCCTGCCGCGATCCGTGACGAGAGAATCATCAAAGCAGATTTGCGCTCCACATGTGTCTTCCGGCACTTCAGCAGTGAGCCCTCCTGCAATCGCCACGTGCGCTGACCACAGTGCACCAGGGCAAAGGTGCAAATGCAACATCGACCCCGCTCCATCGGCGATAAAGGTTTTGCCGCTGCCTATTCCTCTCTCAGTGGCGGCGGGACATCAATCGTCGACGCCGTCACGCGCGCCTTCCGCCTTGTCGTCGCCGCAGGCCAACCCTCACACACAACGGTTTCTGCCGGTGGCGTCGGCCTCCACCTCCGATCAACGCTGTAGCGGGTCTGTAATGGTCGCGGCCGAGTCCGCGTCTCCAGATCAGCCTCGGCACGTGACCCACCTCTCCCAGGTGCTGCAGGGCCGCGATGTCAACATATCCTCCTCCCTTTTAGATCAGAAGCAGCGGTGCTTTCCGGGGTCGGGTTTGACCACACTCTCAAGGTCACCGTGCAACCCAATCACAGTACCTTCGCGACACGGCATTGCAGCTGCTGCCGCACACTCGCAACGACATTGCACGCCCTCGTCTGCGGAGCCGGTTCGCGAGGATTCGGAAATCCCGTCTTGTGAGATGCGTCAGCTCTCCAGCGCGCAGTTGAGCTCCTCTCTTCTGTTTGCAGAGGTGCCTTCGCTTCATCTGATGGGCATGACAGCCAACTTCTTTCATTCCCCGTCGTCGTCGCTAGCGGCAGGAGGTGCACGGGCGGCGAGGGCAGTCACTGCGAGCGGGCAGTTATGCGGTCGTGAAAGTCTTTGTCTCGTGTCACCGCGCAGCACCAGGCGGAGCTCGCACAAACGTTCTCGTGAGGGGGTTGTTAATGACGAAGGGCAGTAGACAGTTGTCTTCCTCCCCCCTGAAAAAAAAACCGTTAGAAGATCGAGTGCGTTTCTTCTCATTTTTCCTGTCTTACCTCCTCCTTCGGACCCTACATCGCACCTCCCTAACTCCCTCGTGGGCCACCGACAGGAGTTTACCGTACACCTTTTCAAGGTTCTTTTTCTTTTCTTTTCGTTCTTTTGCCTTGTGGTTTCATAGATGCACTCTGTTTTGTTGTTGTTTTCCCCACCTTTTCTTTTTGTCTTCTTTGTGTGTCTCCCTCTCAGCCTTTCCTTTGCCACACGACATCTCGAAAGGGCATCTCTTTTTTTTTTTTCTTTTAGCAGGCACATATATGTCTCCTTACGGTCTTCGCCTCAGGTGCACAAGGGACATTCTTTAATTACTGTTGCTGTATATATAGAAGCAAAGAGAGGGAAGGGGAAAGGGCGAGATGGAGAACAAGCATCGCACAGCATTTTTTTGCCGTCGTTGTTTGAAAACATCAATGCGATTCCAGCTCTTTCTGGATCGCAGGCGATTGTGTGTGAGACACTCACATTCACCCCGCAGGGTCACCAGAGAAACAACAACAAAAAAGCAGTAAAGCAGTGAAAACAACGTGCACGCATGCATAGAGTATTTCTCTCGCTCCTTCTGCGTGTGTATGTGTGAGTGACGCTGGCCTGTTTTGTCTTTGCCGAAACCATGGGTGGGCGGCAGCGTGCGAGGGGGAGGAAGAGAACATCAGTTTCTCCGCAGGATTGAAGCCAGCACGCACATATCTCCTCATACGGTTTCGTGCTCGCGGAGTGCGTTGATTGGGTGCCATGATCTCTTTCAGAGTTGGTACCTCACACCTTCTTCCCCAACGACAACGTTTTTATGTGGCGTCTGCATTTTTCCCTCCACCTGTGCTCCTTTTGCTTTTCTTGCATGGCATTATCATCGATGGTCTTGTGTGCACACAAACACACCATACAACCCCCCGCCCTCTCTCTCACACGTACACCGCTTGACGGGCCATCCTTCACTGCCTGCCACGGATCTCGTTGCTAACGCACGCGTTAACATATGCAGTAAAGCACCTAAGCAGCCACTGAACTGGAGAGTTTCACTTTTTTTTTTACCCGGCTTCAGGTGTGTATTTGTGCGACCTCACAGCAAATACGTATTGCCTGCCTTGTTTCCCTACCCTTCCGCAAAAAAAAAAAAACGTGGGTGTGTCGACCCTTTCTCTGCCACACCGCCTTCCCCTCAGTTTCTCCTTTTACGCGCTTGGTTTCCCTTGTACAAATACGCTCCGACACACACATCTCTCCCTCTATATAACGAACGCCACCGTAGTAACACACAGGTGAATCAAGCAACCACTCAAGAGAATGCGCACTTCTGTGATGCTGTGCGCCGCCTTGGGCGGCTTCCTCTTCGGCTACGACACCAGCGTGATCAATGCTGCTCTGTTCCAGATGAAGGATCACTTCGGGTTCGACGAGCACTCATGGCAGTACGCGCTGATTGTCGCCATTGCCATCGCCGGTGCCTTCGTCGGTGCCTTCGCTTCTGGCTTTATCTCCGCCGCCTTCGGTCGCCGCCCCTGCATTGGGGTGGCGGATGTCCTCTTCATCGTCGGCTCCGTGCTGATGGCAGCGGCGCCGAATGTGGCCGTGGTGCTCGTCGCACGTGTGATCGTTGGCCTTGCCATTGGTATTAGCTCCGCCACGATTCCGGTGTACCTGGCCGAGGTGACCTCGCCGAAGAACCGCGGCGCCACCATTGTGTTGAACACGCTGTTCCTGACGGGGGCCCAGCTGATTGCGTCGGGCTTTACCGCGATCATGGTGATCTTCACAGGGAAGAACGTTGGATGGCGTGTTGCCATCGGCGTTGGTGCGGTTCCCGCCATCGTGCAACTCTTCTGCCTCCTCTTCTTCTTGCCAGAAAGTCCGCGCTGGCTGCTGGCGCGTGGCAGTCCCGACCGCGCCAAGGACGTCGCTGACCGCTTCGATGTAGACCTGTGCGAGTGGCAGGATGGCGATAAAATCCCGACTGTCAGCATCGACTACCGCCCACTTATCGCACGCGACATGTACTTCCGCGTCGTGCTGAGCTGTGCTCTGCAGATCATCCAGCAGTTCTCTGGTATCAACACCATCATGTACTACAGCTCTGTCATTTTGAAGGATGCGGGCTTCCATGACGCAAAGATGCCTGTTATTTTGTCTGTCCCGCTGGCAGCCATGAATGCCCTCTTCACGGTGGTGGCCATCTTCACGATCGACCGCTTCGGCCGTCGCCCAATGCTGCTGTTCTCCGTCTTTGGCTGCTTCGCGCTGCTGCTGATCATCGCCGTGATTGGCTACTTCCTCGGTAAGCAGATCCCGTACACCGTGGGTGGCTGGCTCTTCCTGGCGCTGCTGGCCGTCTTCCTGGCCTTCTACGCACCTGGTATCGGCTGCATCCCGTGGGTGGTCATGGGCGAGATTTTCCCGACACACCTGCGTACGTCGGCCGCCTCCGTGGCCACGATGGCGAACTGGGCCTCGAACGTATTGGTGTCGCAGGTGTTTCCGATTCTCATGGGCGGCATCGGCGTCGGCGGCACCTTCACGATCATCGCGGGACTCATGGCCTTCGGTTGCGCCTTTGTGTACTTCTTCGCGGTTGAGACGAAGGGGCTGTCACTGGAGCAGATCGACAACATGTTCCGCAAGCGAGCCGGCCTGCCACCACGCATGCACGAGGAGACGGCGGAGGAGGGCGGCAACGGCTCTCGCTACCGCGAGGCTGATTCCTACCTTCTCGGCAAGGAGGACAACAACAACGACGAGTCTTCCTCGTCTGGCAATCAAGTCGATGCGGTGAAGAAGCACAACACGGGGACGAAGACGGAGTTGGCGGCGCCGGCGATGGTGGATCTCGAGGTAGTCACTGGTGGCCTGGGTTAGAAGAGCACAGAGTTTTCTTCCGTGGATACGAAGTTGGCACCGCAGGGAATGACCCAGTCGGGCCCTGCTACTGCCACTGCCACTCCTGCTGCTACTACGACTGCTGCTGCAGCGGTGTCGTCGAAGCCGGCGAAGGTGCCGCTACCACAGCGCGAGGAAGTGGCAGCAGCGGCAGAGCCGTCAAACGAGGCGTCATCACAGGCCTGCCCTGTCAGCCACTGAGCCTTGGATCAGTTGTACGTTTTTCCCCCTCTGCCCCCTTCCCTTCCCTCCTCTCCTTCTTGTCTAAAGTGCACGCGGGAGGTTCGAAAGCCTCGTTGGTGAATCTCGCTCACGGAGTCGCTTCCCCGCTTGTTGAATCTCCTTTTCCCTTTCGTTCGGCGGATGCGTTTCTCTGCCTCTGTTTGTATCTGTGTGCGCATGTGAGTGGGTGTGCATCTACACTGAGATGGTTGAATCAACGACGCTTGGAGTACATACGAAAAACAAAATAGCAAAAAAAAAGGAAGTAGTGAATGTCTGTGCACATCTCTTCCTCTCTCTTGTTCCTTTGTTGCTAATACAGCTTTCTCTCTTTTTTTTTTCCGGTGGCCTTTCTTTTGCGTTCTCTAACATCCCCTCCCCCTCTCTTTTTTTTTTCTTTGTGCGACACACCTTTTCGAGCCCTCCTCCCCCCCCCCCCGCCAGTACAGCAGCTTCGTTGCGCGTTCCCAGCTTTTCTCGCCTTCGCTTCCCGTTCCCCCCCCTTTCCTCCTGTTTCTTCTGCCTTTCTTCTCAAGGGAGTGCACGGTGGGCTTGGTCGGAGAGTCAGGGAAGTGCCGCTGCTGCGCGAGGGGGGAGGGGGCGCATCGCTACTTGTGCGCTCCGCTTCTTGTCTTACCCCTTTTTAAAACACTCCTTTCCCTTCCCCCACAGCTCAACCCATCCACTGGTTTTCCTTCCTGCTGTTGATGCCGCTGCGCTAAACGCATGGTGTACTCCACAGATGAGCTGGAGGTGGGGAAGGAGGGAAAAGTAGGGGGAAAAGAAGAGAAGGGGACCCGACGCTCCACGCAACCCCCTTTTTTTTTCAATCACCCCTGAATTCCTCAATGCCTGTCTTTGCCCTTGTCCTTTCTCCACCGTTGTCTTCGTTGCAGCGCCGAGGTCTGTCTTGCCTTCGCTGGTGCGATGATGACGGCTTGCGTGAGTCGGTGTTTCTCTTCTGTTTTCTTTTTCTGTATTTTGTGTATTTCAAAGAAGAACGTGCCATCTTCCGGCTGCTCGGTTCGGTGTCTCGCAAAAAAAAAAAGGTAAGGGATACCAGCAGGAGGAATTGTAGGGTCTTCGCGAGAGGGACGAATGCAGGAACGCTCTCCCACTCTCTCCCGTCCTTTCCCTGCTGGAACTGTTGAAACACTTTTTTGCTTGAGGCCCACGAGCGTGTCCCGTTGATGCATTTGAGGTGCTACGAAAAACGTTTTTTTTTGTCTTCTCTAAGCCTCCCCATCCTGTCTTTCGTTCTCCTCCCTCTGTCTTTTTTCTTTTGTTTTTGGTATTCTTTCGTGTCGGACGATGTGTGTGCGTGTCGGTACGCGTGAACGCTCCTCCGGCTCGTTGCGGATGAAGCAAAACGAAAGAAAGAAAAAGGGAAGGGCAGAGAGGTGGACTGGGTGGGTGAAGGAGAAGGAGCAGTGGAAGAAGATGGTTGCTGAAGGACGTGGTTCGAAGCGACGAGAAGGGTGAGAGAGGAGGCACAGAAATGGAATGAAAGTTGAAGCCCCGCTCAGTGATTTTTCGTTCTTTTTTTCTCGCTCTCTCTCCTCTTCTTTTTTCTTTTCTGCTGCTTAATTCGGCAGACATTAATGCACGTTACTGCAGGAGTTGAAAGACGACGTGGTCTTTTTTTCTCTTTTTGCGTGAACACCACATCCACCCACGTGTACACACACACACACACACACAATACTCTATGAGGTGCGTCGAATGAAGCAATCTCATACCGTATTGTTCTTCTAAAAAAAAATGTTATTATTATCAATAAAAACGCCACCGCCTTCTTTGTTTTTGATTTTCTGTTGAATGAAGTGTGATGTGATACAAGTAGAAGAGAAATGAACCCTGTTTATGTGGATACGCTCGTGCACTGACCTGCAAAATGGTAGTTATGGGCAAATGAAGTAATCTGAAGACAGTACTCAAGAGAAAAAAAAACACCTTCTGCTGCTGTTGTGATACTCCACCATCACTGCTCACAACGTCGAAACAAACGAGAGAACTGGCAAGTGTGCCACGAACTTAAGTGACTGATAATAAAGAGATATCATAGGAAAATACGCTGTTAGTTTCTACCACTGAACCGCAAGGAGCTCGGTTTTTTCCTCCGTCCTCGGCTGCGTTCTCTTGAGAAGAGCAGAGGGAGGGGGGATGAGAGGAACGCAGAGAACTACAAAAGAAAATGTAGATGTCTGCCATCGTCCAACATGTTCTGTCTTATTCTAACTCCCTGTTTTTGTGTGTTGCTTTTGTTTTCCACAAGCTCATCGTCTCCGTCTCACGTTCCCTGTCGTTGGTCTCTCTTCTATGCGTGTTTGCTGACTGCTCTGTACCATCGTTTTTTGCCGTAGTGTTGCGGGCGGCTCTTCTTTTTTTTTTTAATTCTCTTCGTGATGCTGCGGCGGTCACGACTCGCGTTGTTTATTGTGCCTAGCAGCACATCCCCAGAGCTACCCCTCTTTCTAAGCACTAAAGAAAGACCCGCAGGGCATGCGGTCGGTGATGTCTGTCGCAGAGTCTCAGAGTACGACCGCCATTGCCGTGTGAGGGGAAGCAGCCATTCTGCAGGGTCCTCTCAAAGCACGTTGCTTATCCATCGGTACTTCAGCGGCTCGGTCGTCGGAGCTGCAACCACAGTCATAGGCGTCTTTCTTTTCCTACTCACCTACGCGTACAACATTGGCAAGCCTGTGGTGGATGCCCACCGCGAGTACTTCTCAAAGCTGGCGTCAAAGGACGCCGACGCCGATGCGAGTGGCAGCGATGACGATGACAGCGCCACACCAAGCCCGGTCGAGGAGTTCGACGATGCGATGACAGACGACGAGGCGTGAACGGAAGGAAAGACGCGGCGAGTACATAAGTGAAACAAAAAAAGAGAGAAAAAGAAGAGGAAAGAAACCCTCAGCGATGTCTCCTGACCTTTTCCAATGAGAGATGCTGCTCCGAGATCGGGCGTGGTATGGGCGTTCCTCTTTCTTTCTTGCTCTCTATATACACGTGGGTGCTTTCCTGCTCTCTTGTTTAATTGTTGTTTCTTTTGTGTGTTTTTCCGCTCATTCATGTGCTGCGCTCGCAGGAGTTGGGCAGATCGCTCCTATTTTTAAAACCTCTACTCCACCCCGATGCACTTCTACTTCATCAGATTGTTCTTTAGGATATCTTTGAGTTGTTGTTAATTGGAGGAAAGAGAGGGTGGGAGTGTGTGTGTGTGGGGGGGGGGGGAGGAGGAACGCTGCTGGTGCAGCGTGCGCCACCTTCCCACTTTCTTTCAAACAAAAGAAAAGGCGAAAAAAGGGATTCAAGAGAAGCACTCTACCCAATGGACTCCCACGCCCCCTGCACGACATGGTCGTCGTTGTCGCACGGCGGTGCGCGTAAGTGCATTCCTTCATCCCTCCTTCGCGCTCTATTTATTATCACTATTGTCTTTTTGAATCCTCTTCTTCCCTCTTCCTGCTGCCGTCCTTTGGACGGCGCCGTTCTACTGGCTTTTCCACGCAGGTACACACGCACAAGCAGTGGACTCCTGCGACAGCAGAGACCAGGTAGTTCCCCAGAGAAAAGAGCTGCACTGCTTCAAAGATCAGGCTGCAACGCAAACGATATAGACAAGCTTACGTGCACCCAAACACACATCTACACCTACAATACAAAGGAAAAGATGACATGAGGAACTACATCCGTTTGACTGAACCCGTACCCCATCCCTATAAAAAAGAAAGACTCACCTTTTTTTGCTGTTGCTTTTTCATTGTCTGTCCTCAAACTCCACCCATCCCAACGGCTCTCTGACGCAGTTTGTCGACGTCGTTTGCGCTGCTCTCCTCACTATTTGCTTCTTTGTTTTTATTTCCTTTCCTTCATAAAGAAAGAAAGGAAAATACCGAAGCAGTCGTGTCTGGGGGGCGTGCTGTATACACATCTATTTCCTCAGCACTGCACTCTCTGAACCCTCTATGCGTTGTCACGCCTCACACACCACCGAGCAACCTTCGTTTCTCTTTCTTTTCTTCCTTCTTTTTTTCTAACCATATCAGAACTGGTTGTGTAATTACACCAGCATGGCCCCCAAGCGTGTGCGGCTGTCCAGCCGGCCAAAAGCAGAAACTGCCACGTCTCCGCTGAACACCCCGCGGAAGACCACCGTGGCGGGGTGCTTATCCGCAACCCACGCCGGTTCATCCCCTGTTGACACGGCTACGCTGGACAGCTTTCTGCACTGCCCGATGCCCATTAAAGAGCCGTCGGAAGATCAGGAAGCCCTCTTGCACGAGTCGCCGCTGCTGTCTTCTTCTGCTTCGTCTTCGGATTCGGCTGATGCCACGTGTCGTGTGCACACCCGACGTGAGGAGCGAACATCGCGTCGTGTCCACCACCATTGCAAGAGCCACCCCAGCCACGGCAGCGGCAGCGAGGGTGGGCGTGCCGCTCACCTCCGCTCTGCCCGCCTCACCGCAGCCCGCAACGCACAGTACCGCCAGAACTGGTCGCAGGTCGTGCTCGGGGCCACATCAGGCATCATGTGCGTCCTCGTTGGCTGCCTCTCCTACGCCCTCTATGTGCTTGTCATCCCGTACTACTACAGCATCACAGGGGCGGTGTTGTTGTCCATCGTCATGCACCCGCAGAGCCGCCTGCGCTCGGTGCTGTACATGGGCACCGCGGTGGACCGCATGCGACGGGTGCAGCTGCAGTGGTCCGTGCGGGGACGATTGGCCGGCGTGGTAGGCGCGTGGCTCTCCCTACATCACTTTGCCTCGTTTGTGCTCCTGCAGGTAACGTTCTTTCTCGGCCTCAACAAAATTCGTGTGGCGTCGGACTCATTCCTGCTGGGCAGAGACAGCGACGTCAATGGGAAGAGCAGCACGTCAACCACACAAACGTCAACACTGAAAGGAGGGGAAGTTGAAGAAGCGAGTGCGGCGGAGTCGAGGGCGAGTTCCCTACCACCGTTCATGCAGCGCACTTTTGCGAACGGCAAGGAGGTGGGTCCGGCTGCCCCCACGCTGAGAAAGGGAAGCAGCAGCGCTGATCAAGGCGCTCACAGGACGGACAACGCCTCGACGGGTCGCCCTGGGGCGCTTCATCGTCGTACCGACTTGGCGCCACCACCGGGGATGCTGTCCCCGCTCAACGCCTCCATCGTGTTGTCGCCAATCACGGCAACCCCCTCGGCACTCCTATCCACTGTTGCGACGGCTCCGCAACACCGCCGTCTTGTGTCCACCGCCCGTGGCCGACGCGTGCTGCGCTGTCTGACCCTCACCACGCTCGTCATCCTCGCCCACCTCCTCCTCGGCATCGCTTACTTCGCCCTGCTGCACGTGGTGTTAGCGCTTTTCTTTGCCATCATTGTCCCTTTTCTAACACCCGAGACGTTTGTGACGTCGATGAGCCGGCTGTGGCGTACCGCGGTGGTTGTGTTTTTTATCGTTGGGCTGACGATCAACTTAACGGCGGATGTGCTGTCGATCAGCCACGCCGTGCATCGGACGACGTCAGCCGTGGTGAGCAGCCTTGGCGACGCCGTGGGCGGGGCGATGAAGGGTGCCTACGGTTTGGACAGTCCCACACCATCCGCCGTCGGCGCCGCTTCTCGCGTCCCATCCACGGCCTCTACTGCAGCAGCTGGAAGGAGTGGACAAAAGGAAGACGGAGGGACTGGGGGAAGGGAAGAGGGCAACACGAGTTTCGGCCCAGACGCAGTGGTGCACCCTCGCCAGCCGCGCGACACGCTCGAGTCCCTCGTCGTCCATCAGCTGCAGTCACTGGTGGTGCAGGAGCTGGCGAACATGTTTAGTAACGGCAAAGTGCCGGAGATGTTGGACACGCTGGCGAGTCTGCTGCCGCCGCAGCTGCAGTCGATTGCTCGTCAAGGCGTCGTGGATGGAGGCAGCGGCAGCTGGAGAGGAGGGCTGTCGCAACGCACCACAGCGGAGTCGAATCATGAAAGCGGCACTGCTGCTGCTGTCCCTGGACCGTCCGCCTCTCTCCAGACGCCGCGGGCGTGGGCGTTCCCGTGGGCCGCCGTGCGCGCGCTGGGCTCTGTGAACTTCCCAAAGCTACCTGTGTACACCACGCTCTCCAACGCATCTCTCCCCAACGACACCAACGGCAGGGGTGGCACGAGTCGCAAGACGAAGGGTGTTGTTTCAAGCGACGTTACCACCGGCGTGACAGTGCACACGGACTGGGCGAAAGTGGGCCGTCACCTCGTCTCGGCGCTGCGACCCTACGTGGAGGGCGTCATGCGCCTGCTCGTCTGGTTTGGCTTCGAGATGATGGGCTTCTTTGACAGCATCTACGCCCTGATGCTCTGCGTGTTTCTCTTCCGCTACCTTACGCAGCTGGAACACACCGTGCTCTACTACGGCATCGCGAAGCTGCTGCGAGTGATTCAGCCCGAGGTCGGTGACTTCCACGCCCGCAACATTGAGCAGGACATCACCGTCTCCTTCATTACACTGCTGCAGTCCTTCTGGCACATGACGTGGTTTCATTTCTGTGTCACGTTCTGCGCCTTCCGGATGTGGGACTTCCCGACGCCGTTTCTGCTGGGACTCATGTCGGTCGTCCTGGCCTCGTTTCCGCTCCTGCCGAAGTGGCTAAGCCCGTGCTCGGTGGCCTTTGTTTACATGGTTGTTCAGCTGATCTCCCTCACCACCGCCGACGGGAACGAGGACTGCCCCTTTCTCGTCTTTCCGGACGGGGGTGGCTTGACAGAGGGGCTCATCTTCGGTAAGCCCTACCTCTTCGCCTACGCCCGCACGCTCAGCTTCGGGCTGGCAATGCTGCTGGAGTGCACGGATGAGTGGCTGCTCTGTGTGTCACGGGGGCTGCGAGGCGGGTTTGTGGTGGACGCTGCGGGTCGAGGCAGGGAGCAGCTACCGCAGTTTGTGGTGGGCACCTCGCTCGTCCTCGGCTTTGTGGCATACGGTGTGCGTGGAATCGTGTTTGGACCATTGACCGTGATCGTTGCGCAGGTGCTCTTTGATAACTGGGACATCGTGCTAGCGAGTCGCGAGACGCGCAGCCCGCCACCCCCGCCACCATCTTTGTTGCTGGCGGATGAAGAGGAGGAGGTGCAAGGTAAGGCGAGTAGAGGACAGGCATTACGGCAAGAGGGCAGAGGTGATGGCCTCGGCCCCCAACAATAACAACAGTAAAAAAAAAGAAAGGGGCGCATGACGAGCAGCATCGCTTGGTGAACAGGGTTCGAACACAAAACAACAGCACATTCCCTTCACTTTGACAAAAAAAAAGCGGAAGTGATAGATGGTGGGTGAAGGTGGGTGGGGCATGCTGGGTGAGCTGTCGTGATTCACCGTACACGAGGAAGATAGAGAAAAGGTATGTGGCTCCCTTGCTTTCCGTCGAACGTAAGACCTCCCTTAAAAAAAAAAGAGAGAGAGAAAGAAAGAGATGACCAGCCACGCTTCTCTTCCACTCCTGTTTTCCCAGCAGACCGACAGCCGAAACGACATGGGCTCGCACCGCACTTCTTCTTTCCCCTTCCTCGCACTTCTCATGCTACTACGCTAGCAAACGTGTGTCGAACAGACACTGTCAAACTACCATTTTGCTGCTCCCCCTCCCTCGCTCTCTCCGTCACCCTCTCCCCCGATCCACAAGAATGTGAACTTCTCGTGGGCGTTGTGTGTATACGCCAGTGCCACGGGGAGGTACACGCCTGCTGCTCTGCGTAAGCACATAAGAGGCGGAGGTGTCTCTGGGAATGGCATGGACGCCTTCGCTTCCGCTGGTGGCGGCGTGGTGGCGGCAGCACGGCCTGCAGGAGCGAGTACAGCGCTTCTGCTCCACGCGTCAGCCCACCCCACGACTTCGTGCGGCAAAGCACACAGCTGATCCTTCACGTTCTTTGCACTGCTTCTGCAACAAAAAAGTGGGACCGCAGCTATTGCCTTTAACATCTCGCCTGGTCGCGTCTTCCGCCGCAACGCACGTCACTGCCATTTCTCCCGTGCTTCTCGTAAGCGCGTGCTTGCTCGGCTACCCTGTCACGTATCGCGGGACTGACGTGCGCCTGCCCGCCACAGTGCGACCGACGCCCCTTCTGTTTCTGACGGAGGTGCTGTGGAGGGAGCTGGGCCTTGTGCAGTGCATCCCTGTGTGCCCGGAGGTGGAGCTTCTTGGGCTGCCCGTACCGCGGCCGCCGCTGCGACTTACACGTGCCACCACTGCAGGTGAGGAAGGAGGCGTCTGCCGTGTTGTGGATGCGGCCACAACGCATGGCACTCACCTTTCCTTTCGGCCCGATGTGGATGAGCTCCCCTCCTTTGTGCTCTCCCAGCTCGCGCTTCCGCTAGACGCGGTCGATGGCGTGGTGCTCAAATCGCGCTCCCCCAGCTGCGGCGTGCTCGATGCCCGCCTTTACGCGGGGCTCGCTGTGCCCGCCGTGGCGTCTTCCTGCGATGCGTGTCCAGCATCGAGCTGCAAGGCTGACGGCACCGCCACGCCACCGGCCGGCTCTGTCCATGGAGGCCGTGATCCACACGCTGTGTTGCCATCATCGCAGCACGACTCCCGCACCCACGCCGCCGCGCCGTACGAGCTCGTGGACGGTTTCTTTACAACGCTGTTACGCAACTCCCTTACTTCTCGTGGTGGCTTAGCGGGGTGTCCGCAGCTGGAGAGACATCGGAGGCTGCCACCGCCAGTCATCACAAGCGACCGCCTCCTCAGGCAGTTCTGTGCAGCGCAGAGCCCCGCAGCATTGACGCCTGAACAGGTGTGCGTCACTGCAGCGGGTGAAGTCGGCCCTCAGCACACGTCCTTGGAGGCTTTCATGGAATCGGCGTTGCAACATCATCATTGTCGCCTGGCTCGTCCCGCAGCGTGACCCAATGGTCCCAAGGGAAAGAAAGCAGGGGAATGGGAAGGGGGATGGTGCGTCACCTTGCAAGACCTCTGCACGCACTGTTCCCAATGTTAAGTTCTCTTCACAATTACGTTACGTGTTATTGTTGCCACTTCTCCCACGGAGGTTTATGTGTTGGCAAGCGCGTGGCGCTGTGCTGATCTATCAGCATCGCTGACGAACAAATAAAAAGGTGAGGGCGACATCTGAGGGTAGCCACCACAGCAGGAGAAGTGACGCACTGTGAAGGCGGCTGACATGCCCTCTCCGCACAGGCACGCAGCTGGTGTGTGTTTCCACAGCCACGCACACATCAAAAGGCGAAACTGTTCCCCCTGCCATCTCCGTGTGGTTCCATGCTTCGTGGTAAGGGCTAAAAGCCCTCAGTGCACATCTCGCACTGCGTCTTTCACTCGCGCTACAAAAACAATTAAAAGACGTTAAAAAGAGGACGACGACGGTCCTCCTGCATTGCAGTCTGTTTTTGTTCTGCTCCTTTGTGTACCGACTTCTTTCCTACTGTTCTCTTTTGAACGTGTTTTTTCTCTGCTACGGTGTTTTGTTCTTTTGTATCAGGGAGAAGCAGTTGTATCTGAGCTACCATTCGCACACCGGCACACACACACACACACACACACAGCCATCTGACTGGCTTGATCGGCTGAAAGCGAGCATATAAAGCTAAAAAGAAGGTATAGCAGGCACGATGAACGTCGGGCAGCCGCCAAAGCGGAAGAGCGCTTTCAACGAGGAGTTCGACGTAATGCAGGCCATCCAGGAGGATCGGATGGCCTTCCACGCCAGCATCAACTGCCATGAGCGGTGTGTGAGCAACTACTACGTAAACAACTTCTACCTTTGGGAAAGGCGATGCATGGACAACTGCCTTGATAAGATCAGCCAGGCCACTGTCATCACCAACATCAACTACGGCAAGTTCGAAGATGTCGAATCGAAGAAGAAGTGAGGAACAAACACACACACACACACGCACACGAAAGCCAGCTGCCGTTGCTTGTCTTTGTTTGTTTGTCGGTCACACTCGTCGGAGTGTTTTTGGGTGTCTTGCAGCGTGATGAACGCTGCGTTTCATGTTGTCTTGCAGCTCGCCTTGATCACACACCCACAAAAAAAAAGAAAATGTGTGATATCTTTTTCACACATGCACGTTGCCCGCCTCGATGTTTTCTCAATTTGCCGTAACACAACAGCCCTAATTGCAGCAACAACAACAAAAAGAAAGCAAAAAGCGGAGAAAGAAACGAGATACCGCTACAGTCTGGCGAAACTAACACCTTTTACGTTTTTTGAGGGCGACCGCTGATGAGAACTTCCGTTGCTAGTCGTCGCTCCTCTTGCCTCGTAAAGGGCGAGAGAGATGGTGCGTGGTGACTTCCCTGTAAAGAATGAACGGTCCCCTCTGGCAGTGTGGCGCGCGTGTCCACGACGCGCGCCACACTTGCTTTCACACGCTCTCTCCATCTCCCCCATAGCACCGTCCTTGTGACTGCGCTCGTGTTCGTCACACTCGCCCCCTTCCTCGACCTTCTCTATTCTCACACCATCATCGCCGGTGCCCTTCACGGCTTACCACAACCGCTAAATAAACAAACAACAAAAAACGCAAAGCAACAGCTAGTGCGTTTCCCTCTGCCAGTACGTGAAGAGGTGCAAGCGTTTTTTTTTCCTGTTTTGCTTTGAGCTCGTTCTCTTGTTTCTTTATTTCACCACCACATTCCAGCGAAAGGGAGCACAGGGGCAGCAGCACTACCCACGGCTTTGGGTTTGTCCTCTGTAGCGCCCACCCTCTTTCTCAGCTATTCAGCGCACACACAGAAAACACGCACACACACACATACATATACATACACTCAAAAATAGTCACACAAGGGAGTAGTGATAATGGTCTTGGCAGAGCTTGGACAGAAGATCGGACAGGCGATTTCGCGCATGTCCGCGAAGTCGGTGCTGGGCGAGAGTGATGTGCAGGAGCTTCTCAACGAGATCGCCCGTGCGCTGCTGCAGGCTGATGTGAACATCAAAATCGTCAAGGCGCTGCAGACGAAGATCAAAACGGAGCTCGCCCTCGCTGAGGAAGGTGCCGGGCTCAACAAGCGAAAGATCCTGCAGAACGCCGTGTTCAACGGTCTCAAGCGCATTTTGGACCCCGGCGTGAAGCCGTTCATGCCGGTGAAGGGAAAGCAAAACGTGGTGATGTTTGTTGGCCTGCAGGGCTCCGGCAAGACCACGTCGTGCACCAAGTATGCCGTCTACTTCCAGCGCAAAGGCTTCAAGACGGCCCTCGTTTGCGCGGACACCTTCCGTGCTGGCGCGTACGATCAGCTGCGTCAGAACGCCACAAAAGCGAAGGTGCGCTTCTACGGTTCCCTGACGGAGGCCGACCCCGTCACGATCGCAAAGGAGGGCGTGGTGGAGCTGAAGAAGGAGAAGTATGACCTCATCATCGTCGACACCAGCGGCCGACACAAGCAGGAATCGGCTCTTTTTGAGGAGATGAAGCAGGTTGAGGAGGCGGTGAAGCCCAACGACATCGTCTTTGTGATGTCTGCCACAGACGGACAGGCGGTAGAGGAGCAGGCGCGCAACTTTAAGGCCATGGTCGCCGTCGGTTCCGTCATCGTCACGAAGCTGGACTGCCAGACGAAAGGCGGTGGTGCCCTGTCCGCCGTGGCAGCGACAGGTAGCCCCATCGTCTTTATCGGCACCGGTGAGCACTTCGATGACTTCGATCTCTTCCAGCCAGAGCGCTTTGTGCAGAAGATGCTGGGCATGGGCGACATTGGTGGGCTGATGGATTCCATGCGTGACGCAAACATCGAGGGCAATGAGGAGCTGTACAAGCGTCTACAGGATGGCCAGTTCACCATGCGGGACATGTATGAGCACCTGCAGAACGTGCTGAAGATGGGTTCAGTGGGCAAGATTATGGAGATGCTTCCAGGCATGTCAGGCCTTGCCGGGGCTGCAGGCCAGCAGGGCGATCTTGCCCTCAAAGGTTTTATTCACATGCTGGACAGCATGACAGCCGCGGAGCTGGATGAGGAGAAGGTGAAGAAGATGATGACACCGTCCCGCATGCACCGCATTGCCCGTGGCAGCGGCCACTCCGTCATCGAGGTGCAAAACCTGATCGTTAGCTACACGAAGTTCGAGGAGATCGTAAAGAAGATGGGCAAGATGAACTTCAAGGCCATGACGCAGGACCCGACCGGGATGGCTTCGGGTCGCATGGGACAACAGCAGATGGGCCAGCTGGCGAAGCTGCTGAACCCGAACATGCTTCGTCAACTGGGAGGAATGGGTGGACTGCAAGGGATGATGAAGCAACTCCAGCAGGGCATGGGCGGTGGTATGCCAGGTGGTATGCCGGACATGTCTGCCATGGCAAGTATGATGCAAATGATGCAGGGCCAACAGAAGGGTGGTCGTCGTTAGACACCCCCTCCTCCATGTTTACACCGAAACACATAATAGAAAGGACGATTTCTGCTGCTTGTTTCCTGTTGTGACGCCGCGTAGTGTATGTGATGTACCTCCACATTTTCAGTGCCTGGGCTGAGGTGCGGCGTTGGCGGAGGAGCGGGAAGGCGTGTGACCCCTCCCTTCTTTTGTTCCTTCCTGTGCTTATCCATGGTAGCTTACCTGTTGGCGAGACTAGCTGAAGGAGAGGAGGGGATCAAGTGTCAGTACGAAAAGGCACGACGAAGCACCCACGAAACAAGCGCAGCGCTTCGAGAGCTGACAAAGTTGTCATCTCATAGGATTGCCAACTTGCCTGTGTCTTGTCCTTTCTCCCTCCAGTAGTTGGCTTTTTTTTTATCTCTAATTGAGTCTTCTTTAATGCTGCTTGTTGTTCACCCTCTTTCTGTCGTTTTGGCTTTGGTTGCTGTTGTTTTCGCAAACAGCGCTCGTTGAGTGTGGGATATCCTTTTTTTTTGAGGGGTATCTACGCGTGTGCCTCGTGTGTTGGATCTTGGTTTCACACACAGTTGCTTTTTTTTTTGTTGTGTGTGTGTGTGGTGTGTGTGTGCTTCATTTGTTTTCGTGTCTTTTGGGCACCCTCCTAACCAAACAAAAATGACGTTTATTTCTCTCTGTGGTCTTCACCTTAGCCGCGACAGTGAACGGAGAAACCCGCAGCGCCCCCCTCCCCCCCACCCCGCTTCTAGGACGTGCGTGTTCCCCTGCAACCGCTGTCCACGGAGCGATAAACACGTGCGCAAGGAAGCTCCAGCCATCGCGTTCTCTCTTGCTGTTTTTTTCACTGGCTGCAGTCTTGCTGCAACACGCATGCAGGTTTGCCACAGTGACATGGTGTTCGCAGCCTCCTTCGGTTACTGCTGGAGGTAGAGGGCCACACGTGTGCAAAGCAGAAGACACCGCAAGAACGAGCTCTTTTAGCTGCGCTTGGGTGTGCAAAGTGTCATGTCGGCGGACCGTTACTGTACTTCATACATTTCCTATATATATATGTATAAATAGCACTTTGTGCCCTCCTTCAATTGCTGGCGTCTTCTTCCTCCTCTTATTGTCTGCTCTGTTTTACTCTTCGAATGATAATTATCGATTGATAGGCCTGCTGTGAGAACGGTCGAAGCGTTCATCTGTCTTAGAGGTGTTGAACACACACGCAGACACGCAAAAACGTGGTCGTCAAAGGGTTGTAGGCGCATCGTGCTAACAGTCACACGTAAAGAGAGAGATTTGCGGCTTTCGTACGGACTAACGACACGCGACAGAAGACCTCTACATATACATACATACATACATCAATCATTTTTTTTTTTAGACGTTTAGATATCTTTAAAGAAAAAGGGCAGATCGTAAGACCTACGTGCTACCACCTCCTTCCCTTCCCCATTTTTATAGTGAGGTGTGCTTTGTTGGTCTTGACGTCAATCATTCGAGCCCTTTTTGCTTTGCTTTGCGGGGTTTGAACACTTTAACGTGTTCGTCGCTGCTCACCCGTCCGCGACGCCGCACAGCGTGGTGTTCATTGCCGCACTTTACTGTTAGTTTTCTTTGCTCTTTTTTTCCTTTGAGTAGGTTTATTTAGAAAAATTCACAGGAAATAATACAAGCTGTAAAAGACGCACACAAACATACGTACATACACACACACACACACACACACACAGGCAAACACACATCTACATTTATACACAGAGAGAGAGAGAAAGAGGTAGAGTCGCAGCTCCTCTAGTCTGGAAATGCCGGGTACACCGCAGGCTCGCACGCCGGCGAAGAACCCCGCAGGGCACCACCCCGTGCGTCGCCGTCTACCCGTTCACGGTGGCTCGACCAACGCTACCTCTCCTACCACCACCCGATGCCGTATGGTGGCACCGACCACACCTCCCAGCGGTTCCAAGAGGAAGAAGCCGTCCGCCTCAGCTTCCATCACCACAAAGCGGCAGGAGACGTCAGCGGTGGGTACAGCTGCTGCGGCAGCGCAGACTCACGACGCACTGCCGGACACGTCGTTGCCTAGCACGAGGCGTCGCCACACGGACACAAAAGGAGTACTGGCCTTTCTAAACGACAGCGCTGATGCAACGGAAGAGACCCCTCTTCGACCGCCCCACCAAGAAGGACAGCAGCAACAGCAGCAGTCGGAGCTGGTGCTCACACCGTGCTCCGCTACGCCATACGCAGTGGAATTATGCCTGTCCACCACGCTGAAGCCGACGACGGCAACTGCTGTGGGCGCTGCTGGACTGGGTGATCAGAGTAGCAGTGCTGAGGACGCCCCAACGCACTCGCCGTCGCACTCATCAGACACAGACGTCACCAGTCCCGTCGAGGAGACCTCCGCGCACGCAGTGGATGGCGGGCACGTGTGGTCCTCGCTGAAGAAAACGCGTCGGGCGATGTCGCTGTCCTCGACATCGCTGATCTCGCCTACACGCGCGTTGGCCGACGACGACGATATTGACAACAACAGCGGTGTCGTGGGGGCGGAAGACGGCGTGGGAGGGATGGGGGATGACAGTGAGGACGACGATGACGGCCCCGTTACTGCTTGCGGCACCGCGGCAGACAAGCCACCAGCCCCGCTGCCCGTCACGCCCGAGCGTCCCGCGCAGATGCGATACTTCCGCTGTGCAAAGCCGCTTCTGCAGATCGGCAGCGACAATGGGAACGCCGCGACTATTGATTCTGCTGTTGCTGTCGAGGAGCAGAAGAAGGAGTTGGACAGCGAGGAGGATGGGAAGACGGACGTGGTGCGGGACATCGTCACGGCACATGTGGGCGGCGACACCCTCCACGAAGACTCGGTTGCTATGGCTTCCTCACTGACGTCACGACACTCAGGTGAGGGGGAGGGGGAGGAGGAGGAAGTCGTTGAGCGCGCACCACGTGTGTTGGACATGAACACGACGGTACTCGACGACGACGCAGACAGCGAAAAAGACGCAGCAATGAAGGCTGACGAGAGTCGGGCGGAGGGGAGCTACTTGCACGTTGACAACGTGGATGCTATCCACCGGAACTCAACCCCCGCTGTTGTTGTTGCTGCTGCTGCTGCACCACAGACAAGGACAGAGGAAGAGCAGCGACAGATTCCCACAGAAACGGTGCACGTGACATGTGAGGAGCAGGTGTCTCTCTCCGAGCCTGTCTCGACGTGCTTGGCGGGACACGGCGATGTCGGTGTGGACGACATCCATCTCCTTTGCACAGAGGGCGTTCACTATGAGGCGGAGGTGGGGGGTTTTGAGGTGCAGAGCCACATGACGGCCTCCGCGACCTCCCCTGCGGTCTCGGCCAACGCGTCCTTTGCTGACAGCCGCGAGGGCAGCGATGACGTGAGCGACGTCAGCAGCGACACCACCAGCAGCAGCGGCGTCTCGCTGCACCGCGTGGCCACGGCGGCACCAGCGTCCATGGGCCTGCCGTCTTGTCGCTCGTCCTCCGGCCACACCCGCGACGTGCACGGTGATCGCAGCAGCGGTGACAACGAGCACCATGGCAACCACTCTTCTCTCTCTTCCTTGACGGCTTCAAACTCGTCTGGTGAAGAAAACAAAAAGGAGGAAATGACACTCCAGGCAACCTCGCCCTCGCCGGTGCGTGTGGAGGGGGAGTCCACATCGGCGAAGTGGGTGTCACTGTCGAGTGGCCGGGGACAGAGCTCCAGTTACGGGTGCACGGAGGGCATGAATTCCCCTGCAAGCCATCAAACTCGCACATCCACGCCACAGAGAGAAGAGGAGGAGGCGGGGAGCGACGACGTCACCGCAGGGATGTACCGGCGCTCGACTTCTCCTGTGGTGGTTGTCGCCGCTGCAGTGGTGGCGACGACGGCTACATCTCTGTCACATACACCGCCGCGAACCACCAATGTGGTGAGCAACAACGACGACAGCAGCGAGTTGGTGGTCGTCCCTCTGAAGCACGTCCACGTGCGTTCTCGAAAGCTAAACAAGGCGACAGACGACGAGGCCTGGTTGGAGGGGCGATCCACCGCTGCGGAATACCACGCGGAATTTGTGCACACCCGCCGCGACGTGCAACACATCGTGTGGCAATCCGCGCTGGCCTCGCTGGAGGCGTTGGTGGAGGAGTACCAGGTGAGCCTCCTGGCCACCGCCATGAAGGAATTTCGTGAGGCATGGCTGCCGGCGACGCCTCCGACCGGACTACACCATGTCAACGCGGCTGCGCTGCTCCCACCTCCCTACGTTGCCAGGCCGAAGACGAAGATGCGTGCTTTGTACGCCTCTGCCGCGTCTGCGGCGTGCTCGACCAACGGACTGGTCGAAACCGTGGTGGACGGCCACTGTGCCCGTGAGTCGGAGCTGAGTTTGCTCTTTCGGCTCTTCACCAACGCCCCCTCGAGGAGAGGTAAAGCGCGTCTCGTGCAAATGTACTTCATCCGCCACCTCCAGCGCTACGTCAACTGGGTGAACCACCTCCACTTTGAATTCCTCTACGTGCGCCTCGTCGCGGTGCGGGCGATGCAGATGCTTGAGATGCACGAGCGGCGCCTGACCTGCATGCGACGCGATCTGGGTATCCGTGATCGAATCGAACTCTTCACGCTGCTCGCACCGCGTCCGCGTGCACCGACGTTGTCGACGGGCCGCGGCGTGTTCTCTGCGTTCCGCATGGCTCTCCATTCCCTTGGTGGAGGTGACCGTCAGCAGCGCAGCCGCACAAGCAGCAGCAGTGCAAAGAACAAGGACAACAGCAGTCGCGGCAAGCCGACACATGCAACGAGCTCCCACCCACCGCCGACGCGCACCACCCCCGCCGCGCACTCCGGGCGTCCCCCAGTGCAGGCGACGAAGAAGGACTCTGCTGTCGCTTTAGAGGCAGAGGTGCCCACGGCGAGCAGCGTGGAGCCGCTCTTCGCGTCGGAGCGGTGTCGCAGCGGGAAGTACGCCGTACCGGTGGTGTGCGAGCTTGCCGCGCGACCCATCGGTGCCCCAGGCCAGGTAGGGGTGTTGCCGTGCTCTTCCTCCTCCGGCGGCGGCTGCAGCAGCGGCAGAGCAGCAGAGAAGAGGGACGATGAGGGGACGGAGGAGGCTGCTGCGCCGGTGGTGCGCGAAGTCTTGAAGGACGCGGACCCGCCACTGGAGTCGTCGAACCGGCACCGTGGCACGCCTCGCCCGCTGAACAAAACGTACTCGAATTACTACAAGCTTGTGGCAGAGAAGAAGAGCAACCCGCCATCGCTGCTCACCGACATCCACCTACCACAGCTGCGACGGACAGCGTCGCGCACCTCGTCGACGTCGCGTCGCGCCTCCGCCGACAAGGGCGACAGCGCGCGGGAGAGAAAAGAAGGAGCTGAAGGGTGTGGGGAGAAGATCAGCAAGCTGGGCCGGCTGTTTCTCTCATCGCAGCCCAAGAAGCCGAGTCGCTCGCCGAGGCGGCAGAAGGATAAAACGCGGAAGGACGGTGGGATTCGGGCCAAGGAGCGGGTGGCGTCGAAGCCGCGTAACCGCACCCCGCCTCCGCCGCCGACGGAGGCGGACTTTGTCGATTTGCGTGATGAGACGGCGTTGCGGCGCTTTATGATGTAGCCCATGCTGAGTACACACACATACACAAGGGGCAGTGTCTTTGTCTCTCTCCCGCGGAAGCTCATTGTTGTTGTGTGTGCTCTCCCTGTTTTGCTAAATACACACACGTATATATACGGACGTACTGCTCTTTTTCGTTCTCTCCTCGTAGTGGTTTGATTGAGGCGCACATCCCCAGTCACACACTCACACTCACACATGAATGTACAGCACCACCAAGCTGTGTCGGTTTGCCGCCACCCTCCGCTCTGTGTGTGCATGTGTGTGTGTGTGTGTCTAAATTATCCCCTGTGCCTTGTTTTATGTTTTTTCTTACTGTATAGAATCCATCAAGCGTGGAGAACATAGCTGGAGTAAATACCAGGCTGGCGAGGTAAAGTCAGATGGCCTCCTCCCCTTTTTTAGTGCTTTCTGTTCTTTGATTCACTATGATGGTTTAATGCGGCAGAATCGCATCGGTGCGGTGGCTGAAGCCTCTCGATCCGAACTTGTTTGTTTTTTTTTGCTTCCAAGTATGCGTTGCTGGCGTGCCACGAATAATGATACAAAGAAAAAAAGCGATGGTGTTGTTTCGTTTTTGTGGAGGCTCGGGATGCAACCTCTGCTCGCTGCGTTTTTTTTTCTGCTGTTGTTGTTAGCTCATTTTTCTTTTTGTAGATGCACCACTATTTTCGTATGTCCCCGCTGTACGCTTCCCGCTCGACGACGACGACAGAATTGCCTCATCCCGCTGCTTAAAGGACAGCGACACGGATACGTTTTCTGTTTGTTTTTCTTCCCTTTGTGTTTATTATTGTTTCTATTTTGATTTTTAGTCTCGCACGTGTGCAGTTTTTGCCTAAAGTTCATTCCCCCTCCTCCTTTTTTTTTTGCTGTCCGTGTTCTCTCGTCTTCTTTGTTTAAACCACCGACATTATTATTGTTGTTATTATCATTATTGTTACTATCATTATTTACTTTACGTGCACAAAATGTGAGTTGTGGGTTGTTTTTCTTTTTGTTTTCTCCCATATATAGGTATATGCTATGTAGACACATACACACACGGAGCACACAAGATTGAGAGAAGAAAAAAAAAGAAGAGAAAAGCGACGAGATTAGTTTACGAAGCCCACAGCGCGACGCGTGGTGAGTGCTGATGCTGGCGTTTGTCGCACGCATCGCCGTGCCTCTATTGATAGGTGTGGAGGTTTGTTGTACCATGCCCTCAATCCATGGTGGAACGGCGCGGGTGCCGTTACAGCTGTGAAGTACGTGTGTGACGACCGTACTGCTGTTGTAGTTGTTGAGGCTTAGCGATGCTGCTGAGCACACCCGCACGACACCTATCAGACGCTGTGTCTTTCCTCTTTTCTTCTCTGGTTTCCACTGCTTCACTCTCTTAACTGCCTCTGCCACCTTTGTGGTGATTTTTCTTCTCCTCTTTTGAGTATCGTTCTGCTTCTCCTATCGCTGTTTGAAGGACGGCAACACGAATAAGCCAGTGGTGGAGTTGTCACCTAACTAGAGAGGGGGGAGGGGGGGGGGGAGAAGGATCTCTTCCATGTGCCAGTGGCACCTCCTTCGCTGGCTGCGTCCCGACTACAACACTTCCGTCACAACTGCATTGTTCACTTCCAGTGGCAGAACTCGCTACCCTATAGTTCACGCTTGTCACGGACACACAAGACAAGAAGTGGTGCTTAACCGAAAGGAGAGTTATGCCCTCAGGTCCTGCGTCACCACCCTTCCATCGCTCACATATTCCCCAAAATTGCGGGACAACGAATCCACCGGGTTGAGACCTCCCAAGACTTGGACGAAAAACAGCGGTAATGTTCCAATTAAAGAACAGGTCGCTGGTCAATGCGTAAAGGTGGTGCAGGTACTGACCACGACCGATATCGCGAAATCTGTTTTCTCCTCTCTGAGCCCATGCAATTGGGTAGTGGTCCGTCACCATGGCACTCCGCGAAACTGAACGCGGGAAAAAGCTGCAAGGGTGTAGAAAAAACACAAAGGGCGCGTGTGGTTCTACGGTGGGCGAGAAGCGAGCTTTGAACGGCATTTGAGTGCCTTTGCTGTACGTGGCCCCCGTGCATGTTAAGGTCATGAGTCCAGTGGCTCTGAAAAAGTACGAATCGTACCATCTCGCCAACGCTCAATGGCTCCCCATCCTGCAGCCGACGCATCTGTGAAGATCGTGAAACCGTCGTCTGAATCCTCGTGGGACGTTCCGATGGGGTTGCGCAGTGCTCCAAAACTGTTTCTCCACAAGTAACGTCACGTACGCGTCTTGTGCGTTTCGAACAGAGCTGCTGATGGTACTGCAGCTCTGTACCCCAACTCTGCCCTCGCGCCACCTGCCTATACAACACCCGATAGCAGCGAATTAAGGGGAACACATCTGCGGGTTTCAGCTGCGTGGTGTGCAGTGCGAAACAGATCAGGGACACGAGCGCTGCGAATGGCCGGATCGTGAAGCGTTCTCCCTGGAAGGCCAAGTGGATCTTCGTCACGGTCTTGATTGAATCTCGTCCCTGCCGCTGCCCGTCGATCGATGCGTACTCTTTCCCAAGAAGGACGCAGCTGCGTGTGCTCTCCTGTAGTAGCTCTTCATAACTCGGCCTCTTTACATCGTCGCGACGAGGCGACGTGAGGAGGTTATGCCTGCCAGATGCGATCCAAAATGACGCGAACAGTCCGCACAAACTCGGCCTCATAACACCCTCCCTTGCTGACACCAAAATGTTGTCAATCATCGTCTCAACAAACAACAGTGTGTGTCCACGTCCACAATAATCCACGTTTCGGCCTGACCTGCTGCTATGCTCCAGCGCGCACCGGTAGGCAAGGTGGCCAGGCGGTACATGTTCCCTTTGCGGGTTCGAAAGAAAGAAAAGAGGTCGCGGAGGTCTTCAGGCAGTGGTATATCATCATAAAAGGCTCCAAAGTCAAGTTGGAGCATGTGACGAGCCGCACGCAAGCCCTGTCATCATTCTAGGCGGAAGAAGCGGCGAACCTTCGGGAGCACTGAATTATGGACGACGATGTTCAGTTGAAGTTCAGTGATAATTTCCCACCGGCCCTTGACCTCGGTTACGGTGAAGAGGGTTAACACCGTGCACACCAACCGGGTGTTCGGCCTGCGGGCCACGCATAAGGAAGGTGTGCGTGTCGTACCCCTTGACGGGGATACCAAACTGCTTCCGGGTAAGCACACACGACTTCAGCAACATGACGACGCGCCGCCGGGGCCAACTGCTGCAGCGAAGCGACGTTGTGGTAGGTAGTAGCTTGCCCCTGCGGCACGGGTCAATATGTGGTAACATAAGAAGAATGCCGACCGCTCCACCTTGTCGATCAAAGAAAAAGATCGAGAGCAATAAACGCTCAATGGAGGTGACTTTGCTCTGCCGGGCGCGTTCGAGTGCCAGAGTGCAAAGGCCTTCTCAGCTCTTCAATGTGTATTCCGCCTCAATGTTTGCCAACCCCATGGTGGCCGTCACGTACGTGGGTGCCCACGGGTTCATCCGTACGGAAGCTTCGCGAGGCACTGATGCTGGGTCCCGTGGCATGGCGGAATCCATCCGCTTGCCTGAAGGGGTAGAAGCACTGCCAACAGTCGGCCCGTTCTTGTATAGGGTGACCAATACGGCACTACTCTCCGCATACTTCGCTTCGATCACGCCCGGGATGGCCAGGAGCTCATCCATCGAGTTTAACTTGTGGGTAAGCACTGCGACCGTTTAGCCGTCCGGACGGTTCATGGAAAGCGGGATACGCCGTTGTTACAAGAGCACCCGGCGTCGGTACAGCCGTGTCGGCCGTAGAACTAGTAAGGGCGACGGTGATGGAGGACATTTCCGTGAAGTGAAACACGAGGATATGAGTGAAGGCAAGTGAGAACCGGCGCGCTTGGCCAGTGTATACAAGACACGTAACAAGACAGAGGAGGAGAGGAAGCAGAGAGATGGGTGTCATAACCGGAGAACATAGATGGAACTCTTAGCACCAGAAAAGGGACCTCACTCGATACGCCACAATCACTTTAGACCAGGCTTGGTGCGTGTGTGTTTGGTTTCTGTGCGTGCGTGTGTGTATGTGGACGTCAACAGCACCGTGGACCATTCTTCTCCCCACCCACCTCAAAGAACAACTGAGAGTCGCCTTTCTCAAGTTGGTTAATAGAAAACACCTCATCTAACCTGCTTCTCCCTCTTTCTGGTGGTGCTGCTTTCCTTCTCTCGTTCCAGTTTCGATATCCATCAGAGGGAATCACCTCACTCCCTGCCACCGTCTCTCCACCTCTCCCCCTTTACACCACGTCGAATTAAAGAGACAACACAACAACGAAAATGCCCATCGACGCGGCGCTGTGCGACCGCTACGTCGTTTTTCTCGACATCGACGGCGTCCTCCTTCCGGTCCCAAAGTTCACCTTCGGCGGCGGCGAGCTGAGTGCCGACTGCGTCCACCGCCTGGCCCGCCTCGTGGGCGCCCTCGGTGGCAAGACAAAGGTCACCATCGTTCTCTCCTCCACCTGGCGCACGCAGCCCGGCATGGTGGAGCGTCTCAACGCTTTCCTTCAGCAGGAGGCGGCGGACGCGCTTCCGCTGGTGTTAGATGGCACACCGAACAGCACGGTGCTGGTCACAGCGGTCACCTACTACCCAGACAACCCGTCGGAGCAGCGGCTGGTGCGTGACCGCGTGGATGAGATCTACCGCTGGCTGCACACCCACGTGACGGACCACCCCGAGGCCATCGGTGGACGCTGGTTCGCCATCGATGACATGAAGCTTGACGTGGATCGCCGCATGGAGAACCACTTCCTCCACACCCAAACAGATGTGGGCATGACGGACGACGATGTAGAGACGGCGTTGGCGATGCTGACGGCACACCCAAGCCCCGACACGGCGTACGAGGCCGCGGTGGTCGCGTTAACCGACCCGACACTGAAGGAGGAGGAGATTGAGATATACAAGGTTTTGCACTCGCGTCTCGAGGATAAGGTTGCAAAGACGTCTGCGGAGTTGGTAGAGGCACAGTCAAAGGTGGCGGAGCTCTCCGCAGAGAAGAAGAAGCTCACGAGGGAGCTGCAGGAGAAGCAGCGGGCGATGGATGACATGCGCTACCGTCTGGCTGTCTACGACAACGCAAAGCGCTATCCCGCGCTGGCGGCCGCGATGGAGCTGGCAAGCACCAAGACAGGCCCCGAACGACGCGAGATTGATGCCCAAATTAAGGCCTTTGTCACGATGCTGATCGATCGCAAAGAGCTGCAAAAGAAGCTGCGCAGCGCGTCTAAAAAGACAAAACAACCAGCGGCGGAATGAGAAGCACGCGTTGTGTTCTGTGTTGTTTATTATTATTAGTAAGCTATCGTGAGGGGGTCAGCTGGGGAGGCGTAGGGGTGAGCCATGTACCATTACATCGCAGCGACAACAAAGAGGGAGAGGGAGAGAGAAAGCGTTTTCTTTGCTGCTCTCTCTCTCTGTGTTCTATCTTGTCTTTCTGTGTGCCGCTTCTTCTTTTTGCTTTCCTTTTGAAGTGTGTCAATATTTAAAAAAAAGGCACGCAAATAACTCACACCCACATAAAATACACGATGAATTCGGGAGAGTGCTCGTCTTGCACATGCAACACTGACACTGTGAGAGATGGTGGCCATACTTACGCTGCTGAGGAGGAGGGGAGGGGGGGGGAGGAGTACTACACTTTTCTCCGTGACACGCTTCTGCCATTCAGTCGGTCATGCGGTGGATGCGGTTTCTGGTTTACGTGTGAGCGCATCGTCCTTCTCTCTGCACTTCTCTCCGTTCCTCTTTTTCTTTCCTTTCGGATGCACACGATTCCCTGCCACACAGGACCCGGTCACCTCACTCTACTGAGTGGAACCATCATCAATCATAGTTCACAACCGATACAACAACAAAAGAGAGGTATTCATAGAAGGAAAACAAAAAGAGCGTTATCATTGTGTGGGACATTTCTGCTTCTTCGGGCTGTCGGTGCCACCATGCCGGAGCAGCAGCACGCCGTGTTAGTTACCGGGCTCCCGGCCGAGGGCGTCACGGAGACTGATGTACGGCAGTTCATGACCTTCTGCGGCGGCATCGATGCCATCCATCTCTTCCACGCCGAACATATGAGGGCCTCATCGCCATCACTCACACCATCGTCCACCGCCCTCGTCTGTTTTAAGCACGCCAGCAGCGTTGGCTACGCGGAGCTGCTGAGTGGTAGTCTTTTTCAGGGGAAGGTGATTCACATCGAGCGTCCCACGCATAAGGAGGAGGGTGAAGGGAAGGAGAGGGAGGACGCGGTGAACGCCAAGACGGCACTGGTAGGCGCGAACGGCGACAAGTACGGTGACCCGTCCACGGCGGCGGGTGCAGACGGATTCGACGCTACTGACGAGGCTGTGCCTGAGACGATGACCGGGCTGTGGATGCGTGCTCGCATGCAGCGCGCGGCGACGGCGATGCGCAGCAAAGCGGATCAGCTCGTCTCCGGTGCACGCGAGCAGGTGGCGAAGGTGAAGCAAGGGGCGCTGTCGCTTGAGCTACGTGCAACCCACGTGGTGCACAACGTACGAGAGATGCGGGAGTACGTGCCGGTCTACGGTAACGGACCGACCCGTGCGCAGTACGACTACACACCGACACAGCCGCAGTGGGGTGAGAAGCCGACGTGGCTGCGTGAGCCGTGCAGGCCATAATTCGAAGCGGTAGAAGGGCTTCTCCATGAAAAGAAGAGAGAGAAAAGAAATTAGCTTAGACGACTTTTAAAACTGACGTTTATCAACAGAAAAAAAAGCGAGTAAGCTGCCTTCGTTTTTCCGTCGCGTGTGTTGTATCTGAACTGTTTCTCTTTCTGTTTTATTCTCTCGCGTTGTCTTTCTGACTTTCGTTATTGTCGTTACTACGCGCTGCATCGTCAACTCATTAAGCCCGCTGATGTTGAAGGGCGCGATGTGTTTAAAAAGCACTGAGGGAAACCATGACCCGCTATCAGAGGCGGCGCACTCTAAAAAAAAAAGAGAGAATAAACAACCAAATAAAACAGCGACATGAAAAAAAAGAGAGTTAAGAGGAGATCGCCGCCGCTTCCCCCGTTCACGTGCATTCTCAATCAAAAAAGGGCTGCTGAAGAACTGATGGGGTGTGTCTCCTCATCCCCCTTTTTTATGGTCTGAGCCTCTCTCGCGCGTGTCTTCGTGTGCGAAACTGGCTTTTTGCCAATCCTTCCTTTTACTTCCTGTCCTCGCATTCCGTCTCTCTTCTTCTCCGCTCATGTGGAGGGTGCTCTACTCGCTTGCCCTCAACGTTGTTGCCTAGCACGTGCTGTTCTGCCTGCTTTTCTTTTTGCGCCCGATCTTTATTACTTGAGCACATATAGAGAGAGGTACGCTGAATGCAGTTAAAAACGCGACGGCACTTCCAATCCGCGTCTGCCACGCACCACAGCATCGTCATAGAAAACCGTCCCTCTCCCCACAAAGAGGTCCCACTGCCGCAGCCACACCACCTACACACACACATATACGGAATAACCCCCAATCCCTTTTTCGTTCGATAGCCGCCACCTGTTTAAAAGCAACGCAGGCGGCCTTACAAGCTCCTTGCACACCGACATCTAAAGCTGCAGTTGCGCATTGAATACTGCTCTCTCTGATTTGTTTTCCCTATTCTGTCTGGTTTGCCTTCACGATAAATACACAAACACACACTTTATACAGTACAGCACCCCCCCTCCTCCCTTTTCATCTTTTACATCCGTATCCTCATTACAGTGACAGCACTGCTGTCTCTCTTTGCTGGACGCGCAAACACACACAAAAAAGGTAGACGGAAACACCTTTTCTCACACTCGTCGCTCACTGCGGCATCGGCACCCGCCTTCAGCGCTTCTTCACACATTTTTGCATTCCTCTTCCGTCAAAACAAAAGGGGCCGAGGAGGACACCCCCTCCCCCCAAAAAAAACCCGGCTATTCGTACACACACACACCAACTCCTCCACACACTCGTGTGCACACACGCACACGTACTTGCCGAAAGGCTCAACCGAGCGCGCGCCTTACGTACCTTGTATAAATCACATTACTGCTTTCTCACAAACACAAACACACACACTCTCTCTCACACAAACGTCCACACTGCTATCCATCTCCTCTCTTCCTTCTGTTTTCTCTTTCAGTCCTTTTGTGGTTCTTCATCCTCCTCTGGTTCGAACGCCTCGCATTATCACGCTCACGCTTCAACTCGCACGTTCCTTATCTGCTTAAAAAAAAAAAAACGGAACTGAAAACGTGCCCGAAGTGCTCTTGTGACTGCTTTGAAAACTTCACGAAAATTCACGGTGCCTTTTTTTTTCTTGGCTTTTATTTCGTTGTAGCTGTTTTCTCTCCCGCCCTTCTTCTCGCCTCTCTCTCTCCCTTGTTTGTGTGTCGTTGTGGGCGTTGTGCTGCTTCCCCTCTTTTTTTTTCTGGCTTTCTTTCGCACTTTGCTCTTTTGTCTTAGTGTGTTGTAGTTCACCGCCGAGGAGATGCCGCTGCTGCGCAGATCAGCTGCCGGGGCCGGGGTGGCCAACGGAACCTTCCGCCCTCCTACAATGAGCGGCAGCGACAGCAACAGCAAAAACCCCCGCGGTAACGCGTTGCGGCAGAAGGCGCGGGAGCACCCAGTGCTGCCAGCGACGTCTGCTGCGGCTGTTCCCCGGTTCATGGTTGCGCGGCATGCGGTGGAGGGTGGCGGTGGAGCTTTTAAAACCCCCGGCAGTGCCACGGACGGCGATGGAAACACACGCGGGAGTGACGAGGGCAGCAAGGACGTCAACGTGAATCTCCCAGGGCCTACCGTGACATGTCTCACGTCCACTGGTGTACTTCGCGCCGTGATGTACCCTACGGCTCCCTCACGCACCTTTGTCAGCTCGGCCAACCAAGACTTGATTGCCCACCGACTAGCAAAGCGCTGCGCGATGGACTACCATCAGCCAGAGTCGGCTGCAAAGGCAGTGGAGGCGCGTGCGTTGCAGGCAGCTGCAGCGGCCCGGGGCGAGACAGCAGAGGACGACGACGAAGACAACAACAGCGGCACAGCAGATAAAAAGAACGCCAACAAGCTGATGAAGGTGGAGGGGGCAGCTGGTGGTGTGAAGGCGGTCCCAGGGGCCGCGAATGTCGTGGAGGGCAGCAATGCCGCGGCAGCTGGTGGTGGGGCCTTCGACGTGAAGGGTGGGGCTGCAGGAGCGGGAGAGGGCGATGAAGACGACATCCCTACCGACCACGTCGTGAGTCGCTATCCGGTCAGCCCACACGGAAAGCTGTACTTTCAGGTGGAGACGGACGGCGCTACGCGGCACGAGTCGGTCGGCATCATCATCATCGACATGGAGCAGCTCGGGGTGATGATGTACGACCGCGTGGGGCGGCAATTTGGCAACCGACCCGACCCCGGCTACCCCATCAAGCAGGAGGACGTAGAGAACGCCAAGGCAGGGGCGACGTTGAAGGTCGGCGCGAAGTCCGTCCTGCTCATCACCGCCCTCACCGAGGAGGCCTTCCGCAGCGGTGAGTTCTTTCTGCGGTCGGAGCACGACTTGCGGGTGAAGGAGGACAAGGCGAAGGCGAAAGCCGACGCGGCAGCCGCGGAGGAGGCGAAGGCGCGCAAGCCGAAGATGAGCTTCGGCAACTCGCTCGGCAACAGCACCGCCTTCGCCTCCATCCTCTTCCGTCGCCGCCCGCAGGAGGGGCAGACGGGTTTTGTCGTGCCCATCGCTGGGCGTCCCAAGGTGGGAAAGAACGGCATCATCATGGACGAGCTGCGACCCTTGCACGACCCGGACCGCGAGAAGGCTGTGGTGCTCTTCCGTGCGGACTACAAGCGTGACTTGCTGGGCCGTCGGCAGGTGTCCGTTGTGGTTGACCCGATCATCGGTGATAAGCTCCGCCCGCACCAGTGCATCGGTGTAAAGTTCCTCTTTGACTGCATCACAGGTGAACGCATGCCTGGCTACCACGGCGCCATTCTGGCAGATGAGATGGGTCTCGGCAAGACAATCCAGACCGTTGCCACCATCTACACCTGTCTGAAGCAGGGCAAGCACGGTCAGCCAACGGCGCGCAAGTGTCTCGTCGTGACACCGTCGTCGCTAGTGAAGAACTGGTGTAACGAGTTCGACAAGTGGCTCGGCGAGGGGGCAGTGAAGCACTTTGCCATCTCCGAGTCCACCCCGAAGGGCGATCGCATCATTTCGCGCTTCGACGGCGACGGCGACGTGCTTGTCATCTCGTACGATCAGCTGCGCAAGTACATCACCCGCATATCCAGCCTGCGCTCCATTGAGCTCGTCGTGTGCGACGAGGGGCATCGTCTCAAGAATGCCGAGGTGAAGACAACCAAGGCAGTGGACATGCTGCCGACGCGCAATCGCATTATTCTGTCCGGCACCCCCATCCAGAACGACTTGTCGGAGTTTCACGCGATGGTCGGCTTCGTCAACCCGGGCATCCTCGGCAACCGCGACCTCTTCGCGCGTGTCTTTGAGGAGCCGGTGTCGCTCGGTCGCGACCCAGGTTGCCCTGACCACCTCAAATCTCTCGGCCGTGATCGTGCGCACTACCTGTCCACACTGACACAGCGCTTTATTCTACGTCGCACGCAGTCTATTAACGAGTCCTACCTGCCCCCGAAGGTCGACGTTACAGTCTTCGTGCGTCTGGGCGAGAAGCAGCGGCAGGCTTATGAGAAGCTGGCTGAGATTGTGGAGTCCGCGGAGTGCACGCCGCTCGTGCTCATCTCTGCGCTGCGGAAGCTGTGCAACCACATGGATCTCTTCCACGACGCCGTGAAGCTGTCGCACCAGGTTGGCGAGGGGAAGGCATCAGCGGAGGCGGAGCAGCCGGGCAAGCGTCGTGGTCGTGCACCGGGCAGCTCGCCTGGTATTCCCTACTCGGTGCTGCCGAAAGGCTTCAAGCCTGGCAGCCTCAGCATTGACTGTGGCAGCAAGATGCATTTTGTGTCGCTTGTGCTGGACGAGATCCGGTCCAACGGCGAGCGCGATAAGCTGGTCATCGTTTCAAACTTCACCCAGACCCTCGACATCATCGCAGCCCTCTGCACCTCGAAGCAGATCGCCTACTTCCAGCTCGACGGCAGCACCCCCATCAAGAAGCGCCAGCAGCTCGTCGACTACTTCAACGTGCCAGGGTCGCAGGAGATCGTCTTTCTCTTGTCGTCCAAAGCCGGCGGTGTGGGCTTAAATCTGGTTGGTGCAAACCGACTCATCCTCTTTGACCCGGACTGGAACCCAGCGAACGACGCCCAGGCGATGGGGCGTGTCTGGCGAGACGGGCAGAAGAAGCGCGTGTTCATCTACCGTCTCCTCAGCACCGGCACAATCGAGGAGAAGATCTATCAGCGACAGGTAAGTAAGCAGGGGCTGTCAGCCAACGTGGTGGACATGCAGGAGGACTCAAAGCAGCACTTCACCCTCGAGGAGCTCAAGTCCCTCTTCAAGTACAAGCCAAATACGCTGTGCGACACCCACGACTTGCTGGGCTGCACGGCATGTGAGGCGGCGTTGCAGGCGGCGAAAAACAAAGGTGGTAAAAGTAAGTCGGCTGAGCCGCCGAAGATGCAATTTCGCAAGGTGGGGCAAGCACCGAAGAAGAGTGGGCCCCGCATGGACGAGCTCAAGGCGTGGCGCCACATCAGCGACGTCGCTGGCTTCAACCTCGACAAGGTGACCCGCGTCGTGGCTGCACACGCGCCATCGTTGGTGTCGTTTCTCTTCGCAGACGAGCGGGACAACACGAAGACGGCCGGGCCGGTGGTGTCGACGCGCGTCAAGGTCGACAAACCCGCTTTTGAGGATGACGAGGAGACCATCACGTGTGCGAGCCAGGCGGCGCTGCAGCAGCAGGAGAGTGAGATGGATATCGAGGTCATCGATGATGATGATAACGACGAGGAAGAAGAGGCCGAGGCGTCCTCCGATGACGAGGCGTAAGGACGCGCGCAGATGGGGACAGATTCCACGTTACCGGCCGCTCATGCTCATTGTACTGCTTTTTCTCTCATTTTCTTTTCTGATTTCTTTCATCGAGTTTTAGGGCTTTGTAGTTGCTGTTGTGGCGCCGGCCAGCTTTGGCGTTCTCTTTTCCTGCCGTCTGAGCTTTCCTTGATGCTAAATATATACATATATCTGTATGTATGTGTTTTTGTGTAGGGCGACGACAAAAGGTGTCTATGCCAACAGGTGGGAGGGTTGCATATTCGTCTTTCCTATTACTATTCTCTCTCACTGGATCAGAAAACTCCTTCTCAGGGGTTCCGCTGAAGAAGAAAAGGTGAACAAGCAATAAAAACAACAGCAACGATGCAGCCTGCGTTCCCCACTCCTGTCCCTTATGTGTGGTGAAGTGGATCCACCCGTACGTATGCTGTGCTGTGTTGTGCCATGATAGAAAAATAAGAGAAGAGATATACAGAGGAAAAATAGGGGCGAGGCATCAAACCGTTGCGCTGCGCAAAAGAATGCACACACACACACACACACACACAAATGGGCACAATGATGGAAGAGCATCTGTCGTGCCACACCGATGACGTGGCTACGCCGGATGACTTGCTCTCATGTCTTCTTACGTTGGCAGCCACGTCGCTACACAGGCCTTCTACCGATGTTCTGTTTTACCCTCCCCCGTCGTCTCCACGACTGAGCATTATTCGCTCTTCTTGTTCTCTTCGCTCCTTCTCTCTTCTCCCCTTTCCTCAAACGCTGACGTGTCCCATTGATGACGACGCAATACACACACACATGCACCCATCACGACAGTATTCTACTAACGCTATTCACCGTCATCTATTTTATTATTGTTATTTTACCCCCTCCATACCGTTCACCGCTGTAAAACGACAGACACCCTCTGTTTATTTAGCAGTAGTATCTGAACTCCGGCTTTTACCCCAGCAACCTCAAAACCGAAAAAACGACAATGTCCAGCCCGAACAACACCCAAGCGAAGGTCACCGCCCTGACCTACATGCACGGCGCTAACGTGCTGACGAACCGCTACCTGAACCGCGGTACCGCCTTCACGATGGAGCAGCGCAAGGAGCTGCGCATCCTCGGTGCCCTGCCGCCGGCAGTGGAGACGCTGGAGGATCAGGTGGAGCGCGCTTGGGCGCAGCTGTGCCGTTACGAGAAGCCCATCAACCGCTACCAGCACCTCGCCAACATCCACGCTACCAACACGACGCTCTTTTATGCCCTCGTGCTGGCCCACGTGGAGGAGGTGCTGCCCATCATCTACACCCCAACGGTCGGTGAGGCGTGTCAGCACTTCAGCAACTACTACGTGCGTGAGCGCGGCATGTACCTGAACAAGTACCTCAAGGGCCACTTTACCGAGGTGATGAAGGAGTCCCTGTATGACGAGGTTGACATCATCGTCATCACCGACGGCTCGCGCATTCTGGGCCTGGGCGATCTCGGCTCCAACGGTATTGGCATCAGCATCGGCAAGTGCTCTCTGTACGTCGCTGGTGCTGGCCTCAACCCGGCCCGTGTGCTGCCAGTCGTCATGGACGCCGGCACGAACACGGAGCGCTACCTGACGGACAAGGAGTACCTCGGCACCCGCGAGCGTCGCCTGGACGACGAGCAGTTCTACGCCCTGATGGACGAGTTCATGGAGGCGGTGAAGACCACGTGGCCCTCTGCGGTCATCCAGTTCGAGGACTTCAGTAACAACCACTGCTTCGACATGCTGGAGCGCTACCAGAACAAGTACCGCTGCTTCAACGATGACATTCAGGGCACCGGCGCCGTCATCGCCGCTGGCTTCCTGAACGCTATCAAGCGTTCTGGCCTGAGTCCGCTGGAGCAGCGCATCGTTGTCTTCGGCGCTGGCTCGGCTGCCGTGGGTGTCGCCAAGAACATCGCACAGCTCGCCGCTCGCCTGTACAACGTGCCGGTGGAAGAGGTGCTCAAGACGTTCTACCTCGTCGACACGAAGGGCCTGGTGTGCGACAACCGTGGTGACAAGCTGGCGGCGCACAAGGTGCTGCTGTCCCGCAAGGACGTCTCCGCCGACGACGCGCAGCGGCTCAAGTCACTGGAGGACGTCGTGAAGTTCGTGAAGCCGACGGCCCTGCTCGGCCTCGGCGGCGTCGGCCCGGTCTTCACGGAAGAGATCGTGAAGGCCGTCGCGGCGAACACCGCTCGCCCAATCATCTTCCCGCTGTCGAACCCGACGAGCAAGTCCGAGTGCATTCCGGAGGACGCTTACAAGTGGACGAACGGTGCGGCCATCATCGCCTCGGGTAGCCCCTTCCCGGCCACCACCCTCAACGGCAAGTCGATGAAGCCGTCGCAGGGCAATAACCTGTATGTCTTCCCTGGTGTGGGTCTTGGCTGCGCCATCGCCCAGCCGACCTACATCCCGGACGACATCCTGGTGGCCGCCTCGGCCCGCCTGAATGCGCTGGCGACGCCGGAGCAGCTGGAGGCAGATCAGCTCTACCCGCCGCTGGATGACATCCACAACATCTCTGCGCACATCGCGACAGAGGTTATCCTCGAGTCGCAGCGGCTCGGCATCGACACGAACAAGGACCTGCCGCGCGAGAAGGCGGCGATCTTCGACCTTGTGAAGAAGTTGCAGTGGGTGCCGCACTACCCAAAGGAGCTGCACATGAAGCTGGCGTGAGGTGCGCTGCACTATGTGCCCCCCTCGCAGATGACGCGAACCACCAAAACAACAGCTGCGAAAAACAAGTAAGGTAGGAGGGCTGGGGAATTGGCGAGAGAGATGCAGTCTCACAAGAGGAGCTGAACAGCGAAAGATGCCGAACAGGAACTCGCAGCAGCACCGGAGCAGTGCGACTTGTTTGTTTGTTTTTTGTGGTGAGCCTTTTTTTTTCTTTCTCTGCTTATCCTCTGCCTCTTCGTCTTGATCGGTGATCACATCGACGTTGACGTCATCTCTCTCAGCAAAGTCAGCCGCCAGTATATACAGAAAAAGATAAGTGAATACGCAAACCGCTCTCTCTCTCTCTCACACACACACACACACACACACACACACACACACAGGTGTGGTTTCTTGGTCAGCGTGCACACCTGCTGCGAACCATTCTCTTTTTTTTCTCTCTCTCTCCCCGTTGCTCCTGCAACGGCTGCGACAGCATTAGCCGGTCTTTTTCCCTTCCTTTTTGTTTTTCGTTTTCTGCGTTCGCCTCGTCCATGTTTGGTGTTCCTCCCTCTCGTTGCTTTCCGGCTCTCTTTCTGGTTGGATCTCCAAGAGAAGTGCATCTTCTACTGCGATTTGCTCGTTGGTTCTTTAGTATTATAACTACTTTTTTCTTTTTGCGGCTGTGGCGACGTCGTGAGTGGTCTGCCCTTCCCCTTCGCGCTTTTTTATATGACACCTCTTTTTAGAGGGGCTTTGTGAAGAGCGCGTTGTCTCCTTTTTTTTTTCTGGTGCTGGCGGAAGATCAGCTTTTTTTGCTTTCTCTTTCTTTCTCTCTTTTTTTTTCGTGTGTGCATACTGCATGCTTCAGGTGCAAAAGCATCAAACGACATCAAAGAAGTGTCCGTGCCGTGGGTGTGTGTCTCGCCGCATCGTTGTTTGCGGGAATCCGTCTCAGACACCTACACGCGTTGTCGGAGCCGCACACTCAATGGAGCTGTTTTTCTTGCTGCTGCACGTGTTTTTGTGCGCCAACGCGAAAAACAGAGAGTTCGACTCAAAGACGACACACACAAACGCAAACAACAACAAAAAAAAAACAGCTCTTTTCTCATTAACTTTGTTTTGATCGTTTTTTCTTTATTGTTATTATTGTTGTTTGGCGCACACGCACAAGCAGGCAAAAAGGTAGAGCGCACGTTGTCTGCGTGATTTTGGAGCACAGACAAAACTGCTACAACGTGCGGCTGTGAAAAAGGTCAGTGTGACCACTTGAAGGAGGTGGAGGGGGGTAGCGGAAGACGGAGACGAAGAAGGATGCACGTCAAAGCAGGGTGCATCCTAATTGCGTAGCACGAGGCAGGTGGATATGCAGAATTCGGGTACTCCATCCATAGGATGAAACGAGTCAGCATCACCACCACACCCTCTTTTTGTTGTTGTTTTGTTCTTTCCACCCTCATTTAGCCCTCAAGTGCTTCCCTCGACTTCGACGACTTTTAGTGTTTCGTGCCGGAGGCGCCGCCCCTCACAAGAAAAAAAAAAGAAACCAAAAAAAACACACAAAAACACACTACTCTTCTGTTCTCTTATTTCTCTTTTATTTATGCAACGGAAGTGTTTCTTCCTTTTTCTTTTTCTTTTGCTGCTCCGCACACGACTCGTTTCCAGGATGCATACACACGTTAATGCATCTGTGGCTTTTCTTGTTCATCTACGGAGGTTAACTCAACAAGGGAGGGGAAAAACAAAAACAACAACAACAAAAAAAAAACACAAATGAAACGAGGGAGGTAGATCTACCTCCGCTAGCCGAGTCGTATACGATCCCTGAAGTCTGTTGTGGTAGCACCACAAGCCGTGCTCTCCTCTCCTCTCCGCTTTCTCTCTTTGCTACGTGTGTGGATGTAACGGTGATTCGAAGCGATCAGTACAACGCATTCGCGCAAAATGGAGAGGGAGACGGAGAGGAGGGGGGATGTTGGACAGCGGCAGAGACAGACGAGCACACACGCCAACACGAAGAGATTGTGGGGAGTTTTTTTTTTTTCTTATGTGTACTAGGTGTGTTTTGTTCTCTCCCCCGCCTTACAGCATTTGGACGTATGTTCTTTTAGCCCCCCTCCCCTCCCCCCCCCCTCACTAGAGGTAGAGGGAGGGGAGGGGCTGTTGAGCTGCATGACTCTGCTTTTCTTTAATTCGTCTTTGTCTCTTCTCAAATGTCCCCTTTTCGCTTCTCCTCCCCTCGCTTCTCCGTTCCTTGCCGTTGTTGTTGTTTTACCCGGCTGTTGGTGGCGACGCACGTGCGTCTGTACACGTGCCCTTGAACCTTTCTTTCCCCCTCCCCCATCTGCAACCACCAAACGGCAGTTCACCTCTCGCGCTCGTCGTTATTTCCCCTCTTGCTGTTCATTATTTTTTTCTTATTATTGTTTTGTTTTCTTATATCTTCCTCTTCTGACACCTTCTCTATTTACAGGCGCTTCACAGCCACACAACCCCCACCACCCTTTTTGTTTTCTGTTTCCTTTCTTCCTCTTCTTTTTGCCCCCGCTTGTGTACCGCCGTACGCAGCCAATCAAAAGACCTCATATATAAAAACTCCTTTTTTAACACCCGCACCTTCTCTCTCTTTTTGACTCAGAAGATGTTCGCCAGGAACCTTGTTCGCTTGATGGAGGTGTCGAAGCGGCCTGTGCGCGGCGTCGACTTTGTGCGCAACCGCTTCACCAACAAGGGTACCGCATTCTCTGCCGCAGAGCGCAGCCACATGAACATCGAGGGCCTCCTGCCGCCGGCTGTGGAGACACTGGATGATCAGGTGGAGCGTGCCTGGGAGCAGCTGAACCGCTTTAACGAGCCCATCAACCGCTACCAGCTGCTGCGAAGCGTGCAAGACACGAACGTGACCCTGTACTACAGCATCCTCATCCGCTACCTGAAGCAGACGTTGCCCATCGTGTACACGCCGACGGTCGGTGAGGCTTGCCAGCGGTACGGCGACCTGTACCAGAAGGACCACGGTCTCTACATCGATGTCGACCACAAGGAGGACGTGCGCAAGATGATTCAGAACCTGCGCAAGACGAACATCGACATCATCGTCATCACCGACGGCTCGCGCATTCTGGGCCTGGGCGATCTCGGCGTGAACGGTATTGGCATCAGCATCGGCAAGTGCTCTCTGTACGTCGCTGCCGGTGGTGTGAAGCCGAGCCGTGTGCTGCCGGTCGTCTTGGACGCCGGAACGAACAACGAGACGCTGCTGAACAACCCTCTCTACCTCGGTAGCCGCAAGCCGCGCTGCTCGGATGAGAAGTTCTACGCCGTCCTGGACGAGTTCATGGAGGCGGCGAAGGAGGCGTGGCCCTCTGCGGTCATCCAGTTCGAGGACTTCAGTAACAACCACTGCTTCGACATCCTCGAGCGCTACCAGAAGAAGTACCGCTGCTTTAACGATGACATTCAGGGCACCGGCGCCGTCATCTCTGCTGGCTTCCGCACGGCTGTCAAGCTGAGCGGCGTCCCGATGGAGCAGCAGCGCATCGTCTTCTTCGGTGCTGGTTCGGCCGCGACGGGTGTGGCGCAGAGCATTGCCGAGCTGGCTCAGGAGACGTCGAACGTGAAGGCCGATGACATCAAGAAGAACGTCTACTTTGTGGACTCGAAGGGTCTCGTCGCAGCCAACCGCGGCGACAAGCTCGCGAAGCACAAGGTCGAGTGGGCCCGCACCGACATCCCGGACAGCGACATCACCAAGCTGACGTCACTGGAGGAGGTGGTGAAGTATGTGAAGCCGACCGCCCTCATCGGCCTCGGCGCCACCGGTGGCGTCTTCACTCGCGAGATCGTCGAGCATATCCACTCCTACTGCCCCCACCCTATCATCTTCCCGTTGTCGAACCCGTCCAGCAAGGCTGAAATCCTGCCCTCCAACGCGTACAAGTGGACGAACGGCGATGCCATCGTCGCGTCGGGCAGTCCCTTCCCGGATGCCGTAGTGAATGGCCGCACCCTGCACCCCTCACAGGGTAACAACCTCTACATCTTCCCTGGTGTGGGTCTGGGCTGCTGCATTGCGGAGCCGCCGCACATCCCACAGGAGGTGCTGGTGGCGTCGGCAGCCTGCCTCAGCAACCTGGCCACGCCCGAGGACCTCGCGGCTGGTCAGCTGTACCCCCCGATTGACCAGGTGCGTCGCGTGTCTGCGGAGATTGCGGTCGCCTGCATTCAGAAGCTGCAGGAGATGGGCCTGGCGAAGAAGGAGCTACCCACCAACCGTCCAGAGCTGGTGAAGCTGGTGAAGAGCCGCACATGGAATCCGGAGTACCTGCCGGAGAGCTACTACCTCAACCAGAAGTTCATTCGCTAAGCGCGTGGAGCGTTCTCTCTTGTTGGCTTGTTTGTGTTTTTTTGTTGTTGCTGTTTTCGTGTGCATAACGAACCAAGGCAACAACAAAGATGAAGAAAGAAGACAACAGCAAAAACTCTTTTTTTCTAAAGAGGAATACACATAAAAGAAGTACACGCGTACCTGGAAAAGAAGGATGAGGAGTGAGGGGTGGGGAGGGACGAGACCCTCCCCTCCCTTTTTTTCTTCGTTGGTGTTTCGTTCTTTTTTTGTGTGTGTGGTTTCGCGTAACGATGGGTTTCTCTGATGAGCGGTGCTTAACAAAAAAAAATTAAGACACAAAAATACACGTCTTTTATTGTTTTTGCTAATTTTCTTTTTTAACCTCCCTGCACTCACCTTTTTTTTTGTTTGTTCGACTATTCTTCCTTTTGTTTTTAACTGTTTGTTTAAGACGACGGCAGCAGGGACGAGTGTGAGGATGACGAACGCTGTGTTTGCGTATGCGTGTGTGTGTGTTTGTGCAAGCTTTGCTTCACCGGCTCTCCGTTGCTTGCATAGGTGTATACATACACATACACATGAACATGCATACACATATACACACACACGCGGAGTCACTACCCTTCCCTCTCCTCTGCCCGTCAACCTCGTGTTCTTCTAACACCTCCCGGGACCCAAATCTCTCTCTCCGCAAGAAGCTCTTTACCATTTTGGGTGTATGTCGCTCTTCTTGTTCTGACTGTGACTGATCTTTTGGTTGAACGGAGTGCTGAAGGACCGCATTGGCAGTTATTTATTTATATTCTCGGGCTCTCGTGTAGTTTGGCCTAGCTGAGTCCGCTGCTGGAGGAGGGAGGAGAAAGTGAAGAGGGAGGGGAGTGCGAGAAGGAAAGGTAACGGCCACACAAGTGTCTGTTGCTGACGTCCGCACTTGTTTCTCGTTCTCTTCCAGTTATACTTCCTCTTTTTTTTCTTGTGTGCTTCACTGCCGCGTCAAAACGCGGGGTACATTTGCCATTGTCACCTGTGAAGCGAAAAGAAAAAAAAAGACGAAGGAGAAAGGAGGGTGATCAAGGTGGTTAGCCAAAGTACTGCTGTGGCGGAAACCTCCCATCCATCCCGCCGCCTCCCATCACTTTCTGCGATCTCAGCGAAGCCTTCTTCCCACCGGAGAGAAGAAAGTCTTGCGCGAGAGCGAGGAAGAGAAGCACTAGAAGGAAAGAAAAGAAAAGAAACGATGACAACAACTCGACTCTCCAGGCCCGGTACACACGGCGATGCGTAGGAGGAAAAACAAAGAAAAAAAAAGTGTCGTATGATAGTGAGCAAACGAGAGCCAAAGAAGGACTTTTTTCTTTTACGTGAAGCACCACGAACAGCAACGCTGCTCTGCTGCGGCACTCCCCGGTGGGGTGCGTATGCATGTTTGTTGTGTGTGCGTGTGTGTGTGTGTCTGTACCGGCGCCTGCAGGGTTTTTTTTTCTCGTTTCTCTTCTTGTTTTCTGCTCTCTCGCTCTCATCGCCGCTGATTGTACCTGACGCATCAAAAAACAACAACAACAATCGAGCATAAGAAAAATCGAGAAGGACGACTCCGTCCTTTCTTGTGTTCTCCTGTTGCCTCCTCTCTTTTTTTTTCTATTCGCTACTGATTGGGTTCCTGTGTATTTTTGTTTTTGTTTTTCCTTGTTTTCTTTTGTTTGAGCTTGTGTGTTTGTGTGTTCCTCTTTTTTTTTTGCTCTTTTGAAACGCTTGATAATGCACTCGGTTCGACAAACAAACAATCGAAGAAGAAAAAAGGCAAACAAAGAAAGATGCGATGGTGCTTAACACGGACAGAGAGGATGAAAGATGTGTGGTTTTCATCTCTTTCTCACTCTCCTTATCGCCTTCAAACACAAACATGTACATCTACACACACCGGAGCTGTGGGGAGCGGAGGAAAAGAGGTCGGCCACTAAGGTGTGTGTGGAGTGGAATGTCTCAGCGTTGGTGGTCCCAGTAGGAACCCTGGTGCGCTTTCCTTCTCTCCGTTCCATTTGCGTCTTCGTGTTAGTGTGATGGAAGTGTATGTGTAAGTGTGTGTTCGCATGAGTGTGCCCTGGCTCCGGTGACTCCCTCGCGACGGCGTGATTCACGTAAAGCGAACACCCTTCTCCTCGTTGACTGTGGAATCGGCGCTCCTTACGGCCAAAAAGCGAAGCGCAGCGAGTCGGAAGTACTAATAATAATAAACCCGGCAACTGCGGTGGATAATCCGGTGCACCGGTCCAAGGGAAAGCGAAGAAGAAAAAGTCAGTGGCCTGGCGGGCGTCACGAACTCTTCACGGTCCGCGTGGGCCGCAAGAGCAAGCCAACCAACACACCGCGTGCATGTAAGTGTAAGTGTTTGTGTGTGTCTAGGTGCGTTTGCAATGGAGGGAACTACGGCCGCGTCCTTTCTTTTCGCTTCTTCTTCTTCGTATGTGTGATTTCAATGCACTTGTTTGCTGCCGGCTCCTGCAGCCGCCGCTCTCGATGCCACCGACTCACCACCGCTCTTCCTCACCTTCTACCACGCTCTTTTTTCTGTCTGGTTTCTCTCGTCACTCTTTGGTGTCATGTCGTGCTCAATGCGCAACCCACAGCTGCTTTCTATCTTCTTTTTTTCTTCTCTGTTCGCTGCCTTTTTTGTGCATTCGTTGCTTTTCCATGAGTTCGCACGATCGTCCGGTACACGATGTGCTGGGTCGCATGTCCGATGACGACGAAGGCGACGTCGGCGACGACGTGTCGGATGATCTGGACCTCACTTTTGTTCCCAAGTCGGAACGTGTTAAGCGACTTCAGCAGTCGCGGCAGACAATGTCATCGCTGCAGGACCCGCAGTCGCCCAACAACGGATTATCGTCCCTGCACACCGCAGCGCGTACGGAAACGGTGTACGAGCAGGAGCGCAACGCGAAGGTGCGGGCACTCCTCGCAGAGCAGCAGTGCAGCAACCAGCGCCGTGGTATCTTCACCGTCGACCTCTTCGATAGTCCCCTCGATACCGATCCTCGATCTACAGCGATGACCATGGCCACCACAGGGACAGCGACGTCTTTATCATCTTCCTCCGCCCTGTCCTTCACCTCAGGACCGATGCGGCACCGACAAACCGAGGTGGCAGGGGTGGTGCGAGTCGCGATGCCTCGCACGCCGCCTTTAGCGGCGATCGGCAGCGTCGTTTCCGCATGCCGCATCCAAACATAACCGACGAGGAGCGAGCGCGTTTTATTCGTTCACGCCGCAACATGGCGGTGGTGCGCAACGCACTGCGTGAGGTCGACCCGGAGACTCTCGAGTACACTCAGATCATCCAGGCGCCGGATCAAGTCCCCGCCTTCGGACGTGGTGGCGGCGGCGCCGGGTCGACGATGGGCAACCCTGCTAACCACTCGTACGGTAGCCGTGGCGCGTCAGGTGGAATGGGGGGGCGCGGGATGGGCTACCGCGGCAGAGGCGGGGACGGCCGGGGTGGCGGTGGTGGTGGTGGTCGGGGGTATGGCTACGGTAACTCAGCTGGCGCGCAACGTGGTGGCGGCGCTTCTTTCAGGCCTTATCAATAAACTGCTTATGTTTATGTGCGTTTGTGTGTGACTCGCTTTTTTTTTACTGTTGTTATTGCTGATGGATCCGCACCAGCCATCACGTTTTTTTCCTTGATCTCGATGGAGAGTACCCTCTACGAAAAGCCCGGTTCTTTTCACACTCGTGCCGTCCTGCAACAGCAGTGCGAAGTAAAAACACACCTTCTTGCTTTTTCTGTCCTTTTTGCTCACCAACACTCTGTGGTATCAGGCGTTGGTGCGTGGTGGATTTCTGTTGCCGTGCCCGGTATGTGACGGAGCACAAAGACAGGAGAAGGGGCGCCAGCGATTCATCACTGAGGAGTGTGCACTCCGAAAGATAATAAGCGATGCCACTCAAATGTTGCCCGTTATCACACACATACTATGCACAGGCACGAGCACATACTCCCTTTTCTGCTACCGACTCTGGCCCCCCCCCCTTCATGTCCTTTTCTATGTTCCCGCCACGGCCACCTCCCTACCTCACAGAAAAACAGACACGAACACAATCAACAGCATTTGTAAGCTGCTGGTCATGCACTCCAGAGTAGAGGACGACCACTCGGCCAAGGAGTCACAGGTGCCTCGGCGCAAGCGTGCCACCTCCGGCATCGACAGGGACAACGACCTGCGGACCACGTCGATGCCGCGCAAAGAACACACGACCTCCTCGTCGACGCTGAACGCTCGCGAGCGCTTTCTACGCGAGCTGGAGCACTACGCCAGCGACGATGAAGACGAGGTGGCTGCCGTCGCGCGCAGTCGTGGAAAGGCTGTCGTCTTACCCTCCACCTCTCTCTCTCCTGCCTTGCGGCCGCAAACTTTGTTGGGCGGATCAAATGGGCTTCCTAACCCGCCCTCCGCGGCGCCGACTGCCGCTGCTGTTGCTGAGGCGGACAACACAGACTTCTTCTTTAACGACCCTGGCGACGGCGGCAGCCTGCACGCACACGACGACACCACCGAGCACGCCGACTCGAGTCGCCACAACGACGGCACTGCCACGACAGCGACGACTAGGAGTCACGCACCGCGTGTGGGTCTCCGTCTTCTGCAGCGCATGCACGCCGAGAGCGCGGCGACATCCCATAACAACTCCGTTGATGATGGTGGTGCGAGGGTGGGAGTGGGGACGGCACTGTCGACCTTCACGGTGGTGCACACGTACGTCCCTTTGAGCACGGGTGGTTTTCTCAGCACGGCGTCTGCGGGCGACGACTTGATGGAGGGTCGTCAGGTGCGCGTCGGCGATGTGCTCTCGCTGCGGAAACCGCATTATAGCACCACCACCACTATCTCACAGCCGTCGGAGGGCCTTTCTCTCGCTTCCTCTGTGGTGCCCAAAGCAGGCGGCCCCCACCCCCAGATACAACCCTCGCTGCCTTCCTCTTCTCCCTCCTCAGCGCACACGGCGCCACCCGGCCCCCTCCGCTTTAAGCCCGCCGCCTCCTTCACCGACAACGAAGTCGAGTACGGTAGACGGCTCTCACCGGACATGGTGCGTCGTCTTTGCGAGGTGACACGCGTCGACTCCCGCGGCCGCACGGTGGAGGCCCTTTTCCTCGACGGCACCCGCGCGAAGCTGCCATACCGCGACGTCCGCCCAGCCGGCTACGACGAACAAAAGCGCTATGTGCAATGGAAGGCGGACCCGGCGAGTCGGCCGGTGCCCACAATGCACAGCGGGTCCCCGTCATCGACAAGCTTCTCGGCACCCGGGGCGCACCCCACCTCCTCCACAGCCGTGAGTGCGACGGATTTAGCGGGTCCGGTGGCAGTCGCAGGAGCAACCCAGTCCCCCAGTGGCAGTGCCGCAGCGTTGCCGTGGTGGGTGATCCCGCGTCTTCTCGTGCGTGTGGCCACCGAGGCAGCAGGAGATTGGTACGGCAAGAAGTGTGTCGTCAACGCAGTGCGGCGCAGTGACAACGCGATACGGCTGACCGAATGGCAAGACGAGGCTGTGGTGAGCACCCACCGTCATGGTAACAGCAGCGGTGCCCCGACGCTGGAAACACGCGAGCTGATCGGCGTCGACGGACTCGAGACGGTGGTACCGAAGAAAGGTGGGCGAGCAATGATTGTGTTGGGGCCAAAGAAAGGCGAGATGTGTACGGTGCGCAGCCGTGTCCGTGGCCCAGATGGCGACTTGACGGGCGTCGAGGTGGAGATAAGCCGCACGAAGGAGGTTGTCACGCTACACGCAGAGGAGCTCTGTGCTCTGGCACGTTAACAACCGCGGCAGGAAGCAGAGATGGTAGTGACACCTGTTGTTTCCCCCCCCCCTCCTTTTCCTTCCTGCTCTCTTCACTGCGTACGACTACCAGAAGTTCCGTGATGATGAGGGAAGCTCAAAAAGCAAAGCAAAGGAGTCCGTGCTTGGTGCGTCGTTGGGTGGCGTGTGCGCAAAAAAAAAAAAAAACTCAAGAGAAAGAAAAGAAGATAAACCACAACGGCACTTCACCCATCTGTCCCGTTGTGTTTCCTCACAGATGAGCGGCGCATGAACCGTCACTGAAGAGCATCGCTGTCATTCGGGTGATTGTTGCCCTCATGAGCCTCAGCAGCAGCTCCATCGTCACTCTTCGCACCTCCCCCTTTCGCCCTCTCCGCATTGATATGCAAAAATGCCCCACCACTGAAGACACACACTTTTTTTTTCTTGTACTCTTCGTTGTAAGCGAGGTCCATTAGAAAGAGAGAGAACCATTTAAGAGGCAGGTAGCGCTGTCGCAGCGCATGTTGGAGTTAAGGGACAACGGCGTCGTTGACGCCGCCACACACTTTGAGCGGCGACATGGACGGAAGGTATTTGCGGGCAAGAATGCTTCACAAATATCGTTTGGTGACGCGTCGTACAACCCGTTCAAGGAATACGCACGTGCAGCACCGCCCGCAGCACACGACACTCCTCGCACCAGCGCAGACGTTTCGCGGCAGTGCAGCGAAGGTAGGCAGGCAAGCGCGGAGCGCCGGCCGATGCGACGGCCACGTGGCCCAGGCACAGACTTTGCCCGCTTCATCGAGGTGCACGGGTTCCCTACGGACGCCTCCCGCCGTAGCGCTCGCGTGGATGTGGCGCCGGAGACGTTGTATCAGTACGAGCCAGGGGTGCTGCACACGCACCAGAAGCTGACAGGCATGCCTTTCCGCTCGAAGCAGTGCGACAGCAACCTGCAGCTGTTCCTACGACCAGAGGAGGCGCTGGCGAGGGCAACGGCGGCGGCGCGGCGGTTCCAGCAGCCACAGCGACAGCAGCTGCTATCGCTAACGAATGACACACGTGGTGATGACGGAGTGATGCATTCGACGAATGCCCACCCGTTCATGAGCCGGGCACGCACACAGAGAAGTGTGTCACCGCCGCTGGCGCTTGCTAGAGAGCTTTGCGTTGGCACGACCGGTTGTGACGGAGGGCACCTGGCGAACGAGGCCGCGCAGCTGCAGCGCCGCCTACAACTGCTGGATGCGCTCTACGCACAGGAGTACGCACGCCTGCAGGAGCTGAGCTCGATCGCCGACGGAAATGAGGACGGCGACGACGCTGGTGAGGGCACATTGTACAGTGCTGATGCAGCAGTTTTACGCTACCCAGCACAGGTGGTGCGGTGTACAACATCAGATTGTGGCTACTACTCTCATCTCACTCAACGTCAGCGTCGTACTCGCTCGACCGGTGGGGTGTGTTGTATCGGTAGCGAGGAGGACGAAGAGGAGGGGAGGGCGGTCGAATTCGCCTCCGTCCCACCCGGCCCTAAGCAGCGACAACGCGTTGTACAGCCATGGGAGCGGGAGTACGCGCAGATAGAGGAGAGTCTGAACTACTCCACTGCACCAACGCCCCCATTAGACGAGCCTTGGGAAGAAACCTCTGCGGAGACGCCGTGGCGCTCGCAGCGCAGCATCAATGGTCTTCAACAGGACTGTAGCGCTCACAGAGATCCTACAGCTCTGCACTCTAGCTCAGCGGGGTGCGCACTACATGCAGTGCAGGAACGGTGGCAGCCTGTCGCTCCACGCGCACACCAGTGTGAATGTGCTGAATGTGCGGAAGTGCTGGGACGATCTACCGCGGTCTCCGCCCAGCACTCTCCGCAACCCGTTCCGCACGCTACCCACGCCCGTGATGCGGTCCCCACACTTCCGCCTTCAGACAGCCCTTCGTCCTGTTTGTCATCGTCATTGTCACAGGCCGGTGTGCACGAAAGCGCACATGTGCTGCAGGGGGTTAAAACGTCTTTGACCGAGGATGTATCGCATCCTCATCCCGCAAGCGCTTCCGCCGCCCCACCGACCGCGTTCGCACCGCCCTCGTTGCCGCAGCTGCCAACACCACCTCATCCGCAGCAGCGGGGCCGCGACTTTGTAGTGCAGGACGCACATCCCCCTCTTTCTCGGTCGTTTGTCGCGTCAGCGGGCTTAGTGAGGTCGCAACCGCCGGCAGCGGCTGGCTTCTTCACCGCGTCCACCACCAAATCTCTCCGCGACTTGTGCGCGGGACAGCAAGCCCATCCTTTGCTTCTTGCGGAGGCGGTCCAGGAGATGGGTGTGCCATCGTCGTCAGCGCCGCAGCACATGAGCGCAGCTCCAAAGAAAGGCTCCCAAACCCTACGAGATGTTTGCCGTGCTTTGCAGGGCCCATTATGAGGCAGGTGACGGTGACGGCACCGTGGCGAGTGTTGTGTGGCTTCGCACCATTCACGTTTTGCCGAATAATTATTTTCTTGTGTTGTTGTTCTTAGATGCTGCTATGGTTCATCCTATACGCTGTTTTTGGAGGGGCTGCGAAACCCATCCCTCCTCCCATTTTCCCGCAACTCTCTCTCTGTAAACACGAAGAGAGAAACACACACACACACACACACATCCAAATATAAGCAAAAACCTTCTGTGGTGCTTCTTTTACCGTGATCCCATGAGCTGCCGTGCCGTCTCTTCCTTCTTCATACTTCTTCTATATCCGTGCACATGTGTGTGTCGTGCACCCCTTCTCACACTACCTGTTTCCGCTTCGATGGTGCCACTAACCCATCGACGAAAACTCGGCTCCTCTCTTTGTCCACCTACAACTCAACGACGTTCTGTCCACCCCCCTCCTCCTTCCCACAAGCATACACACACGCACACACACACACAGGTGCACCGCACGTATTCTCCTGCAGACTTGTTGGATGCGAGTGACCTGCGCAGCCCCAATCGCTCGGTCTTCGTTGCGCTTAAAAGCTGCGTCCTGTCTCTCGGCCACTTACGCACACATCCACGCACCATACCTTGCCATTCAGGCCGCGCACAGCTCCCCCTTGGCGACACACACGCGCAAACCAATGAACGGAATTCGGCCTAGGAAGGGCCGGCAGCAGGCGAAGCGAAACGCACCTCCTGCCGGTGCCTTCGGAGGTGGTGGTGGCAGTGTCAGTGGTGGTCGTGGTGGGCTGCCTAGTGCCCCTGGGGCAGATCTGGATGCGGAGCTGGTGAGGCAGACCTTGGCCTTTACCCCACCCACTTCCCCGCAAGCCAGTACCATCAGCAGAGGGTCCGGCAGCAACCCGCTCGTGAGCGCTGCAGCTGTGCCCTCCACAACGACGTCGAAGATCGCGCCGCAGCCCTTCGACGTCTTCGTGGTGCTCGACTTCGAAGCCACCTGTGAGGCAAACCAGCGGATCGCTGCGCCGGAGGTGATCGAGTTTCCCATGGTGCTCGTCGACGCCCGCACTGCGCAGCCCGTGGCGGAGTTCCAGCGCTACGTAAAGCCGGTGCGGCGACCGACGCTCTCGGCATTCTGCACGGAGCTGACGGGCATCACGCAGGACATGGTGAAGGATAGACCCACGTTCCCTCAGGCTTACAGAGAGGCACTGGACTTCCTCGCTGACGCCGGCCTCGGTGATGCCCCACCCCTGCGAAGCTACTGTGTGGTGACCTGTGGTGACTGGGATCTGAAGGTGATGCTGCCGGCGCAGATGGCAGTGAGCGGGCAGCTTGGCATCCCTGCGTCGTTGCAGCGGTGGTGCAACCTTAAGAAGTTCATGAGACAGCTGCCGCACCTCTCCACAGGCGGTCGTGGTAACGGAGCTCCTTCTGACATGCCGGACATGCTTCGTATGATGGGACTGCCACTGCAAGGCAGACAGCATAGCGGCATCGATGACTGTCGCAACATCGCAGCTGTGTTATGTGCACTGCTGAGGCGTGGGTACGTGGTGGACACCACTTTTGAAGGGCCCAGTGCATCCTCTACGGTAGAGCGGCAACCAACTCGTTGGCACGCACCGCAGCCGCAGCAGCCAGGTAGAATGCCCCTTCCTTCGCTGGAAACCCTGGTAAGTTCACTGGCGGATGGGCAAGCGGTTCCAGGACACACCACCACCGACACCCCGCCACGTGCACAAGCGCGCAACGAGCAGCCGCGTCCCTCGCCGTCTTCCTCTGCTTCCCAGTCCGCTGCAGCCTCTGCGCTGCATCGCCCTATGCTACAGATCGACACCTCACGCAACGCCGTGGATGAGCTCGTTCGCGATGGCACCGCAACCGCAGCTCTTTCTCCAGCAGAGCAGAAAACCATCTCGAAGTTTCTCTCCACCCTGCTGCGGCACAAGGCGGATCAGTGGAGGGTGCCGATCTCTGCCAACGGCTACGTCCTGGTCGAAGACGCGCTGCGGCAGCCGCAGCTGGCTAAGAAGCACCTCACTTTCCGAGACGTCGCAGTGATGGTGCGTGACTCCGACAAGCAACGGTTCCGTCTTGCGTTTGGCGCTGCGGATGGTCGCTTGTACATCGCGGCCGCTCAGGGACACAGCTTAGAGGGGGTGGAGCCGGAGCTGCGCTTGCTGACGAGTGCGGAGGAGGTGCCGGTGGCGGTGCACGGCACGTACTGGCGCGCGTGGCAACTCATCGAGGGCTGCGGGTACATGAGTACAATGACACGGCAACACATTCACTTCGCAAAGGGGCTCATGCACGAAGGCCACGTCATCAGCGGGATGCGCAACGACGTGCAGGTGTTTATCTACCTGGACGTCCCGGCGGTGTTGGCAGACGGCATCCCGTTGCACGAGAGCTCCAACGGTGTGATTCTCACCCCTGGCGTGGGCGACACGAAGCAGCTGCCGCTGAAGTACGTGTCGAAGGTGGTGGACCGCTATTCAGGACGCACGATCTACCCTAATGCACTTTCAAGGTAGCCACCGTGGTGCATGTGAGGTAGTTGATGACCGGTGCACCGCTCTCTCTCTCCTGCTCCCCACTCCCACTGCCCTCTCCTCCATAGCACCTCGGGGATGAATCTTAGCCGAGGAGTTTCGCTCTCAGGCCCCCCCCCCAAGTGTGTGTGTGTGTGCGCAGCATCGACCTCGAAGGAGTCCCTTGGCGAGTTGAGGCGGATTTCGTGCGAGTTTACTGCTGCCGTCATGACGCCACGGTGTGTTTTTGTTTGTTTGTTCTGTGTTACGTTCTGCTGCACTTTTTTCCCGTCACGTTTCATTAAGTTCTGACATTTCTTGTATGTGTGTGTTTCTTCGTTTTTTAATGATAACCATTTTCCCTTCTGTATTTCCTTGTCTTTTACATGTTGGCTGCTCAGACGCGAGACGGAGAGAGAGAGGCAGGAGGCGGCTGCGCGTGGTCAGCTACGGCATTGTCCCTCCACAGCGCTTTCACGCCTCTTCGAAAGAGGAAGAACACCATCAACACCGAATATCAGCAGAAAGAGCTGGCGCACAAATGAACAAACAAAATGACTGCGCGGAGAGCGGTTGAGTATGACGATGATGACTTGCTCACCGGTACCGCTATGCTCTTGTGATTTTTGTCCTCGTGCAGCTTCTGTGCGTCGTAGCAGACTTGCAGCGACATGTTCATGCAGCACGTTTTTTTTTTTATGGGGTGTTTCTCTGGCTAATAATATAATCGCTGCCTTTTTAAAGTACTCCTTTGAATCCCGTTGTGAGCTGTGCTTTACAACGTTTTACATTTCTCCTCTTATGACTCGTTTTCAATGGATGCAGCACTCCCAGCTGGACCACGTTATCGAGGGAGTCGCAAAAAAGCACGCAAACTCACTCGTGGCACACACACATACACACACACACACACACACACACACACACACACAGACACACACACACAGACACCGATTGCAACATGACGTATTCGTCGTCATCTGCGCTTCCGCGCGCCCGTTTGCGTCCTCTGCAGCAGCCGCCACTCGACGTTGTGTCTGTCTACGACACCGCCACACACTGCTATCTCCTCGCCACGGACAGCCTGCAGCGCGACTATCACCTCCTGACGTGTCGCAAGCACAGTCGTGAGGAGGCCAGCGCGAGCTTTGCAAGCGGGGTTCCCAACAATAACACGGCATCCGAATCCGACGCCGACGACCGTGGTGGCTTCTCTTCCACTGGCTCGCCGTCCAGGCCACCGTACGCCGCGTTCTGCAGCCTGGAGGACCTCCACGACTACACCTCCTACGCCGTGTACTCCCCAACGGAGGCGGCCTCGCTTATCGAAGCTCTGCGGCGGGAACACGGGACGTCCATGTACATCTGGAACGCCGTCGCCCTCGTCGGTGCAGTGCGCTTTACGGAGGGATACTACCTAGTCATTGTTACAGAGCGTCGGACGGCCGGCTACCTCGGCGTGCACCGCCTCTTCGAAGCCACACAGGTCGAGTTAGTCTCCCTGTTGCTCGACAACGACTGGATCGCGGCGCAGCTGCAGACACGTCGTGGGGGTGGTCTGGATGGGGCAAGCTCCGCCTCTCACAGCAACAGGGGACCGATCCCTCATCGACACCCACAACAGCCCTCGTCCTACCGCAAGAACTCGTCGTCCGCTACAGCTGCGGCTGCGGCGTACTTGTTCCAGCGACGCTCCTTGGAGGAGCTGTACCGACAGCAGTTCCTCAGCTCCCTCTCGCGACCCTCCTCCTTCTTCTACTCCCACAGCTACGACTTGACGAACACACTGCAGCGCAACACGCTCGCCGACGGGGCAGCGGCACAGGCGCAGGCACAAGCACAAGAAAAGCCAGAGGTGCCCTTGTCGTCCCACGACCACCTGCACCAGCCACGCATGCAGTATCTGTGGAACGAGTATCTGCTCGAGCCGTGGCAGCTCCCGGAGGAGCGCACAGCGAGGGCAACGAACTATGACAGCCCCGAGCACAGTCTGAGCAACGATGACGCAGGTGTTACTGATCAGCGGGAGCCTTCCCCGACGACGTCCACCACCACCACCTTGGTGCCGTGCTACCCTTCTGCCTTTGCGCGCTGGCGGATCACACTCATCCACGGCTACGTCACCCAGCGGACGGTGGTGGTGCGTCGTCCCACCTTTCACACCCTCCTCCTCACCCTCATCGCCCGCGTCAGCAAAGCTTCTGCTGGGGTGCGCTACCTTCGTCGCGGCGTGAGCAGCGACGGCCAGGTGGCGAACCACGTCGAGGTGGAGCAAATCGTGATTGATGAGTCGGCGTGGAATCAGGGGTTCACGGATGGTGCCCTCAGCTCCTACGTGCAGCTGCGCGGGTCGGTGCCGCTGCGGTGGTACCACCCACCAACGGCCTCGCGGCTGCTGCCGAAACCGCCCATCGTCATTGGCCCCACGGATGCGGAGTGGAGCTCCACGTGCCTGCACTTCCAGGACCTGCTGAGGCAGTACGGAGGGCCTATCCTCGCGCACGACTTGTTGAAGCGAAAGGAGCACCACACACGCGAGAGTGCGCTGGGTGACGCGTACCGCGCAGCCACACAGGCGCTCACCGCTGCTGTGGCTCGTGGGGAAGTAGGGGCAGGGAGCATCGTCCACGATCTGAGCGAGGCGAGTGCAAGCGGGGCACACACCTTCGCAGAGCCGCTGCGCAGTGCAGACGTGCTGCAGTATGAATCAACGGACCTGCGCAGCCTTGGCCCGCTGGCGTGGAACACCATGACGGCCATCGCAGAGCGACACTTTGATCAGGTCCACTGCTTTGTGTGTCGACGAGTCCAACAGTCGCAGTTGCCACGTTCACGAAGCCCACACGACGTGAGCCTCTCCCCTTCTACCCCACTGCCACCACGCGACTACACCGTCTCAAGCGACGCCTGCCCGTCTGTCGCGGTGCAGATCCAATGCGGGGTGGTGCGCAGTAATTGCCTAGACTGCATTGATCGAACCAACCTCGGCCAGCTGTTCCACGGCTTGCACGCACTTGGGGAGCAACTAACCGGCCTGGGGCTGCTGCACCACGCCGCGGAGCTGCGCGACTCACCTGCGGTCTCGGAGCTGCTGTTGGAGATGTTCCTGGCTATGGGGGACGCACTCGCCACGCAGTACGGCGGGTCGGCCCAGGTCGGCGCCGGCGTGCTGCACCGCGGCGCTGGCTGGGACCAGTTGATGGGCGTGAAGCGGCTATACAACAACGTGATGGGTGACCGTGATAAGCAGGAGGCCATCAAGTTGCTGCTGGGACGCACGCAGCCGCACCCACGGCGATACTCACGTGCGCGCAACACGACGATGCACAGCCCCGGACAGGTACTGCCCTTTGCCTTGAGCACCTCTCTTTTAGGCTCTTCTTCGTTGAACGCGTCCATCACGGCAGCTACCTCAGGGGTGACGGAGGCTGCTGCTGCGGCGGCTGTGGCAGGTGCCTCGCCGTCCAACAGAAGTCACATACCCGTCACTAGCGGTGGCAACACAGAGAAAGCGCTGGTCCCTGCTGCGCCGTCGTCGTCGTCGCTCGTCTCCAACGTGCTGCGCGCTGCATCGCGATGGTGGGGGGAGGTCACCGGAGCGTCCACGGCCTCGTCCACAACTGATGCGGCTGCGACGGCCGCAGAGGCGCTTCGCGCCGCCCAGCACGCTGCGGCAGAGGCGGAGGCTGAGCCGGACTACTACGAGCACGTCTTTGCTGGTCCGCGTTTGGCGCCGGCTGGGCTGCTGGCAACGTGGTGGGTGCAGCCACTGCGGGAGTTTGCGACGTGGTACGCAGCCTGCGGTGTTGACGTGCTGCGAGGACATGGTGCCACCACACACGGTGAACCTTCCAGCGGGGATGGGGCGACAAAAGATCCTTCTGGGTGTCATGACGATGCCTCGCCACCACCGACGCCGTCGTTCCCACCGCCGTCTGTGAAGTCCCTCGTCCGCCCCTCGACGATGACCATGACAGCGATGCCACAGCCCTCGCCTGCTGCCGTGCTGGAGGACGCCTTCGCACAGCATCTGCTAGCTGCAGATAGCGTGGCCCAGCAGCAGTGGCTGCTCTTCGTAACGCGGTGGGAGCGACAGGCGTGTCTGCAGTCACCGGGGCAGCGCAGTGGCGGCGAGGGCGGTGGCGGTCCGCCGACAGTGATGACGCCTGCCGCTGCGTCCGCTGGCGGAGCTGTCGTTTTCGGAGTCGGCAGCAGCAGCAGCAGCGTTGGTGTGTTCAATGGCACTGCAGAGGGCTCCCTCGTGCGCCCCTTCCTTTCCGCCTGGGGCGTGGATGGGATCGGGTCTGTGGAGACCGCAAGTCTCCCGGGCGACGAAAGGATGCTGACGGACGAATCGGTCGCTGCTGCTGCTGCATCGGTGTACGGCAGAGGTGCAGCAGCGGTAGCAACACCGCTGTTTGCCCCCTTTTCCCTCACGCTGACGCCGTCTCTCTTCACCGAAGGTTGGGTGGTGCTGCACACGACGGCACACATTCTGCCCATCGATGCAGGTGCCCCCACCACCACCGCTGCTGCTGCAGGTGAGTCTTGCAACTCACGCAGCACCAGTGCCGTCCCGAACGACCTTGCAGCATCCGCCTCCCTCGGTTTGCTGTACGCGTGGCGCAACACAACTACAGCAGGGCAGGGTATGCTTGATGCACCCAGTTCCGTCGTTGGCCGGAGCAGCATCCAAGGGAAGTCGACATGTGGCCCAGCAGACACCTCTGTCGTGCTGACCGTCGTCCGCCAGCTCTTCGGTTGCCTTCCTCCCAACGTCGCCGTCACTGCTGAGAACCCCTTCGCAACCTCCGCGAGTCATCACCACCCGTCGTGGGATCAGCAGATGTGGCGCTGCCCGGAAGATCCCCACAACCACGCCACCTTCCCACGAGCGGTGCAGACGAGCGTCTTTGCACGGCAAGAAAAGCAACTGGAACAGTTGGTGTGCCGCGAGGCGATGACGATTGCGGAGAGGGGCCACGGCGTGCGACAGGAGGTGACGACGACGACCACGGTCCCACCGCTGAGCGCAAAGAACAGTGCTCGCCGAGGAGAGGAGGCGGTGCGCCTCGTGGAGGACAGGCGCAGCTTTACAGGTCGAGGTGTGGTGCCACCACGGCGTCTTAACACGCATCAGCAGACCACCGGCACGCTGCACAGCGCAGTGGAGGACCAGCAGTTCGTTGCGGCACTGCTGCAGGAGCAGCTCGGCACAGCAGATCGCTGGGAAGCGGACGAGATCATCGTGGCCCTGCAACAGCTGTTGTATCCAGCACCGCTGTCACCCGCCGTGCAGCTTCTCTTGCGGCACTCGGTGGTGCAACCGCCACTCCGTGGAGCAGAGCTGCTGGATGTGAAGCCTGCGCAAGGCATTGTGGACGCGAAGGACGACGTACGAGAGTACTGGCAGCGTCGGCTAGCACAAGCAGCAGCAGCAGCAGCAGATGAAGGGGTGGGCATCAAAGGAGACGCGTCGCCGCTGCTGAATGCAGCGCAGAAGCCGAAAGACACAAAGTTGAAGTCAGCGTCCGCAACGTGCGACGCGGCGGTCGCGCTGCTCTGTCGCCTCTCCACCATTCTGTGCAGCGCCGCTTCTTTTTCGACACGAGGGCCTGCGGCGGTGGTGCTGGGTAGCCATATCGCTCGTGGCGTCACCACTGCAGGGCATACAACAACTCTTCGCCAGCTGGAAAGTAGTGTGGACAGGGACGTCTGCAGGCCCTACCTTTCGAGCACCGCACAAGGGGAAGAGGAGAAGGCGTTCGTCGCTGCCGTTGCTCCGCTGCTGCAGATCGACGGCGACGACGTGCCTGCGGCGGTGCGATACGAGCTGCTGTCCCCCGATCACCCGGCCCTTCCCGAGCCGATGCGTCGGTGCTGGTTGCTCTGTCGCTTACTGCAGCCTCTCTTCTCCTGTGTGCTGTCGCCGAGCCTCTTACACGGCATGCTGCTGCGTCTCTTCAGTGAGGTGCCTGCGACGCTGACTGACTGCGCGTGTGTCGTGTCCCCCGCTGACCCACCAGTGCCGCACCGCACCAGGCACCGTGTGCGCTACACCTTTGCCTTCTCCCCGCAGAGCCACGCCCAACAACGGGAGCAGCAGCAGCTTCGCTCGCAGCTGGCTGCAGGCGTGCTCACCGGTCCCAGCGGTTGTGGCAGTCGTGAAGGTGCAGACACGAACGTGGTAGGCAGGGAGGGGGAGGAACGGCCACCACCACCACGTCTCAGGACTGGAACGCTTTCGCCGTCGCCTCCACCTTCGTCTATTGCAGCCGCTGCTTCTGCTGCTGTTGGGCCAGCGAACCCGTCAGCAACGTCTACCGGGCACGTGATGTACATCCCGGCCACGCTGGAAGTCAAGTGCTGCTGCACGGCGCTAGAGCTGCACCGCTGGTGTACGCAGTACCGCCTGCGGTGCCACCGGGCACACGTGAAGGAGGAGCTACCTCACTTCACGCATGTGGCGGGGCTGAAGAAGGCAGACGGGGTGGCGACTCCGTTGCAGTCACTGCAGACACACCTGCACATGTCTTCACCCATCGACGCAGCCACAGACAACGACACTGCGGAGGCCTCGTGGCGCCTGCTGTGGTGGGCCGTGGAGAACAGCCTGGTGGTGCCGGTGGTGCGGCGCCGCGAGCAAACCACGCTGGAGATTCTCGCCGACGAGACGGCAGTCTTCTGCGTCGTCAAGGACATCCCACACGTCGCACTCAACGTCGAGCGCCAGGGGCGAGGCGAGGTGTGGCGATGCCCTCAGCCACCACCACCAACACCACCGCGGAGGCAAAAGTCAGACAACGACCACAACGATTTCAGCCCGTCCAGCTCCTGTGATGGGGGCTGCACCAGCACCATCTACGGTGTTCACTTTGCGACATCGCTGCCTGTTCATCGTCTCACACGGCGGAGTGCCTTAACCGACATGGTGACGCTGAGCGAGACGATGGCCAGCCTCGCACTGACGGCGGCGACGCGCCTGCAGGAGTTCTTCCGGGATTGCGTGCAGCACGGTTGGACGCGGTCAGGGCTGACGATGTCTGGTACCACCGGTGTCGCGTCCTCTGCAAGCGCTGGCGCCGCCACAGTGGCATTGTTTGGTGGAGTTGCAGGAGGGGTGGCAGCCGCTGCTTTCGAAGGCGGCACAGCAGGAGGCACTAGTGAACCTACTTCTTCTTCTAGTACTGCTCCTCCCGGTGCTGCTACTGCTGCTGTGACGTCCGCAGACGCCTCTGTTCCTGTGAGCCCCGTTGATGTCATTGCCCACTTCACTCAGCTCGCCGAGGAGTGTCTGCAGAGTATACAGAGCGTTATGGTGGCCTTACAGTTCATGTCACTCGACGCCCTCGCCGACGCACACGCCTTGCATTCACACATCAGCTTCTTCGTCAACGTCTACAACGCCGCCTACGTGGTAGCTTGGCTGACAAACGTGAAGGAATTGGTCAGCACAGCTGCGGCCACAGCCCGCAAGACGAAGGCGGTGACGGCAGCAGCAGCATCTTTTCCTGCTGCTCGATCAGCCCATCTTTTGAGTGCCGGCTGCACATCCCACCTGCGTTCCATCGACCTTCTCTCGCTACCAACGCTGTGCAACACCAACATTGCCTGCTTCATGCACGTCTACGGTGTCGTGATTGGACACGTCTACTTGAGTCTGGAAGAGATGAAGTACGGCATTTTAGGCGGCAACAGAGCCCCCCCCTACCGGGATACCCCTCCGTGGTCTTCCTCGGTGGACAACACTACGGGCGTGATGACGACAACGAACAGAAGGAGGACGACCGCCACCACCTCAGCGTTGTCCTCGTCATCCCCGCAGCAAGGGCAGCAGCTACAGACACCAACCAACGCACGAACATCAGCGCACCTTCACGACGAAGCTAACAGTGCGTGGAGGTGGCAGTCGCTCGTTCCCCTGCATCTGCGCGTCGAGATGCCGGAGGCGGCGCGGCTGAGAGCGCTGCGGCAGCACCCACATCTGCAATCTGCACTCGACTGGCGAGAGATGTACGACGCCTACGCACCGCCAGTGGAGGCGTCCTCCACTCTACACCCCGCCACAGAGTCTCACAGCGCACGTTGGCGTTCTGCTCCTCTCTCCAGATCTTTTCCCTTCGCTGGTGCGCCGTCAGCGTCGTCGCGGGACGCGCTTCCATCGTCTTCTGCGCGGCCCATCCTACCACCGTGGCCGACCACCTCTGCTACCAACCACCTGCAACCCAGTCCCTCCAACGTAGCCACCGCTGGAGCAGCAACAGCAGCAGTAGTACCCCCTACCCCTACCCCTACCCCGACTGCCAGAGCAGCGTCACCACTGAACACCACCACTACGCCGCTGTCTCCCACCACACCAGCCTTCGAGACCCAGCGCCAACGCTACCGGCAACTCGTTGACGTGTGGAGCACCGACGTGGTGCGTCACCTATCGTTCCGCATTAGCCTGCAGCTCATCGACACGTATCTACCGCCGCCACTGCTCCACCTATGTCACGCGACCGACGCCAGCGGCAAGAATGACGGTGCTGGTGGTGCACTCGGTGACAGTGGGGCACGCAGCACACCACTCGACACGCACATGCGTCTTGACGTGGATGCGGAGCGTGTGCCGTGGTATCTGCAACCGATCCTCAACACGATGCCCCTCATCGCACCTGCGCTGCAGAGCTCCAAGCTGGGTGTGGTGTATGGTGTGGCCCGCGAGGACGATGGCCGGGCGAGCGGAGCGCTGGTACCGCAAGTCAGTGCAGACGCGAATGGTGTCCTCCTGCAGCCGTGTCGTATGTGGGGCAGCCCTCCCACTACATGGTCGGTGGGGACGGCGTGAACAGCGAGGCGGCCGTCGCCCACTCCTTCCAGGTGCTTCAGTCGTTGAGCGGCTCCTACATAGGTGTCCACGGTTATCGCACCGGGACAAGAAACAGGGGCACGGGGCATAGCTCGACGGGGGTGATGCAGCACCTGTGTGCTCCACTGCACCACGAGGAGGTCTTGGCGCAGCTGCACGCCACGGAGGCGACGTTCCGCAGTGCTCTGCAGAGCACCGACCCACAGGTGTTCCTCGAGACGCAGCAACAGCAACCACCGCAGCTGCAGTGCCGGGAGAAGCGGTCGTCCTCTCCTCGACCCGACTCGCCGCTGTTTCCGCCGTCTTGGCCACCTCTTGGTCTCACAAATGCCACGTCCTGCTCAGCTGCCCTCAACAACATGATGAAGCCTCTTCTGTACGAGTGGTGCCGGTCGACAGATCAAGGGATGGAGAGCATCTCTCTCCTGGCTAAGCCGGGCTCTCAGCTACGCGTTCTGCTGAAGGTGGTACGCCTGTTGGAGGAGTCGTACACCTCTGCTGAGGCAGTGCGGCAGTCTCAACTAGCTGCGCGAGAAGCTGTGTGAGAAGGGAGAACAAAGGTGTCGTGAAGAGAGGAAGGAGGGGTGGGGAACCCTGCCCTTAGGCTTCTCGGTCCGGTTTGTCGCTGCTGTTGTCGTACTTGTCGTCGCTGTGCGTACGTTGAATCTGACAGCACAGGTGGGAAGGAGTCCGTTTCTCCAACTCCTCTTCTCCGGGTGCTGCTTTGTCGAGTCTAAGCCTCTCCCTCACCCAAACACACGACCCAAAGATATAAAAAAAAGTACTTAAGGCAGCGGTCTTCTCTGCGTGTTTGGGTACGTGTGGGATGCGATAACGAAATCCATCTGTTTGCTTCGAAGCCGGCAAACAAACAAACCAAAAAGTGACGAAGTCAATGAAAAACGCCTAAAGCAAAAGAAGCAGCAACTCGTGGCGCTCCAACTAGTGCCACTACAGCTGCCGTGGAGGCTTTATCGCAGCTCACAGAAAAACAGAAAACCGAAACTCCGCCTGAGCCACCCCCACGGTGCCCGTCACGCCGTCGCTCCTGCTTTTCTTTTCTCCCTTCTCTAACCCCCCCCCTTTCTTCACTCACACACACACACGCACACGCCTGAAAGCTTCTGCATCCCCACTGTGTGCGGGTGTGTGTCTTCCCCCCCCCCTTTTTTTTTGCGGAGGACGCCGTCGCACAAAGGAGTACGAGGAGAATACAACCTAACATAAAGCGGGACACCGAAGAAATAACATATATAGGCAGTTCCACGATGATGCGTCGTTCGACTGTTCAGTGCCATCGTACCGGCAAGGCGCGTGCCTTTATTATGCACGACCCTTCGCTGAAGCTGATGCGTGCGGGAAGCGGCTTTCAGCAGCTAAAGCGCATGGGCATGCCATCACAGAAAACACTGGGTTATCGGCAAATTGACAACTTCTACGCCAACAATCAGTACCAACACGCCTGGCCGCTTCTATCGCACGACGACCTCGGCAACAGCGACCAATCCAACCAGACGAAGAACATTATGTACTCCATGTACATGCCGAAGCGTAACAAGGGTACGGCCCCGTGGTTCCGCGGCGCCGACACGTACTCGGTGAAGTACTGCGAGCAGGGCCGTTACGAGTACCAGCGCTACCTCATGATCAATCGCTTCCCCAGCGAGTACAAGAAGCACTTTCTGCGCTTCCTTGGCAACATCCGCGGCGCCGCCGCCTCCACCGCACTTCCACAGGAGGCGCTGCACTGGCTGCTTCGCATGATCGTCGACAACTTCAACCCGCAGCACGTGCATTACATCGCTGCCATGCGGACGCTGCAGGATGCCGGTGAACTCGACATGGCACGCGATGTGTGGAAGATCATGGAGCGACAGCAGACGTGGCCAGACACGGCGACGCTGGTCGCTTACTTGGACGTCTGCGTGGAAGCGGGGGAGAAGACGTGGGCGGTCGAGGCATGGAACCGCTACTGCACTGAGCTGCGCTTCCTGCAGGAGGGCGAGGTCGACCCGAAGCCCATCACGCGCACCCCCTTCTCACTGACACGCGAGGAGCTGCTGTACCTACCGAAGTGGAAGAAGCACTTCGACCACGACCCGAACCTCGACGTGCCGGATCTCAACCGCTTCAACCGCACCCGTGAGGTTTACTTGCGGATGGCAAAGGTCATGTTGGCGAGCGACGACATGCCGATGTTTGAGCACTTCTTTGGGAAGCTGGAGGAGGCCATGCTGACAACGCCGACGCCGGTGCCAGAGCCGCCGAACCCGCATCTGCTGCGGCGGCCTCGCTGGGCCCCATACGAGCACCAGAAGTCTCTGCACGCGTCGCCGTGGCGCATGGCGAACAACGGTCGGGTCATGGCACTAGGGCCCTCGCAGACGACCGAAGACGAAATGCAGTCGCGGTTCTTCAGCAACGCGCAGTTCCTCGTTCACGCCGCAAAGGAGGTGGTGGGGGTGGCGCTGCGGCGTCATCTCGCCCTGTACCCGGAGGCGACCGATGCGCAAGCCGCCGCACCGGCCTTCTTTGAGAGGACACCGACGGCGCAGGAGACGCTGGCACTGTGTGACCGCCTCGTACAGCGTGTGATGGACCGCCTGGACGCCAAGTTCGGCAGCCTCGACACCTCGCCGCTGCTCTCCACCTGTATGTGCGTGCGTCGTGTGATCGGCAAACAGTCTGGTCACGCACTCGCCGAGTACGCGAACCAGTTCCTCGCCAAGAAGGCAACACTGAACCCCGACGGTGTGAAGGAGTCGCTGACGTCGCCGAACTACTACCAAATCCTCGCCGCGTACGCCGACGAGAGCGCCTATAGCTACGACGCCAAGACGCGGCAGTACGCGTACGGGCCCCACTTCCGACCAAAGGAGATTATGAAGCAGCTGACGAGCACATTGAAAGAGATCGCGGCCAACCCGCACGTGGCGTGGTCGGCTGAGATGCACCTGCAGGTGGTCCGCACCCTCGTCGGCTGCGGCACCATGAAGGCCAACGTTTATTTTGTAGACAACGTTCTACGGCAGTTTAAGTGGGACAGCCGTTTTCTCGAGGCCCTCTACGCTGAATACCGCCGGCAAGACAGCGTCGACATGTGGGCCGAGCTGACGAAGCGTGCGCTGGTCTGGACCGCCCGCTACGACGTCATCGCCTCTGAGCGACTGAAGCGGCTTATCGAAGACGACTATGACGTAATTCACGTGCAGACCCGCACCTTCCGCGAGCTGGCCGTCTTTCAGTTCCGCGACGTCGAGGAGAAGCGGCACGCGCGTAACGTGGTGAACGAGCTGCCAAACCCGTGGATCGACTACGTGACGCACGCGCTACCCTTCCCCGACCGTGACGCCGGCTACCCGGATGAGTACGGCGACATCGGCCAGTGGCGTGCTCCGGGTGGTCCGGGGTCACCAGTGAAGGGGCCTGGATATTACGCTCCGGTGATGGAGGGGGAGCACCTGCGCGGGTACACGGCGGAGTGGCGTGACTTGAAGAACCCGATGAAGCCACCTGCCTTCCCCGAGCCGTGGGATCGCAAGTACAAGCAGTACTCACGCGGTCAGCATCCGTCGTACGACATGGTGTACGCGGGGCCGATGCCGGAGATCTTCCCGGGTCGTCGCGACTTCCGCAAGCCAACCCGGTGGGACTACCACGACGTAGAGAAGCAGAGCAAGTTCAAGATCAGCGGACCGTATTAGCGACGGTTCTCTTTGCTGCTCTCTGTCTTTGCTTTTTTCTTTGTCTCTGGTTGTTTCCGCTGTATCTCAGCGTGACGTGCCTGTTCTCGCGGGAGGTGCGCAGCCCACCTATCCCAACTATCACGCCGGTGAGCAATGACGGCTACCGGTGGGGGTGGGAAGGAAAAGTGGGACTCTCTTTCTCTTGTTGAGGACGTTGCTTTGGTGTGGTGTGGTGTGGTGTAGAGTGAGCCATTAAACTTTTTCGGGTCGCGTTGCTGGACAATGCCTCGTTGCCTCGCTGGATTCACAATTCCCAGCCTCTTCGATCTCTCTCTGTGTGTTAAAGACATCATGAAAGAAGGCGGACGGCAGCCACCGAGTGTGTGGCCTCTGTGGACTGCCGGGATGCAGAGTACAGGGAGGGAAAGCGATGGTGCTGGTGTTGGCGGTGTGAGGAGGCTGTAGGCGGGCCGCTTGGAGAGCTTTACTCGCCGCGATTAAAACGAGAGCTTCTCGTCTTCTTTCCCATCCCTCCCTCACCCATTATTCCAAACAAGAAGTGCTGAAAGCAACACACGAGATGCTGCCACCGCGCCCCTGTTCGACACTTCACTGCTCTTGATCTCTCCCTAAAGCAAAAAAAAAAGATGAGGAGATACACAAGAACCAAAAAAGCACCGGCTGCCCTCCACGCTTGAAAACCGAATCGCTGCGGCTACCCTGCTCCCTCTTTTCCTCTATTCCGTCTGTTTGGAACGACACTCATCTCACTTCACCCCCGGACCCGCTCTCTCACTCCCCCCCCCCACCTCCTTCGTCTTGCAGGTCAGCGCACTAAGTTGTGCTTCCTCTGCGCCAACCCCCTCCCCCCCCCTACATACACACACAAAAAAAATGTCCGCCACCGCCGCCCCTCCCTCCCTCGTGAAGTACGAAACGCCCATCTTGCTCTCCGACGCACAGCACCAGAAGACGCTGCAGGCGAAGCGCGTCGGTGCAACCAACACTACAAAGCAGCAACAGCAACCCCAATCCGAAGACGTCCTCTTCAGCATCCTGCCACCACGTGAGTTTGAGAAGGATGGCCAACGGTGGGTGCAGTACCCCTCCAGCACTCCGGCCACTCGCCTCGATGTGATACATCTGCAGGAAGAGCTCGATGCCTTGCTCGCCGCGCGACAGGCTCGTGAGACGGGTGTGTGCCCAATTCGTGAGGAGCTTTACGGGCAGGTCTTCGATGAATTAATTCGGCAGGTGACTATCAGCTGTGCCGAACGCGGACTGCTGCTGCTGCGCGTCCGTGATGAAATTCGAATGACGCTGGATGCCTACCGGACGCTCTACGAGAGCAGTATCGCGTTTGGCATGCGTAAAGCCCTCCACGCTGAGCAGTCGCACGTTGACCTGGAAGCGCGGGTGCGTGCCCTGGAGCGTGAGAAAGCAGATCTGGAGCGGCAGGTGGAGGAGCTCGAGGAGGAGTGCGCGCAGATCGAAAAGAACGATGAACTGCGACGTAAGGAAGAAGAAAAGAGGCATGAGGAGGAGGTGGCCTTCTTTCGCCGCACCTACCAGACCTTGACGGCGAATCTGCAGACGGTGGTAAACCCAACCAAAGCATGAAAGTCACATGTCATTGCTTTTCCTCGCGTTTGACCCTTTTTTTGTTGCTGACGGCATGTGTGAAAAAGAGGCTGTGGGCAACAGGGGAGAGGGGATTGTGAAACACGTGTTTCACTCCTGTGCCATTTCGCGCTAACGTGTGTGTGCTGTGTGTGGATGTTTGGGTTTGCTTGTTTGTTTTCCTCAGCGTTGGCGGCGTCTTCGGTGGGGTTTTGTCCCCCCCCCCACCCCACACACACACACTTGCACAAATCACGATGTTCATTAGTGGCCTTCTTCTATTGTGCCGTCCTTCTCTCTTTCCCTTTGTACCTCCATCACCCGTCATCACCTCGAAATACGGTGTGTGTGCGGGAGCGGAGGGAAGGACTTTCCCCCGAGCACAAAAAGAAAACAACAGCGTTAATGTGAACGGACTCTCCAGCTAAAACACCTGATGTCTCTATGTATGTGTCTCGGAAATCATCGTTTCAGGCAGCGCAGCTCCTCGTGCTGCACGGCAAGATGGAGCGACGTCTCCATTTTCTTTTTTTTCCTGCTTGTCCTTCCCCTCTCCTCTGCCGCAGTTATGGACGTCGTACGATGACGCCGGCAAGGGCCAGCTCGACCGGCAACTGTGACGGCAAAAAAAGGTCTGATCCCGCGCAATTGGTGTTGTTCGCCTTTTGCCCAAGTACTAACGACCTCCCCTCTTTTGTTTTCAGAGCACTCCTCACGTTTCCCTCTCCTCTCCTTCCCCACCACTCCTCCTCGTATTGTGGAATCGCTGCGTGCGACTGCGTTTCTTTTTTTTTTTTTGCTGCTGGTTTTGCTTGGCTGACGCCGCAGATTTTAAAGCTTCTTTCTATCGCTCTTCGAAAAACCACAAACAACACTTCTCTCTAAGGCCGAAGCGCATGTCTGGAAGGCAACGGCGGCAAAGGTGCCGGCGGCATGTTCCTACGCGTCGACCCTGCGGGTGCAACGGCGCGGCTGCAGAAAGAAAGGGAGTGGGTGACCCGCGTCATCCCACGGCGTTGGAGGAACGCGCGGACGAGACCGCCTTCGGTGGAAACGGCCAAGCGCTGACCGGGTTTGTGCCCGAAAAGCAGCCGGTCGTGTGTAGCAGCTGTGCGCCTGGGAGGAAGCCGTGGAAGAAGCGGCTACCGCCGCAGACGCGTTCGTGGTGGAACCGCAGACCAAGCGGAGTGCCGACGAACGTTCGCAGAGCGGTTACGTGCGTTTAGGTCGTACTTCAGTAGAACGGAAGGGGCCGCAAAGGCGGGTGGAAGACCGTGCTAGAAGCAAGCAGAGCTGCCATTCATGCACCGCCTGCCGAAAAGGCTCACAGGGCTCTTTTAACTCGGTTCAACTAACGGCTGCCAGGAGTCCTAGCCGTAGCTGTGTAGGGTGTGGGCAACTTCCGCGGCGGAGAGCGCGTTTTTAGCGCAAGGAGCCAGCGACTAGTGTATGAACCCAACGCGTCGAAGCGGACGATGGTCGCTTACACGTTGCTCCACCTCGGTGGTGTTGTGACCGTGTAGCCACCAACTAGAGACACGCCAACTTCGGTGAGGTCGTCGAGGAGCTACCTCCGCTCCGACGGCAACGTGAAAGTCAACGCCGCCGCTACCGACGCCGAACTCCTCCTGTAAAAAAACTCCTCATATCCCACCCACGAACACTTCCCGAAATTATTTCTT
>OESO01000119.1:62003-146179 GCA_900240985.1 Crithidia bombi | reverse complement strand
CGGGCTCCGTGAACCTGGCAACGCGAGGTGGCTGTACGCGAGCCCGGACAGCAACGGCTTTCCTGAGTCTGCGGTGCGTCCCCTGAAGCCGGAGTCCGCGACATCATCAGCGCGACGCAGTAAGTGAACCGAAAAGACTCTAAGCGGGGACCGTCCCTCATCAAAACACCTTTCTTCATCTCTTCTTTTCTAATTAACTCCTCTTTTTCTCGCTCGTGCTTTCTTGTTTTTTTTTGTTTTGTTTCTATTATTTATGCACTGCACAAAGGCGTGACCACGGTGACGTGCAACACTTGCGAGCGCGCTGCGTGTCGGCGTACTCTGCGTGGGTGGGCAGCTTCAGGTGCTCTGCCAAAAGAAGTAAAATCTACCGCTAAGGACGACGACCGTGGTTGGATATAGCGCGGTTCGCAAGTGGATGCTGAGGTGAGCAGCAAAGCAAAAAAAAAACTGTGTACAACTGCTCCGCTAGCCACGGCGTACGATGGCTCTTTCTTCCTTTTTTTGTTTTCTCTGCGCTGCTGCTCTCTTCGACGGCATGTGTGCAACGGCTGACAAAAGAAGAGAAAGAAAGAAAGCAAAGCGGTGACGATACGCAAATAGTGGACCTGGCGCTCATGATGTCCCGGTTTTGTTTTTGTTTTTGTTCGTTTGTTTAACGCAAAGAAAACCAACTGAATCAACAAAAACAAGCTCAAGCAAACAGCTGCAACGGAGATGGAGAAGATGATGGAGACGTTTCTCTGGGGTATGACAGGCGACCGACGTGTGCGCTGCGCTTTTAGTAGTCCTTCACACTTGCCCTGTTTTCGGCGCTGCCGACGTTGGCAGACCCAGCAGGGAATAGAGGGGAACATTTCTTACCTCCTTTTGCTGTTCCTGCAGTGCTACCTCGATTGTGAGGCATTGACGCTCTTCAATGCAAACATCACACTCAGTCGCGGAAATTCAAGCACATGCTAGGGGAACGACGTACTGAAACCTCAGCCCCCTCCCCTTCTCGACAACCTCCTTCTCCATTCTTCTCTGCCTATCGCTGCCTCTTCTACCACACACACACACACACACACACCACCACCACCACCACCACCACCACCACCGTTCTTTTCTACCGCACACCTTAGTATTCTTCGCGCCATACACACTTATTTCTTTTTCATCGCTTTCCTTCTTTATTAAGCCCTTCACAAGCACCCACCCTATACTCCCTCAAAAAAAATGTCCTCCAAGCCGCAGCCCATCGCCGCCGCCAAACTGGAAGTGCAACGGCAGCCCTCGCCTCCATCGAGAAGCTTGCTGGAGTGGCTTCAACGCGCACAAGAGATCAACCACGACGTGCAGTGTGTGTGCTCCCACCTTCGTGCACATTCCGCTGGTGCAGGCGAAGGCTGCGCAACCCCCAAGTATGTGATCAGCGCCGAGAACGCGATTGCGAAGAGCGCGCGCCTTCACGGGTGAGGTGTCGATGCCGATCCTGAAGGACCTCGGCATCAACTGGCTCATCCTCGGCCACTCGGAGCGTCGCACGTACTTACGGCGAGACGAACCGAGATCGTGGCCGCAGAAGTGGCGGACGCCGGTGAAGCAGGGCTTCTCATTGGTGATTGCGTGCATTGGCGAGACGCTGCAGCAGCGTGAGGCGAACCAGACGGCCAAGGTGTGCTTGCGCGCAGACGCGCCGCCATCGCGAAGAAGGTGCCGAAGGAGGCGTGGTCGAAGATTGTGCTGGCGTACGAGCCCGTGTGGGCCATCGGCACCGGCAAGGTGGCTTCCCCAGAGCAGGCGCAGGAGGTGCACGCCCTACTGCGCCAGTGGGTGAGGAGAAGATCGGCGCGGACGTGGCGTCCCAGCTGCGCATCCTGTACGGCGGCTCCGTGAACGCCGGCAACGCGAAGGTGCTGTACGGCGAAGCCGGACATCAACGGCTTCCTGGTCGGCGGTGCGGTCCCTGAAGCCGGAGTTCCGCGACATCATCAACGCGACGCAGTAAAGTGGACCGAAAAGGCTTCAAAAGCGGTGGAGAGGCCAGGGAAAGGGAGGGGACAAAAGAGAGTTGCTGACATGCATGTGATTTACGTAATTGCCTCAAAGGTGTGTGCGTTGTCAACCCGGTGCTTGCTGGCCTTGTGAGCCGGAATGAGAGCGCACACGAACACTAAGCTGTTGTGACCTTCTCTTAACACTCTTGTTTCTCTCTTCCTCTCGGTTCCGGTGAGAGAGGGGGCGGGGATGGCCAGAGTCGTCTTTGGGGGTGGTGTTGTCCACGACCTTATTTGCTGACCACGTCTTTCACTAACCACGCCACGTGGCGTAAACTCCGTGCAAAGAGTCAAAAGGGAGGAAGAGGAGAGTAGGATGGAAGTGGAAAGCGGATGACGTTTTGCGCGTCGTCGTCTTGAATCGCCGTCACGGTGTTTGTGGGGGGGGGGGGGCAAGGGTTTTGATGTCTCTGCTGCGATGCATTCAAAAAAGGCAACGGAAGCTGAAGGCAAAACGCGTTTGAGAGGCGGGATAAACGTCGAAAAGCCTCCGTCGCTCTCTCTCTCTCTCTCCCTAAACCACATACATACACGCTCCCTTTTTTGAAAGAAAGCTCTCACTTCTTTTTTTATTTTCCGCAGCGCTATGGCACCGACGTGCCGATACACGCGACACCCTCTCCCTCCTCTTCCTCCCCCTCCCACTTTCTTCTTCTAACGTGCAAAATCAAACGCCTTTCGTGTGTGCGTCTTGCCTGACATTACGACTCTATTTTCTTTCTTTGTTTTTTTTTTCTTGACTTCACCTCCCTCGCTTTCCGGCGCACGTTGTGACTCAGCAAACAAGACGACGATGATAAGTAAAGAAAAAGAACTTCTTATAAGAAGATGTGTGGCACCTACGGTGCTCGACAGAGGAAGTCGAAATGGGGTTCCACACACACACACATACACACCAACACAAGGCTGCTTTCGGTCCAAAAAGCCTCGTGTATGTATATATGCCTGTGTGTGTGTGTGTGTTCATTGACGTCGCAATTTCTCTGCTTCTCTTTTATGTCTTCCTCCTCCCTTTCCCGCCTTCTTTCTACGTCATGCGGTCGGCCGCAACAGAAGTGGTGGACTTTCACGCCAAGAAAGAGAGAGAAGAACAACGCTTCGTTACTACTACTTTTATTTCGTTTCGTGTGCGTGTGTGTGTGAGCGGAGCGTGGTGCCCAGACACGCCCACCGTCCTCGACGCCAACCTCACCCGTGCTGACGCACCTCTACCTCTCTCTCCAACACGCAAAATGCCGTTCTCTGCTTCCGCGCCGCCCCGGCTTGCCCTTCTTCGCTACCGTCTGCGTTTCGGCCCTGGTCGCCACCCTCTTTCTCCGTCAGGCTGGGTGAGAAGCTCACGTGCATTGGTGGCGGCGACGGCAACCTCGTCGACCTGCTCCGCATTAGTCACAGCTCACCGCACGTACTTCTGGCCGTACCCTGATAACTTCATCCCGGAAGGGGCGACAACGTCCGCCTTCCAGTCTAGCCCTGTCCCGAGTGTGCGAGAGCGCATCGTTCGGGAGTACGCGCTCAGTCCGCTGTTCGGCCGTCGAATTCCCTGCTGCGTCTTGGGGTTTACCGAACCCGCCTCGACGCTGGTCGAGTTAAAGGGGGAGCTTCGGTACCTAGTCTCCCAGGCGCTGGGGAAGCCAACAGAGGCGGTAGTGCTCGGCCCGCTGCGTCAGACCAAAGAAATGATGCTGCACCGCAGCGGCACGGACGAGTCACCACGGCTGGGGGATGGAGCGTGGAGCCGCCCGGACGCAGAGCGGCGCCGTTGTTCTCGTTATGCGCGACTGCCGGTGCAGGCCCGCACGCTGGTGGAGGTGTACCTGCTGGATGAGGGCTTCGGCAGCGGGAATGCTAGCAGTGAAGCTTTGGTGGGACGGAAAGACAGCACAACAGAGGAAGACAGCGACGTGGATAGCATGGAAGACGAGGGGGATGACGGAGATGCGGAGGCGGCCATTTTCGCTCATGGCTGGTTTTTGCAGGAGCAGCTGTACGCGTACATGACTTCTCGTGCGGCAACGAACGGGAGAGAAGAACAACCGCAGCCGGAGCCGGAAGCGGAGCCAGGGGAGGGCCACGTGGAGGCGAGCATCGCTGCGCTGCACGATGAGCTTGGCGTGGTCTACTGCGAAGTGCCGGCGCCGGATGAGAGCGGATTTCTTTTCGATCAGCTTCATGGCAAGGAGGTGGATGCGGAGACAGCGGCGAGGGTGGTGGATCGCTGGACGCGTCGCATTGCCCAGCAGCAGCAGCAGGAGCAGGAGCAGGAGGCGAATAAGCACAAGAAGTCGACGGTGTAATGGATCACCGAGGTCCGGGGAGGAGGACTTTTCTCGGTTGAAGGCTGGGAGAGCAGGAGTATGCCAAGAGGGACGTTAAGGTCGCGGCAGCTTTGCCTTCCCCTTTCTCTCTGCCGTCATTGGCGTGTTAACGATGCTCCTGTGAGGAAGGGGATGTGAGTCAAAGCTCACGCAATGTCCGACAATACCCACCTTTCACCCCCTCTGTTGTCAATCTGACAGATGCGTAACCACAGTTCTAACACCAACAGAACCAACAATCAACAAAGTGATGCTTGCACGCAATGGAGGCTCTCGACGGAACACATCAGTATGTGTGTGTTTGTTGGCGAGTCCCTCCCCCATAAGGGGATTCCGCTCAGCTCTGTGTCTGCAGAGCCGCTTCAAAAACCTCTTTTCTTTACAACTGCGCCCCCTTTGGTTTAGGAAAAGCGGTGCCTACGTGTGTGCGTATACGCACACACCTCTTCCACCTGAACTCAACGCATTCTTGCTAAGACGACAGCGTGTGTCCAGCAGCGTTGGTGGTACAGGGGTGGGCGATCTGAACTGCTTCCACTGCGACATACAAGTAACTTTACTTCTCCCTTCTCTTCTTATTACCACACATAGTCGCCTCAACTTTCATCCTCCCTCCCCCTATCGTACACCGCAGAAGTCGTTAGCCACCACTGCAGCGCCTCACTGAGAAGAACAGCGAAAGAAGACGCCCTTCTCTGTCTTCCAGCACGCCCACACACTTTTTGTGTCACTTTTCTTTTGTTTTCATTCCTCTTGTGCACACTACTCGTTTCCTTCTCTTCCCTCCCTACCCCCTTCTCCGCATCGGCGATGGCGCCACGGACTCAGGCGATGCGACCGGCATGCTTCCTGGTTGTTCTCGCTCTCGCATGCGTCCTCCTTGCTGGACAGACTAGCGTCAGCGCCTTTCGGTTCACCCTTGTACCGGGTAAGGTAAAGTGCTTTACAAACGAGCAGCCGGAGGGCGGCCGCTACGAGATTCGCTACCGGATGATGCGCAGCCTCACCCCTTTTGTCTCCGTCGCCGTCACCTCCCGTGGTGGCCGCGTTCTGATGGAACACGAGGTGGCCAAGCCGGATGCGAAGGAGATCATCACACTGCCCAAGAACGGGCTCATGTCCATCTGCTTCCACCCAGCCAAGAAGGCGGCCATTGCTGCGGTGTCGATGAACGTGTCGCTCGACATCGTCGACGCCGAGGATGCCGAGCTCACACGCATGAAGCGACAAAGCTACAGCACAAGCAGCCCCATCGCTCTTGGTGCAGGCAAAGGCAGTGGGGCGTTGCAGCAGATGCAGTACATCTTCGACACCCTGGTCGCAACGCGCATGTCCTTCGTCGCCTTGACGAAGGCCGATGAGGACATTCAGTTTTCACTGCGGGAGGCAGAGCGGTTTTCGTGGACCTTTGTCTACGTCTTTGTAGGACTCGGTGTCATCATCACGGTTTCCACCTTTGCCCGTCTCCGGCACTTTATGAAAAAGAAAAAGTTGTTGTAGCGCGCTGCTGGGTGACGCACGGGGTGTTGCTGCGCTCTTCGCTTCTTCCTCCCTCACGTTCTACTCCTCTTTCTGCCTTCGCTTCTGTGCTAACTTGGTCTCTCCTGTGTGTTTGTTTGTATTTGTGTATTTGCGCTGATGTGCACCTGCTTTCACCAAAGCGGAAATAAACACGTGATGTAAACCAAAGAGCACCCCCCGTTGAATAGTAACAAAAAGAGAATTGTGAAAAAGACAAGTAGCACAGACAACGAGCCCACGCCAACGTCATCCCCGTGCTCTATTCCCCATCATCCAGCTCTTCCTCTCTCTGTCTCACAAGTCCACAAGCATGCCTCTGTGTGTTTTGCGCGTGCAGATGCTAATGCTACCCAGCACTGATGAACAATGGCGCAGCTACCCTCCAGAAACTCCTGGAGTGAAGCAGAGGTGGAAAGGAGAGGCAAGATGGACGGATTGAGCTCCTCCCTCCCCCTCAAGTAATTATCATCTTCACCCTACAGGAATCCACTGCAAGGGACACGATGTCTGTATGTATGTGTGTATGTATGTATGTATGTATGTGTGTGTGTGTATCTGCCTTTACCTCTCCCTTTCCTTCTCTCCCTCTCGTTTTACCCACCAGAGTTGTGTTCACAGAAACCAACTAAAGTACCTATCGCGTGTGGTCGTGTCTACGCAGCAGGTGCGTGAACCTCCACACAACGTACGCTTCGCAGCACCCACCTTTTGACTTCATTTCTTCACTTTTTTTCTCTCTTATCTTCTCTTTTCACGGTGGTGGTGAAGGCGGCTGCGTCCCGTCACACGCCACGGGGCTGCAAAACCAAAGTTAGCGCACTAACGGAGTTACATCGGAAAATCACTGACTGTCGTACAATCGCGTCTTTTCTCAAGCGCATTTTTTTTTCTTATCTTTCCTCAACAGCGTATTCGCCACACACACACGCACTCTTCTTTTTTGGCGTCAGCTCCTTCCTCCTACTCCCCTCCTCCCTCTTTCTTTCATGATGCACGCGTGGGTTACTGTTTTGATTGTCGTGGTCTGCGCTCTGGCCCTGTACTTCTGCATCGGCAGCGCCGTGCGTTACCACAGCGGCCTGCATCACTGTCCGGAGGTGCTGCCCAACTATCGGTTCTGGTGTGGGGTGCTCTCCTTCCTTGCCCGCCTCGCCACTTGTGGACGGTGGCGTCTCTCACTGGACCGCAGCAACCACGCCAACACCATGTCAGCGCTGCCTAGTCGACCAGGGGCAACGACATCAGCGCGTGGGGTACACTTTGAGCTGCTCGCGAGCGATGCAGAGGAAGACTACGACATCAATAGGGCGATGCAGCCAGCGGAGGTAGTGGTGAAGTATTAGACGGCTGTTTACTTGCTTGCAAGTTGTGTGTGTGGTGTTCTTCTATGCCTGTTTGATGTGGTCGAGGACGAGGAGAAGGGAGGTGGTCTGGCGGTCTCAACCGTTGCGGCAGAGCGGGAAAGGATGAGGAGTAGTGAGAGGGAAGGGAGCTGGATCTGCAAAAAGGTTGGAGAGACGCGATAATCATCACCACAACGTCAATTGTCTCCCCTAGCAACAAGTGTGGTTGTACGGTGGACGCATCACGCCGCGCGCCGCGCATGGCTGAGAATCTTGGCGGGTGAGGCTGTCTCTCTCCCCTTCGTGGTTTCTCCTTTTTTTTTTCTCTCGGTTCTGTTTGTCGCTGTGATCGGCTCGTTAGCTGCCCTCACCTTCCAACCTCTCTCCCCCATCACCGGCGTACCCCCTCCTCTGCCTCTTTACACTGTGTGCCTATCAGCTGTTACTATCTATTTTGTTTTGCTTTCGCTTTCATCTTTCTACATCTTTATATATCATATATTTCTGGTTAGTTTGTGTTGCTTTTCTGTCAATCCTCAACCGCCCATAGTCGTTGCGGTGGTGTAACGTCATTCTGTTCTTCATTGGTGCGTGTACACAGTCGTGGAGTGTGCATCCGTATGCATACAAACACGCAAGGATATATGGTGAGACGGGGCGGTGTGTGCCAAACACATCGCTTCCTCCCTTCCCTTTCCTGCTCCCCCCCCCCCCTCCTCTCCTCCTCCTATCTTCCGCTGCAACTTGAAAAGTCGCGACGCAAAAAAACGAGCAGCAGGCTTTTCTAGAAGGCAATCAACAAACCCGACCTCTTCGTTTTCTCCACCAAAGCGGTTGCCGTCATAGTGCATAGTCACCAAGGCAGCCCACTGTGCTGCTCATGTGTGTTTATACATATAGCAGGTGGCAGGTGGGTGTGAGGGTAAACTACTATTGGTGGTAACGATGAGCTGTTTCTCAATGCGGAGATATAGAAACATGCAGCTGCCGCAGCTTCCCTTGTGCTTTTTTTTTTTTTTTGCCATCTCACAAACTCACTCTTCGACCCCCCTCAAACACTTCTTGCCTTCAACCGACAAACAACAACGTGCTGATGCTGCCAGCGTCCTTAAATATACATACGTACTTTTACATACATCTACACACATACATACAGGGCGAGAGGCTTTGAAGGCGATTCCCGGAGTGCCGAGCGTGTTAGCTCCACTTTATTGAAAGAGAGAGAGTTACAGGCGCTCCGCACTGAGGTTAGGGTCACAGAACTGCCGCAAAAAACTCCTCTGACTCCGCGGGAGCTGTCCTTCGTACCCCTGCGTCATTCACCACTCTAATAGACAGGCCGAAGTCACACACTCACTCACATATATATCCCCTTCGAACACCTATACACCGACACACACAAGAAGGAAAGGAACCTCTCACTTTCCACTGTAGCACTAATAGACGCGTTACTTTTTATATTATTTGCCCTTGCACGGACATCTGCTGTGTTGTTTCTCGTCATCTCTCTCTTTCCCTGAGCGTGTGTGTGTGTTTGTGTGTGTGTGTGTGAGGTCACGCTCTCGCTGCGGTGTCTGTTGCCTTTTTTTTGTCGTTGCTATCATAGAACCCTCAGCGAATTACTCGCTATTGAGGTCCATAAAGAATATATTGTACGGTTACGCACTCATTTATCCTCCCTAGCTCTCTTCATTGTTTGATCGTGTGACATCACCTCTTTGCTCTCGTCTTTTGTCGCTGTGTTGTTTTTGTTGTTGTTGTGGCGGGGCAACTCTTTCCGAATAGTAATACTAAAGATGCCGCCGAAGCCGGAGGCGGCAATGGTCTCTGCCACCACCTCTTCTCTGTGCTCCCATGCAGCAGGATCATCATCGCTGCATCATCACAGTGCAGCCCCAGAAAGGCCGACAGCGACGAGCAGCGAGCACTGCCGCGTGGAGTCGGCGCTGCTGTTCTGGTTGAATGCAGCCATCGACAGCACCTCGTCGTCGTCCCCAGCACCTCCTACAGATAACGACGCCGTCACACACGTCACCGCTCCATCCACAGCGAGCGATGTGATGATGCAAGCTTCCGCGGCTGATACGGCAACTGTAACGGCAAAGGCGGCGGTGTCTGGGCCGTCACACAGCAACGAAGTGCGGCAGGAGTCATCGTCTTCTGCCCCTCCCACTCGTAGTCTTTTAAAAGGATCACCGAAGGCGGCAAAGGGCACGACGCCGTCGACAGCGGTGTCTTCGGCGTCACTGGACTCCCCTCCACGTCTTCGCATTCATGATGTGATGCCCCTCTTCGATGCGCTGCTCGCTGGTCATCTCGGCCCGGTGGCCATCGATGTCCAGCTGCAGGGCAATGTACGACTTGTGCAGCACCCCCGGCAGTTCGAGGCCACACTGAAGAGTTACGAGGCGGAGAGCACAGGGCCACTGAAGGCCGCGCTGAGCGCCGTGCAGCCGTTTCTCCTCCTGTGCCATCGCGCAGCGGGTGTAAATAGCGAGGGTGAGAGGAGTGACACACACCGGGGCTCGTCAGACGGGCTGCTGCAGCCAGGTTCAGGGGAGGAGGTGACCATAAAAGACGCTACAGTATCGCCTTCGTCTGCGTTCCCTTCCACCCTGCCCACTCAGCCGGCGCTGTACACGATGGAGCCGACCAACCACTATCCTGTGCTGCCGCTGCTCGCACAGCTGCTGCGCTCGCCGAGCGTGACCAAGGTGGTCCTGCACAGCCGGCTGCTCTACCGACTTCTCTTCCTCTTCCTCGGAACTGACCGCGTTGAGATACAGCGGGTGGTGGACGTGACGACGTGGTCAGAGCTAGGACGGCAGCTACGCCCTGTCCTGACAGCAACCTATCCTATTCCAGTTGATGGTGTGGTGGAGTTGGCGGATGTGCAGGCAGTCCTTCCAGCCGAGGTGCGACAGCGACTGGCGGACGAATCGCGTAGAATAATGCAGCAGCAGCAGCAGCAGATGCCGTCCTTGCAGCGTTCTTTTAAGGCGGAACGGAACGGAGACGTTCGCGGAGGTGTTGTGCGGCTCGTCAAAGGGAGCAGCGAGGAGGACACCGTCACCTCCTCGTACACAGGAAGCAGCAACAGTAGCGGTGATAGTGAGCGCGACGGTGAGAGCGCCGACGATGACATTGTGAGTACAGCGCTAACGAGCTCCGATGCTCCAGAGAAAAACGACAGCGACGAGGAGAGCCAGCAAGACGCGGTGGAGCTGCTGCACACCATCGTCCCGATCGATCACCAATCTCTCAGCACCGCCCTTAGAAAGGGTGGTGTGCGCCACAGGAAGCGGCGCCGCCACGACGCACGTTTCAGGGGTGAAGGGCATATAGAGCGAGGGCGTGATCTTCGTCTGCGGGACTCCTCCCCAGTCGCTGCGGTAACAACAAGTGTTTACGACGGGCTTCGAAGCCTCGCCCTCTTCTATACGGAGGTCCTGCACTCTTTTTTCGACAACGTCACAGGTGTGGCGAAACCCACCTCTCACGACGTTGCATCAGCGTCGGTGTCCCACCCGGCATTGCGCACCTCCTTGTCACCCTCGGAGTGGGGCGCGCAGCGCACCTACGCCGAGTTCCTCTGCGAGCTCATGACGTACCACGGCGTGTTCGTCGATGACGTTATGTTCCACGGCATGAGTACTCTGTTGGATGTGCAGCTGCAAGCGATCGAAGATTTGGCGGGACGCGTCGTGCTCACCCTTCTCGAGCGGATCGGCGGCAGCAGTCAGCAAGGTGGCACCGTTGCAAGCACCCCATCAATGTCGCCGTCAACGTGCATGAGCGCTGAGTACTTCCGCCAGTGCATTGAGCAGGGCCCCGGGGCGGCGTTGCTGGCGACACACCCAAAGCTGGACACGTCCCTGCTGCGTGCTTTAGCTACGGAGGCGACGCTGCGCGATGCCGAGGAGGCCACACTGCTGCGGCTGTCGTGTCAGCTCGTCTGCATCTGGATCGCGTTTCACGAGCGCACCGAGGCGAAGCAGAGGATCAAGGACATGTTTAGCAACGTGGCGGACCGCTTGCGGGTCCGCGTACTGGAGCAGCGTCGAGGTGCTGTCGATGGCCGCCGTGCGCCACCGGCGAAGTGCGAGATAAGCTTCTCTGTGCATCCCACGTGGTCGTTGCATAACTCCTCTACCGGACGTGTCTTTTCGATGCTGCCGAACGTGCAGAACCTCAACAAGCAGCCGCTGCGCACCACCTTCGCCGTGAACGCCTTACACCCCACTCCCCCTGAGCAAAATGGTGATGGAGGTGCGGCGCCACCACGTCCCTGCGGCACAGTGGACCTCCCCACACCGGACGACGTGGAGCGGTGGGTGCAGCTGGCAAGCACAGACGCACAGAACTCGACGCTCCTCTTCCCTGAGCAGCCGCAGTGGACGCAACGCCACCTGTACCGCGCTCCACCGGGCTGCGTCCTTCTCTCCTTCGACTTCAACCAGCTGGAGCTGCGCGTACTGGCCCAGCTGAGCGGTGATGCGACGCTGCGGCAGCATCTCTCGTCAGATGTGGACGTCCTGACGCTGACGACGGCAAGTGTGCTGCAGCTGCCCGCTGCGGACCTTGTGCAGCAACATCAGCGGCAAGCCATGAAGGTCATCGTCTACGGCCTGCTGTACGGCATGGGGCAGAGGACGATGGAGGAGCGGATCCGTAAGATGCAGCGCGAGCCCACCGATCAAGCGACGCCGAGGGTACAAGGAAGTGAGGACCGCCGTAGCGGGGGCGGTGATGAAAGCAGCGCGGTAGGCGAGAGAGTGCCGCTCACCGCAGCCCAGCTCATAGCACGGTTTTACCAGGTCTACCCCCGCGTGGCCAGCTATCTGCGTGAAACACGCCAGGACGGGCTGCACCGCCTCTCGGTAGAGACGCTCTCAGGGCGAAAGTCGCTCGCCGCTGTAACTGACGCAAACCGACGAAAGCAGCGAGCAATGGCGCAGGCGATTCAAGGTGGGGCAGCTGACGTGGTGCTGTGTGGCATGCAGGCGGTGCATCAGCAGCGGCATTCCCTCACACCATGTCTGCCCGCAGCGCCGCTTGCGCTGATCATGGCGATTCACGATGAGCTCATCTATGCCGTGCCACGGGCAGCCACGGACACGGTGGCACGCTCGGTAAAGAGCATCTTGGAGGGTCAAGCGAGTGCGCTGCGGTTGGCCGTGCCACTGCCGGTGTCGGTGCGGGTGGGGACGAGTTTTGGTTCCCTGGAGGAGTACCACTTTCCTCCATGAAGTCGCTGTGTGTTTTATCTGCTCTCCCCTCCCTCTTTCCGCGCGCTCTTTTTTTTTCTGTGTGTTTGTTTTTATGGCAACTGTGCTCGTTGGTACAGCTAACGTGTGCACCGCGACGGTTGTCGCTGGCATCAGTCTTTTCTTTTCGTTTCGCTTCGGAATTGAAGGGGTCGAAGGCTCATTCTTACTGTCTTGGAGAGGATGCTCGCCGAAACTACCGGCAGATATGTATATATATATATATATATATTCCGAAAGACAGATGGTTGCTTGAGAGCTTCATGGATGCGATGCTGCACGCAGGATGGTTCCTTTTTTTATTTTCCAGCGTGGTGTCGCTTCTCGTTTGTTTACGAAAACAAGCAAGAGAGGGAGTGACTCTTCAACAGTCGTGTGTTGTAAATTGCAGAGAACACGCGCTTGATGAACGTCAGACCTGGCCTGTGTGTAGAAATAAAGCCCTCTCTTCGTTGTTTCCTTTTTGTTTCTTTGCCCAAACCCCTTATGCTCTCAGATGACACACGAAAGAGGGAGGCAAACACTGAGAGAACGGTTGTGCATATATATATATATATATATATGTGTGTGTGTCCTAAAGGGAGATGAAGAAAATGACTGCTCTCTGTGCACCGTCCGACGCTCTTGTCTGGTCGTTGTTCCTCTCGTCCTGCTCCCTCCTCATACCCCTATCCTTCCCTTCTCTCTACTTCTTCTCTGAATGTGAGAAAGCCATCACAGTGCACTTTCGGACAGACCCGTAGAGTCGGTTGAGGACGTTTGTATGCGTGTGTGTGTGTGTGATGCGGAGTGGTAGCACGCACACAGCAACGACTTCGAATTCGTGAACGCAGAACAAAAAAAAGAGAGGAAGTGAAGTCAAAAAAAAAGATAGTCATTCACGACAGAAAAAAGTAGCCAGCGCCACGTTGTGCACAGAGTGCGAAGAAGACTACATCGGAAAGGCGAATGTTCGCAGCGAATGCGGGCGGCGGCGTGCTGGACACGTCCGCGCCACCCTTTCTGGCGAATCAAAGCAGTGGAACTTCCTTCAACGCCGGCGGCGGAGGCGGGGGAAGCAGCGTCCTCCCTTCCTACGGCGGAGGCGTAGACGGCGGCAATCGCGGGGCCGCAGTTCCCATGGCAATCACACCTGTTTTTGGCGGCGTACGCGCAGCGGGTGTTTTGACAAGTGCGGTGCCCGTGCAAGTGTCCGCACCCCAGCAATCGTTTCCGCCTGTGTACGGCGGGGCTACCCCGGCCGCTGCGACTCCCGTCTTCGGCGGTGGTCGCTTGTTTGGATCCACTCCGCCGTCCTTTGGGGTCAACACGAACAGCAGCAGCGGCAGCGGCATTGACAACGCACAGCGACCTCAGCCGTCCTTCACCACCTCACCAAACGGACAGCAACACGGCAATGCAGTCTTAGACAACAGTAAGGTGGTCCCTCCCCTGCCATCGCAGCAGCAGCAGCAGCTTTTTCAAAGTGCTCTCAGCAGCGCTTCCTCACCTCTCTCTCCAGCCTCGTCTGGTGCGCCAGTCTTGTCCTTCGGAACGTCCAACCACAACCGTGGCAGCGACCGTCGTCCCGACATACGCGGGTCAGTGCTGGGAAGCACCCCTGCACCGCCTCCATTTTCGTCCTCCGCGCCCGCAGCCGCCCCGCCGTCCTCCTTCACATCGAAGGCGCTCCCTGCCGTGATGGGAGTGGAACGGAACGTCAGTACTGATGGGACGAACATACAGGCCTTCAGCAGCACTGTCAGCTCCTTCAGCGCTGCATTTGGCTGGGCAGCGCCATCTCCCGTCAGCAGCGCGCAGCCGTCGACCGCTTCTGCCAAGTTGACGGCTTCGCTGGACTCGAGCAACGCTCTTGGATTATCATCCACGGCACCCTTCCCCCACCGCGAAGCGCGAGTGCCAAAGGAGATGTCGGCGTCTTGGGCGGTGCTACTGGCGCAGCAGCTTCATCCACTGCGCCGCCGAGCTCTGCAGCGCCCGTGTCTACATTGGGTATGCCAGCAGCAGCGGCACCGCCTCCCTCCGTCTTCGCCACGGCGACGGGTAGTGGTGGTGGTGCGACGGGTGTCGGAATGAGCGGTGGTGCCTTTGGAATTGCAGCGATGCAGCAACCCCCGCCCCCACCATCTGCCTTCTCTTCTGTCTTCTCACGAGAGACGACGCCGAGTGCAGGGAAGACGAGCGTTTTTGGTGCCTCGGCAGGAACTGCAGCCGGTGCACCTCCTGCCAAATCTGCGTTCGGCGCATCAACGGGCCCGTCACAAGCTCCCCGTGGCGCGCCGGTACCTGAGACATCTGTCTTTGCCACATCGTCTGCGAGCGCACCCGGTGGCCGCGGTGTTGGTGGTGGCGGTAAGTCTGACAGAGACGGTGGCGATGCGTACGGTGGTCGTGATGGAAGGCGGGATCGGCGGCGAGGCCGCTCGTCTTCCCCGCCGGTCCCCAAGGAGGGTTCACGTTTTGCAAAGGAGAGTCGTACCGCACCACCGGCACCACCGACTCAACCTGCTTCCGTAAAGACACCGTCTTTCAGCATTCCGACGCCTCGTCACGTACAGCAACAGCAGCAACAGCAACGGCAGTACTCGCTGCAGACGCCGACGACGGTATCAGCAATGGGGAAGCTCTCCGTCCCGTCGTTGCCCTCCGATGAAAAGCAGTGGTCGCTCGCTGTGCGTGTCTGTAAGTCGTTCCTGCTTCACCTCGTCTCTTCGGCCGCGATGGGGGCGGCAGGCTCGTCGAGCAGCCGCGAAGTTGGAGCAGCGGAGGCGCTGGAGCAGGCCTTCTTCGGTGTGGCCGGCAGCGAGGGCGTATCGGGTGACTTCGCGACAACGGCGACGGAGATGCTGGCGGTGTGGCAGACGCACGTGCGTCCCATCCTGACGGGTGCGAAGGCAGGCGAGAATACGCAGCCCTTCCCGGGTGAGTTGTGGGTCGCTCTCTTCGCTCTGGGCACGTACTTGAACGTTATTGTGTCTGCCATCACCGTGTCGGGCAGCGCTGCCTTGCCCTCGTCGCGCGCTGACCTTATTGCCTACAAAGCCGGACTGCGGGCCAACCCCACCGAGGCCCTCACCGACGCTTGCCACTACGCCAACGAGCTGAGCGAGCTCGTGCAGGCAGCGTTCCAGCGAGGTGGGGAGGCAGAGGCACCACCCTACGGCGTCCTTCCGTTGGTGCTGCGTCGCGTGCGCACGGTCTTCGATGAGGCAAACATACGCGGGGTGGCCACTGTGCAGTCCAACCTGAACGCCGTCACGTCAAAGCTCTTTGCCGTCCTGAATCGACGGGTGAAGGCGTCTGCGGTGCAGGTGGTTCCCAGCAGCACACCCGACAAGCCGGCGGTGCGCTGGTTGCTGCTCTGCGACTCCAAGGAAAAGGAGAGCCTGCTGCACAGCTTTGCGTACCTCGTGAGTGAGATGATCGCCGCGGATGCACCGATCAACGAAGACGTGGAGCTGTTCATGACGGCCTTCCACGAATGCCTGCCCTCGGCACTGGCGGAACGATGTACGCTGTACTACCGTCGCGCCTGTGCGCTGCTGCGGCAGCCCCTACGCATGTCACAGGTGGAGGAGACGGCAGAGCTGCTGGCGAAGGCACTCGCCGTGTACCCACCCGACGCCCCGCCGCCTAGCAAGCGTCTTCTGGAGGTGAAGCTGCTCACGGCTGAGCTGGCTCTGGGTCGACTGCCTTCCGACAAGGACCGCAACGCGCTGAATGTCCCGCAGCTGCTCGACGTGGTGAATGCACTGAAAACGTCGCGGCTCGACCTGCTCGACGCAGCGCTGAGGATGCACGGCCCTTTTTTTGTACAAATTGGTGTGCACAACGCCTTGATGCTGGCACGGCAGCGGATTGCGCTGCTGATGGTGGTGAAGTACTACGTGGCTCGCGGGTGCGAGAACCGGCTGAAGGTGGCGGAGATGGCACGCTACCACCGCCTGCCGTACTCCGACGCAGAAGCGGGGACGGTGTGGCTTCTGCCGCTGCTGGTGGGGAAGTTCATGAACGGCGTGCTGGACCACGGCTATCTCATTCTCAGCAGCAAAGCCCCCTTTGACGAGTACCCGCGTGAGTTGCTGGCGTCTGCGGCAGGTCACTGACAAAACAGCAGATGAGCGAAGAGCGTTGACGGCAGGCTGACGCATGAGGACTGCCTTGGCGATGACTTGTAAAACTCGTCTACCGACACCGACGCCTTGTCGGTAGCATTGATCATTGGTGCATTTAAAACGGAAGAAACTTAAAAAAAAAAACATGTCGTTGTATTCTTACAAGAAGTGGGGAAGCTCGGAGAAGGGGAGGTAGGGTGTCCCATTGGTGCACACCAGGGAGAGAAGGGGTGCCTAGATTCCCGAGTCGATCACGGTGTTTCCTTTCTCCTTCCCCTACCCTCCGTCTCCCTCGCGATTTTTTGCGCTCAGTTCCATCAGCTTCCTTGATCGGTTGGCATTGCTGCTGATGATGTTGTGGCTACGTCCAGGTGTGGGTCGTTAGCGCGTAAGAGCCTCTCTCTCCTCCACCCCCTTTTCGCCGAAGCACACACAGAGCCCTGTGCAGTGTGACTGTGTTGTTGGAGGGAGGAGGCTCTGCAGTCTCACGTCCCCACTCCTTCTGTTCCATGTCTCCATGTCTTTCTCTTTTTCGGATGCCTTTTGATTCTCTCTTTGTGTACTCATTTTTTTTTTGCTTGTTTTATACTGTCGTCGTCGATGGTGATATGCAGACGAAGTACAAGGATTACAGCTCCCGTGTTTCGTTGACAACGAGAAACAGCGTCGAGTAAACACCGCAGATCACCACAAAGAACGTGCATGTGACCTTTTTTTTTCTTCTTCTTCTCTTCTGCACGTGCACATCCGGCAGATCCGCACACACATACGCATATAGATAGAACTCAAAAGCACCCTCCACGACAGTGTCAGCCTCCTCTGCTTTGGTGGTGTAGTCTCACGCTACCCTCATAGAGCCACGCACACACACACACACACGCGCGCACGCACATCCTCTATTTCTTCCCACTTGCCGTCGAGTCCACCCCGTGCGCGCCTCTCCTTTTTCACACCCCATCAAAAGAGGACACGATAGTAGAGTAGAGCGCAAAAAGAAGCATGCAGTCCGACCTGGGCACGGTGCACGTCACCAACTTCCACGGCAGCGGCGCGATTACTGGTGATGGCTACAATGTTGGTGGTGGTAGCGTAGACGGCGAGGGCGACGCCGGCACGGATATCCGCCTCCTCGCCAAGGACTTCATCACGCAGTTCCGCATCCACCACGCCTTCCTCTACATGGACATGCTGCGCAAGAACCTCTCCGCCGGTCTGCACTACGTGGAGCTGCAGATGTCCCACCTCCAGCAGTTCAGTGGGGTGCTCTTCGGTGCGGTGCAGCACAACCCAACGCGCGCGCTACCCCTGATGGAGCACGCTATCTGGGAACTCGCGCAGGAGCGAAAGCTGTTTCCCGCCTACTCCCGTGAGACGACGATTCAGGTGCAGCTGTTCTGGGCGGTACCACCGACGGCGCTGCGCAACCTGGCCCAGGCCACCGTTGCCCAGCTCGTCTGCGTGAGCGGCATTGTTGTGAAGTCGAGCTCGACGCACGCGCGGTGCGTGCGTGCTGCAATTCAGTGCACGAGCTGCCGCAGCAAGGCCTACATCAGCGGTGGTCGCTCCATCGACCTCCCACCGCAATGCATGGAGAACGGCGGACGTGGCGGCGGCAACGGAGGTGACGGCATGGGTGGCGGTGGTAGCGGTGGTACCTCTGGGAAGTGCCGGCCGAACCCCTATGTGCTACTCCCAATGGAGTGCGAGTACGAAGACCAGCAAATTATCAAACTGCAGGAGCTGCCGGAGGACGTGCCAACAGGGGAGCTGCCGCGACACCTTACGGTGGTGGTCGACCGTTACCTCGTCGACCGCATCAGCCCAGGCTCGCGCGTGCAACTCGTCGGGGTCGTCTCAGTGCAAGAAAAGCGTGGCGGGTTTGAGAACACGCGGGGCGCCGGCAAAGGTCGCGCGGCGGCCGGGCTGCGTGCGCAGTACCTCCGCTGTGTTGGCTTGATGTTCCGCAGTACCCAGGACGCCAGCTGTGCCGTTGTGAGTGTGAACCAGAACTTCTCCTCTCGGGTGCGCTCGCGCTCGACGATGACGTGGCAGCCCGAGGAGGAAGCCTCCTTCAAGGCTTTTGCGAAGAAGGGCAACGTCTTCGCGAAGCTGTCTGCCAGCATCGACCCCGCCATCTTCGGCCTGGAGGACCAGAAGAAGGCCATTGTGTGCCTGCTGTTCGGTGGCACCCGCAAGCGCAGCGGCAGCAACTTTCTGCGTGGCGACATGAACGTCCTCTTTATCGGCGACCCGTCTACGGCCAAGTCGCAGCTGTTGAAGTTTGTGGAGAAGGTGGCCCCTATCGGCATCTACACCTCCGGCAAGGGAAGCAGCGCGGCTGGGCTCACCGCATCCGTCATCTCTAACGGCAACGGGGACTTTGTGCTGGAGGCCGGCTCGATGGTGCTAGCCGACGGTGGCGTGGTCTGCATCGACGAGTTCGACAAGATGCGCGACCAGGACCAGGTCGCCATCCACGAAGCGATGGAGCAGCAGACCATTTCCATCGCCAAGGCAAACCTCACCACCATGCTGAACAGCCGCACCTCGGTGCTCGCCGCGGCGAACCCGACCTTAGGCAGCTACGACCCGCTGCGCTCCAACGAGGACCAGATGGATTTCCAAAGCTCCATCTTATCTCGCTTCGACCTGATCTTCAAAGTGATCGACCCACGCAACCCGGAGACGGACCAGCGGCTCGCCCACCACGTCATTGGCCTGCACAAGAGCGCTAACAGCGGCGGCGGCGGAAACAGTGGGCGGCGTGGTGGTGCCGCAGCCTCCGCGGCCGCCTCGACGGCCACCGGCGGTGCGGATGTCGTGGAGCGCGGGTTTTTCACGAAGTACATCTCCTACGCCCGGGCCACCTGCCGTCCCGTCATTTCCGAGGAGGCGATGAAGGTGCTGCTTGACTTCTATGTACAGGTACGCCGCGACGCTCATCAACGGACGCTGGAGGCCATCGGTGCCGTCAGCAGCGGTAGCAATGGCGGTGGTGGTGGGTCGAGCAACAAAACGCCGATCATCCAGATTACGGCGCGTCAGCTGGAGAGCTTAGTCCGCATCACCGAGTCGCTTGCCCGCATGCGGCTCGATGTGCTGGCCGGCCGCAGTGACGCCGAGGAGGCCATCAAGCTCTTCAAGATCGCCACCGTTGATGCCATCAAGAGTGGTGTGGCAGACCAGACGCTGACGGAGGCTCAGAGTGAGTTGGTGTTGCGGGTGGAAGAGGCACTGCGCCGCCGCGTCGCCATCGGGGCTACGGTGGAGCACCACCGCCTGCTGTCTGAACTGGCACGCATGGGCTTTGACGCGAAGCTGGTGGAGCGAGCCCTCTACGCCATGATCAAGCGTGAGGAGCTGGAGTGGCGGAAGCAACGGACGCTGCTGCATCGCCTACGATGATGTTGCAGCACCAGGGAAGCCTGTCGGAGAGGCTAGGGAGATGAAAACGAGGGAACACCCCTCTCCTCCTCTCTCTCCAGCTTTATTGCTTTTGAAGAGACTTTCATCGGTGACGGATGTCATCGTTTCGTATTACTACTATTTTTATTTCTTCCTTTGTGGTTGTGCTTCGCTTCCCATAGAACAGACGTCTTCCAAACACAGAAGAACAAAAAGAGCAACGGCCCTTGTAAAGGCCTCCTTAGCTGCTGTTGTAGCTGACTTTTCTTTCCTTGTTGCTGTTGCTCTTTTTCAAAGCACAGATCCGCTCATCCCGGATGCAGCGCTCCGTCGAGAATCGCCGATACCTCCTTTTTTTGTCTTTCGTCTTCCCGCTTTACTGTATGCTTTGAGAACGCGTCATCGTATTTCTCTCATTCTCATTCTCTTCATCTGTGTGACGGACACACACGGAGCACTGCATCATCTTAGACGGAGCGCGATGAAGCCTGCGGAAACCGCTTCGCCGCTGGCATGCAAGGCCTCCTCTGATGCCCCGACCGCGATGGGGGGACAACCTGTAAAGAAATCCAAGACGGAGACAGAGGGGCTCCGGCCAGCACCGGCGTCACGCAGTGCCCCCAATGCAGTGACGCGTGGCGCTGCCTCGGTCGCCCTTGCACCTGAAGCCATTCCCACCAGTAGCACTCTGTTAAGCGCACCTCTAAGGAAAGCGATCCACGACATCTGGGCTGCAGAACGCCATGCCACATCTCTCGTTTCGTTGTCAGCCACCACCGCTAGTACCCACAGCGGCAGCAGTGGGGCTGACGACGCCAGAGCGATCCCGCGCATCGACGCGGTCATCCCCCCTTTCAAGGTCGGGACGTTGGAGATGTACCGCCGCTTTCCAGAGGCCTACGACCTCCTCATGCAGCACCACAACTGCACGGCGGTGCAGTCACTGCTGCTACGCGACATCGTCAGCCGCATCACACGCACCGCGGCACCATCGACCTCAGCGTCGTGGATGCACGTTGCGGACTTTGGCTGTGGCACAGGTCGCATTGAGACCATAATTGCCCAGCACGAAGCGGTCCACGCCATTTACGCCTACGATGGCGAGGCGGCGATGCTGCGGCAGTGCCTGTTGAACACGGTACGCACGGCGGCGCAATCGCAGCACTACACTGGGGTGCGACTGCACCCGGTGGCCACTTCGGTATCTGCCCCCGTCGACGCCTCTGTTTCTTCTCCTTCCTTGCCATCCGTTGAGCTCTGCGGGAAGGGCGAAGGTGATGCTCGTGCGGAGCTTCAACTGTGCATCCGTCCTGTTCCGTTCCAAGCGATCCAAGGTGGCTTTCTCGCCACCACGCGCCACCCACGCTGCTCCTTGATGGTGTGCGCGTGGTCGCTCTCCTATGTGATGCGCATGCAGTGGGGCGAAGATCACTGGCACGCTGCGGTCGACGCCGTTTTGCAGGCGATGCTCGACCACCTTGACACGACCACTTCCGACGCCGCCGTCGTCATACTGGAGACGCTCGGCAACGGTTCGACCGAACCGACGCGTCAGAACACCTACACGCGGCGACTTGAGGACCACTTCGGCTTCACGCGGACGTGGGTCCGCACGGACTACGAGTTCGCCACGAGGGCCGATGCAGAACGCATGATCCGCTTCTTTTTTGGAGAGAAGATGCTCTCGAAGCTGACGATGGACGATGACGGGGTGCGATGTCGTCTTATGGAGTGCACCGGCATTTGGACACTGTGGAGGCAAAAGCAGCAGTAGTAGTACTGTGCATCATAAGAGAGGGGATGTATGTGTGTGTGTGAGTGTGGAGCATTCTATCACAGGTGTTACCAATAAGCAGACGTGTTGCACTGCGCAAGCAGTACGAGAGGCTCAGCTGAAGGGAGTGGGAAGGAGGGGAGGGGGGGGGTGACGGATGCAGAACACTCCCATGCTTGTTTGCCCTCATCTCTGTTTCAACGAGTCTTCGTTGATGACTCGACGAAAAAAAAAAGGCAAGCCTTTCTTTCCTGTTGCTACTTCGTGGTTCGAGGGATTTACAAAAAAAAAAACTGCGGTAAAAGAGCCGGGAGGATAATAAAAAGGGAGGGGATGGGGAGGGGGCGTGAGCCAACCAACCAACCCACGGCAATGTCCCACTCCTCTCCACCGTGTGCCTCTCTTTGTTTTGCTCTTCTACTCTTCTCTCTTCTCTACTCCACACACTCACTCACTCTGCCTCGCTTTTTCTCCTTCCGTGGTGGTTGTTGCACCACACGTGCGAGTCGCGGAAGAGCGACACAAACACACAAAAACAAAAAGGAGGAGTGCAAAGCTCGGGTGTGAAGGTGGAAGCATCGCAGGGGGACAACGGGGTCCGGCATAGCAGAATAACAACAAGAAGATTGGACAGGACAGACGTCGCTTTGCCTCTCTCTTTTGTTTTCTTTTGTGCGTGGGTGTGCAGCCCTCCCCCACCCCACCACCTTTCTTTCTTTCCGCGATGAAGCTGCTGCACTCCAAATCGGCCGCGGAGCCAATTTTGGCTGTGAGCGCCTGCCCCTGCGCCAACCTCTTTGGCCTCGTCACCTTCAGCGCCGTCACCGTCTACCGTTCCACCACCCTCACCACCGTCCTCACCTTCGCCCTCGCTCCCTTCCAGGCGTCCGAGCATGGAAGCACCAGCGGCACCGCTCGTGCGACGACGGGTATACATCACCCGGCGGAGCACTACCACTGTTGCTGGTCGCCGTCTGGTCGCCTCCTTACCCTGGCTCTGCCGTCCGGCGTGATTTTGGTGTTTGATGTGGAGGGTGGCAGCCTGGTAAGGGTCTTCACCACCGTCGCCACGACGATGAATGCCGTTGCATGGAAAGGTAACTCCCAGGCACACATCGTAGCAGCAGAAGCCCCACCACCACTCACAAAGGCATCGCCTGCGCCGCCGCCGTTGCCCACGGCCACCTCGTCTTTCCCCACCACAGCGCCGCGGATCACCACGTCCCTGCCTGCAGACCGGCCTGTGCTGGGGGTGGCTTGGTGCTCCGTCCCTTCCCTCGCCTCTGCCCAGCTGGCTGACATGGCGAAGGAGGTGCAGACGCGGTGCCTGCCAGTGCGGCTCGGAGCTACGGCATCCCTGTTTGACGAGGCAACGCAGAGTGATGGGTCGGGTACGGTGAGCGGGGGCGCTATCGGAAGGCCGGACGACTTCGCTGCCGCCATCGAGTCGAGCGCGAGTGGTGGGATCGGAATGCACTTGCAAGGGCAGCAAGAAAGCAAGGTGCTGGTGTCGCTGCTTACGGTTCTTGGCGGTGATGGGGTGCTTCGCTGCTTCGTGGGAGGCCTCTACGAGGTCTGCGCAGCACAGCTAGCGTTGCCACCCGCCGTTGCGCGCTGCGGACTCTCCTGGAATGATGTAAGGGTTCATGACCTCCAGTGGAGGCAGTGTGCGGTAGGCCCTGGCAGCGACACTGCTTGCCGTCAGCTCAAGGAGCACAGCGGCGTTGGAGGCACAAGGAGGGCAGCGTCACGCCTCGCTGCGTTGATCGCGTTTGGCAACACGGCGATCGACGCTGTGCAGCCGGCAACGAAGCAACACCACCGCCTGTACCTGACTGTATCGAGCCCTTCGACAGGTGGGGGGACACGCACGCCAGCCGCGACGCTGCCTTCGCAGGCGCTGTGGGAGGCATGCCTGCAGGAACGGTTGACGTCGCTGGCAGCACCGCAGTGGCTGGCTATCTGCTACGTCCGCGAGTACGCCCGCACCGCACAGGAGGCCTACGAAAAGGCAGTGCAAGGCTGGTACGGTGTTCTGCGTGGACGGGTGCTGGTGCATCTCGGGCTGCCGGCAGCGGCGGCACTGCTGTCCAGCGCGCTTGTGGCCCAGCTGACCGACCCCGACCCCATCGCGCTGTACAAGTACGCCAAGCAGACGTTGGTGCGTGCAGCCTTGATGGACGACCTCGAAGCCCTGGCGAAGATGTTCTGCACCGTTGCCTACGAGGTCACGCACGTATGCTACCGCTGCTGCGAGATGGCGATGGCCTACGCCGTGTACACGATGGGCGACACTGCAGTATCCGCCAAAGCCCATGATAAGAACGAAGACATACAACAGGGCGCAAAGCGAGATGAAGCTTCCTCACCGTTCACCGATGAAGCGGCGCCGAGCCTCGTTACGCTGCTTGGCGAGCTGCGCCGCTGCTACGAGGCCTTCCTGCGCCAAGCAGCCAACGAAGGCGAGTGTGCACGTGACCTCGCTCTATGGGTGATACAGCAGTCCATTCAGTGGGAGAGCGGGACGCACTTTGTGATGCTCAACCGCGCTGCAGACACAAACTGTGCCTCGAGTGCAATGGCAGCTGGCACAGAGGAGGATCGCCGTGACGCGTCACCGTCGTCGCCCAACGTCGTGGGTGAACGTGCGGGCTCGCCCTCGCCGATACTGCAGCCGCCACCGCAGCAGCCGGTCGTGATAGATGAGGTTCCTGTGAGTGCGACCAGGCAACCAGCGCTCTACGATTTTCTTATTGCGCTCGGCGATGGCTCAGCGACAGCAGCGAGCTCCCCTTGCCAGGTTGATACAAAGGGCACGTCCCCCCGCGATCAGCAGCAGAAGAGTTTCCACGACAACGATGCGGCGAATGCCTACCGGCGACTCATCTTACACGCGGAGCAGTGCTCCGTCAGCGTGGATGCGGATGCATTGACAGCCTCCTCCCTGTACTGCGAAGTGGTCACTGGTGCAGGGGCAACCAAAGGAGTAACCAATGCGTCGGACAGTGAACGGCAGCTGCTGTGCTGCGTCGTGGAGGACGCGGTGTCTGCCGCGGACAAGGACAGCGGCAACAGTGACGAGGGTACGTCACAGAACTCTGCGGCGGGGGAGCAACGGGGCGATGACGACGATGAGGATAGCACCCCGCGGCTTTACGCACGTCATGAGACAAATATGGACGACGGCTCCGTCGGCAACGAGGCTGATGATGACAACGATGACGATGATGATAGTAACGACGCCGTGGCACTTCCCCGTTCCGCATCGCAGGCTGCTACGCTCTACGTGTTGCGATCACACGTGAGCACTGGTGGGCTCATTCGCACCTTGCATCTGTCCTCTGGCGCGCTGCAACTGGCAAGCGCCGATGGCGAATACGTCTGTCACGGCGCTGGTGGTGGTGATGATGATGATGATGAGCAGGCGGCAGCGGTCCAAGAGCCTGCAGAAAGAGGCTGTGAAGTCGTGCCGTTGAACGCTGCTGATGTGGACGTGGCATCTCTTGAGAAGTATCTAAAAGCTGACTTTACGAAGGACCGGAGCGTCGCCTTCACAGAGACGTGGTACGGCTTTCTCGAAGATGACCGCCACGTGTTGGTCTGTCAGCCCACTGCGGTGCTGTCGCATACAAGTCCGGAAGGGGCGAAGACCATCTTCCCGAACGCACCTTTCTTCATTGCGGTGGTGCAGGATGACGGTGACGTGGTCATCGCAGAGGAGCGAGACGACGATGAAGAGGATGATGATGAAAAAGCCGGCAGTGCAGCGCGGTCCCCAGCAGGCGACGCATCGGACGAAGCGGCGGCGGCTTCGCGTGCTGCACTGTGTCAAATTGTCGGAATGGAAGGGGTGCCGCTGCGGGTGGGCATGAGTCGTGCGCGAAGCTTCTGTGTAGTGGTCGGTGTGACGAAGTATGTCGTTGTGTCCCTCTACGACGACGAATACTAGCGGTCTCCATTTGTTTTGCTTGTTTGGGGTTGTGTTTTCAGTACAGTTAGACGAATAGATGGCAGCTGCAGCGCTGCACACTCGACAAAAATGAAATGAGTAGATAAAAAAACACAAGAAAAGAAAACTTGTGCACATCTGGACAGCAACAGAGGTGCTTGTAGCGCTGATCATGTGCGCTATTCCTGAACTCCGGCTCACCCCGGCTTTACGATGCACACGTGCACAAAGAGGTAGAGAGACTACCCATGCGCGTTCCTTGATGCGGTGGTTCTTACCGGAACGGCAGTGCTGCAGCTGTGAGCAGAAACAACATAACTGGCACTCTTCTTTCTTTCGGTGTTCTTTTCCTTGTATATACACCATCTGTTGTGGTTGTTTTGTGTTTACCTGTTGCCTTCTTCCTTCCCTCTTCATGGCACTGTCTTTTTGCTGTTATTGCTGCGGTGTGCCACCATTGACGCACCTGCAGTGTCCACCCCTTCGCTGCGGTCCCCCCCCCACACACACACTTCCTTTCCTTTCGTCTTCTTCACATCCCCTCTTAGCCACTGCATTGGTGAGAGCACACCACAGAACACTTCTCTCTCCCACTCCCGAGTTCTTGTCTTCAGACTAAATTCACACCGAGCATGTCCTCATTTATGGAGCGGTACAACGTCAACAAGGTGTTCAGCACCACCCTTGGTGCCGTGCAGGCGGTGTGGGGTTGGACCCGGCAGCGGCTGTGGCCCATCTACTCCGCTGCCGTTGTCATCTCCCTCTTTCAGATGATCGCCATCGCATCGGAGAAGCAGATTCTGGCAGACCACTACTTCGGCGATGTTGACGGCAGCTTTGCCGGCAAAAAGGACCAGCTAGTGGCGGACTCCAAGAAGCTCTTCAACGAGGAGGTGACGGTCGCGGTGAAGGAGCACGTCTGGCAGCTGCCCCCGGCAGCCTTCCGCCGCGAGTACAGCACCCGCCTGGGTAGTGCATAAAGGCTCTCAGCGAGGCGCCCCAACTTCCTTTGTTGTTGTTGTTCTTGTTCTTTTCCTTGACGTTTTCTGAGAGGGGGAAGAATCAAGAGGGCTGAAAAAAGAGGAGTGTCGTATAACGGTTCTCCCTCTCACACCCTCTCCAACTCCCTTGCGTGGTGAGCGACGTGGTGGTGGCGTCTTTTTGCGTGTGTGTGTGTTTGTGTGTACGTGTGAGCGACCACACTCCACGGAACTCTCAACTGAAGGGAGCTGGTATTCCACCCAACGTCACTTTCTTGCAGGGTGACGAGAGAAGTGTGTGGTGAACGCTGCAGATACCTTCGACGACGGACGACTGTCGATGGTGCTGTTGCCTGCCGTGGCTCAGCAAGGACGGTGTTGACTTCGGTTTTTCCCATGGTGGCGTATTTGTTTGTTAGTGCCTCCGTTCTGTTAATGTTCTGTTGGTGTTGTCTCTCTTTCTTCACTCATGGTGTGTAGTAATGCGGCAGGATACGCAAACCAAACTTAAACAATAGGCAAAGAAGATAAAAAGCACACGATCGAAGAGTCCCACTTTTTCCATTCCCCTCAATGTGGGAAACTCACAACGGACGGTGCCAGCGTCGCTTACGTGCATTCCCGCTGCGGCACTACTGCGGTGGATGACATGCGGCCTTGAAGCGATTCAGTGAAGAAACGCACAAGACAGCTTTGTGGGATAAAAGGGAAGGAAGAAGGGGGGATGAGGTACGCAACGAAGCGAACCTCGCAGGCGTCGCAGCAATTTCTTGTTGTTCTGCGCCAACGACGTTTTGTTATTACATCTCACTCTCTAAAAAAAAGAAAACCCAAAATGCTGTCGATGAGTGCAGATGTTATTAACCGTGCACACCGTTGCAGCCCGCCCCGTCTGCAATTTTCCTGTACCTTTCCATCCCCCCACCACACACACACTTTTTGTCTCTCTCTCTTTCTCCTCGTGTGGTGATCGCGGTGGCGGCCTGAGCGTGCACTGGGTGTTGTTAATTCTCTTTCTTTTCTTTTCGTCCCTGTTAGTGCTGCTGTTTCTCTCCCAGCACCTACGTCAACGTCTGCCTCTGTGTCTGTGTGGACGTGTGCGTGTTCTCTCATACGCTGCCAGTGTATATCGAAGAAAGCAGCAACGCAGCAAGGGGCACCGGCTTCTCTTTACGCCCACGCACGGGAGATTCAGTCGAGTGACGGCATATACGTCTTTCTTTTGCTATTATTCTGCTCTCTCCTTTAGCTGGCAGCCATGTCGTCTCGTTATTCTCCCGTTGTCCACTCCCCCAACGGCACCTTCACGCAGCCCCCCCTCACGGCGGACGAGGACTATGGGCTGGCCAGCCAGGCTCGCGTCTTCGAGGAGCTCCTCGACGCCGAGGTGGCGGTAAACTTGGAGAAGCTGCGCGAGGCTGCACGAATGGGCATCCCACCCGCCTACCGCGGCGTAGTGTACCGCTACCTCCTTGGCGTCGCCTTCACCGACAAGTCCAGTGAGATGACGATGGAGGAGCTGCAGGACAAGGACTTCCAGCTGCTGCAGAGCGCCTACACGCGCATCTGGGGCGGCGGCGACGAGGACGACGACCGCGGTGGCACTGGCGGTGGTGGCGTCGGCGTCGGCGGCCGCAGCGCGGGTGGGAAGGCCGCAGCGATGAACGCGCTCAAGAAGCTCTTGGCCTTCTCTGCCTCCTCGACCGCCATGGGCGTGGGTGCGAGCGGCACGTGCGGTCCGCTGCAGAGCCGACAGGGCAGCGATGACGCCGATAGCAGTCGCTACTCTTTAATGATGCCCTTCACCTACCGTGGCTCCTCCGCTGCCTCGTCAAATACGCCGTCAGCGACCTTGGCAGCGTGGGAGGAGAGTCTCACCGCCCTGCGGCACATCTCCCCATACAACCAAGATATGCGGCAGCGGGCGAAGATGGAGTCGGCGGTGGCGGCGCTGCAGGTGATGTACAGCTCTGTGTCGGTTGACCACGTACAGCTGCTCGTACTCTTCGCTCGACAACTTGACATGATCGCGAGTACTGCGCGTGACACCTTCTTCACCGTTAACGCGCTTTACGGCGTCCTGACGCAGGAGCGCAACATTTTGCATAGCGAGGCGGCGCTGCAGACACACTGTGCCAACTTTCTCATGCTCTTCCGCTCAACACTGCTGCCGTTGTATGAGCACTTTATCGCAGAGGGTCTGACGACGTGGGAGTGGGTGCCGAGCCTGCTGGCGAGCCTCTTCGCCGGTCGCATGCACCCCGACGACGTCTTCGCCTTCTGGGACTACTACTTAGCGGATAAGAGTGAGCACCAGGCGATGGGGCTGCACCCGTATGCCTGCCTGGCGACACTGTCAGCCATGACGGAGCTGCTGATCGAAGCGGAAAAGACAGAGCTGCTGTACTGCCTGGAGCACCTGCCGCGAGTGGACACGGCGGCCATCATGCGAAAGGCTGTCCTTATTCGTGAATCCGTTTGCTCGAAGGAACTGCTGACGTAGCAGGCAGTCTTTGCGGGGACTTGTGTGGTGTGTGTGTATATGTGTGTTGAGGGCGAAAGGAGGCGATAGACGGTAGCGCCACTTCCGTCACCGCGGAACTCGCGCGTAGTGCTGCCTGTGAAAACCCCTCTTTTTTTGTGGAGATCACACTGGGTCTTGTGCGTGTGTGTGTGTGTGTGTGTGTGCGTGTGTTCTTCGAGCTGGAATGGATTCCCTTCCACGTTTTTATATCGCCTGCTATTCTATGACTCTGCACCACCCCCATCACCACTAAAGACGCGGCCAAGCTGATTCGGCATGCTTTACGACGGCTACATGTCGCACACGTGTGCCCAATGCACAAAAGACACACACACACACGACTCCCACTAAGAGATTCACACACAAAGTACTACCCCTCGGCCGAGAGGAAGGCGAAGGGTTGTGGGGGAGGGAAGGTACGTTAGCGCTGTTTAGCAGTTCTGTGCTTCCTCGTTAACGCAAAAAGGGGACAGAGAGAGTGTAAGCAGAAAGGGTGGGCCTTCTGTCTTCTCGATCTCAGTGTGCAATGCCGCCTTCGGAATCGAGCAGAGAGAGAGGGAGACTGGTTTGGCCTCCCTCCCTCCCTCACTTGATCCCCCCTTCTCCTCACGTGTTTGCAATCTACCAGGATCCCCTTTCTTCGCTGTTGTCTCTTTCTTTCCTTGCTTTTTTGGTGGTTGCCCTCCCTCGAGTGCTGCGGCAACGACGCGGCACGTATTGAAGGCGGCCTTCCGGGTGGAAGCACGCGCGCAAAATAAAATAAAAAACAAAAGAGGGGGAGGCACGGGAAACTGCCAGCGCCTCCCCCCCCCCCCTCCTCCTCCTTCACCTCATCATTTCTTTGCGCTGGTGAGTGCCTCCTCGCTCTCACCCTCTCCATTTTTTTTTTTTTTTAGAAGCGTCTCCTGCAGACTTTGTTTTTTTCTTATCTTTGAATTAACGCTTAGATCTGCACCGCACTGCACTCTTGCAGCTCGGATGCTGAACCCACGGGCCTATCGAGCTGCCCTGCTCGAGCAGCTCACGTCCGCAGCGACAGAGATTCCCCTAGTGTCTGAAGACGACGCGGGCCATTATGACGACGCGAGTGAACGCAGAGAGGCGCAAGACTTGCTGCTTCCTACGTCATCATCGTCGACGTCTCACCTCCCGCGACTGCCACTGGCGTCCTCACGTGCAATAAAGGTAGCCACAACACTGCCTGGGTCAGGGGAGGTGTCTATCTCGCAAGACAGCGTTGTACGAGCGGGGAAGCCCTCCCTGCTTTCACGCGGCAATGGACAATCACCTTCGATGAACGCGTTCGACTCGAGCGCAGCACTCGCAGTGCAGCCTCAGCAGTCAAGGGACCTCATGTACACCAGCGGTCATGGCTACCTTGTCGAGCGCGACAGCCACCGTTCTCTTATTTTGAGCTTCATTGATAACTGCCTCCGTGCTGGGGTGCCAGAGGAGGCAATCGCGGAGCACGTGCAGTTCATGGTAGCCTCCATGAAGGAATCTCTCGCCCTCCACGCCGCTCTCCACGCGCAGCGCCACAAAGAGCGAATACGCGAGTATGAGTTGGGTGCTTTAACAAACATGGTCGAGCGCCAGCAGCACCAACTCGCGGAGCAGCAACGGCTGCAGTTGCAGCCAGTGCCCTTGCTAAGCACCGAATACAATCATCATCATCCTTCTCTGCCTCTGCCTCCGCCACCGCCAGCAACACCACCCACAGCACGGCAGCTATCCCCACCACCCCCATTGGTGGATGCACATCCGTTGGACTACAAAAAGATGCACTTCAGGAGCACGCAACGCATACAAGATGCTGCGCCTCCGCTAGTACACCATAACGCGCATCCCTTTTCTTACGGTCTCCCTGGTCGTCGCACCTCCCCGCAACGGCGAGCTCCGTCTCCACCGTTAGAGGACTCTCCTCTGCGTTGGACAGGCGTGCATAGTGGCAGCGTTGGCAACACACCGGTCACACACGCATCGGTGCCCATCGCAGCATGGCGTCAGTCGCAGCGCGAACTAAATGATGGGAACGCCGCCCCATCCGCACAGCTGCCATCTGCATCGCTGCACTACCGCATGTCGGGTGATAAGTCAACGAGGAGGCGGAGCGCAGAGATACGCAGCTCCCGCGCATCGTCACGGAGCTCCAGCGCGCGCAGCCCTTTGTCTGCTGAGAAGGATAAGGGCAAGGGAGCAGCAGCCCACCATCACCATCACCATGGACTCTGCGACGTCTGTCTTCGAAATACAGCTGCAGACGCCTCTGCCGCCCACGCCGCAGTTGAAGAAGCTGCAGCGGAGAACACGCCGTCCACCCCCGCCCCACGCGTGAACGCGAGGAGGGGCAACACATCAACCACCGCTCCGTCACCTGCATCCCGCACCTCTCCCTCGGCATACCGGCGGCGCTACCAACCCAACGATCATTACATGCGACCCACCCACTCCAGCCTTGTACGCCGTGCTTCATCTGTGGCACTCCAGCCACGCGAACAGACACTGGTGGCTTCCAACGCACCGTCTTGCAAGACCCCATCGGCTCTGGTGCGAGGGCATCCGGACACCCAGAGGCCACCCCCACCGCAGCGAAAGCTGGTGGTGCGCTCCACCTACAGCAGCCGTCTTCGTGCCGCCGCCACGCACCAGCAAGACGCAGCCGTGGAAACCAACGCAGTGGGAGGCTGGGGTGTCGATGAGGGGGATGCAAGGGAGCCAGCCGAACGCGAGGTGAACAACGACAGCCCGGATGCGGAAAACAACAGTTACGAAGGCAGCTTTCGAGTGACAAGATCGGCCCTACCCGAAAGAACACACCCACAAGGGCTGTGGGGAGGGCGACCTCACGGCACGACGAGGTCCTCCCTTGAACTCTCTACTGCTCATTCACCCGAGGAGTTGTTGACCGCCTCGCGTGCAGCCGCTGACGTGCAGAGAGGTGCGTTGGCTCGCCCTCACGCTACAACGTGGAAGCTCTCCATCGACCCGAAGCCGAACAGTACGCTCGACGCCACAACTGGGTCGGAAAGCAACGCAGAGCGGCACAGGCGCATCGACACACACGATGCTACAACGTTGCAGTGGCAGCGTGCGTCATCGCCGCCACCCCTGGTGGTCTCCTCCACACCTGCCAACATGGCTGTGGCAGCTTCTTCTCAGCAGCAGCAGCAGCAGCAGGAACGACACGCAGCGCGCCGGCCACGCAGAGAGCCGCCCTCACCGCAGCAGTCCCAGCAGCCGTCGGCCAGCGACGACGTCCCACAGAAGCTCTTTGCAGAGCACGGCAGATCGTCTCTCCCTGACGCCCGAGCCGTGCTGGATGAGCGGCCACAGCCTGTGTGGGCTCCTGCGTCGGCTGCGGTGGTGAGCGATGATGACGCTGACACGGCGGTGTGTGTGACAAGCCCCGCGCTGCAGCTCTTCCTTGAAACCAGTCAGAGGAAGGTGCGGGAGACGGAGCGGCTGCTGGCCCGCACACCAGGTGGCACAGCCACAACGTCGTCGGGTGCTGCTGCAGCGACAGCCGCCTCCTCAGAACTGCTGCTGTGTAGCCCCTCGCATGTCTCTGCCGTTCACCCGTCTCCCCAGGCACGGTGGCGGCAAGAACAGCGGCCCTTCCACGAAATCAATAAGCAGTCTGAAGTGTCGTCGGCATCGCTGTCCCCGTCGCCCATCTACCGCGGTGGGAGGGGCTCGCTGGGGTGGGAAAAGACGTTTGACACCGCCTACCAGAAGCAGCAGCAGCGTTTGCAAGAACTGCGTGATCGGCTGCGCGACTACGACTCGCCAAGCCGGTACGAAGCCTCTCCACAACGGCAGGATGTGTGGAGATGCCTCAGCGCTGCCGCCGCTGCCTCTGCTGCGACATCCTCCAATTCCCCGTCGCAAGACCTCCACACTAAATTCCAGCTACACTACGTGCAGCCACCGCCGTCTTCTGCGTTGGACAGCTCACCATTGATTCAGATCTCACCGACGTCATCCGATGACGACGCAGACGAAGCGTGATGATCGCAGCTGACCCACACAGAGCGAATCATAACAACAACAAAAAAGCCATGAATGCAGCGCACTTGTGCAGCCACCGTGACCAACTCACGGTGATGTTGTCCTCTCCTCTCACTTCTTTCAAAAGTAATTGCTCTCTCCGCGGAAGTCTCATTTATGGGGCTCGCGCAAAGGTAAGACGCGCGCACTTGCAGCACGCCCTTGCTGCTGTCGGAGATGGTGTCGTGATGCACGCGCCTTTATTGTCGCTGTGCTCACTCACTCTTTCTTCGTCCCTCCTCCTTCCCCATTGCTGATGTGCATATATATATAGTATCTGACTCTCTCCTCTTGTTGGTGTTGTCATTATTACGGTTTTGTCTTCTGCTTTCTGCGCATTCCGTGAAAGGCGGCGAAAGACGAGATTCCAGACAACGAACTACTGCAAAAAAAAAAACGCTCAAAGAGGAGGCCCTCAGCACGGAAGCCCTGGAGCAACGATCGGCATCCATAGAAAAAACACACACATATACAGAGAGACACACACATAAAAACGTCACAATCTCGCGCACAGCCATCTAGATCACCAAGCGGAGAAGCACTCTGTTCAGTGCTAGGAAAGTCCTATTCCTTCCTTCCCCATCCTCTTTTTTTTTTTTGTGGTGTTGTCTTTGCTTCTTTTTACTCTCAAAGCATGACTGCGATGTCAAGTACGACGACCGTCGCCTTCTCATTGTTTCCGATTGGCATCGGCGAGGACGATGTGGGGGCTCGAGGTGAAGTGCCTGTGTTACTGACGGCAGTGGCAGACACCACACCGACGCTGCCTAGAAACAGTGAAGTCGCACAGCCTGCCAGCGCGCTGCTCAAGGAGATGCTACGTGTCCAGCAACGAGCACGAAAAATGCAGCATGACACGTTGTCCACTCTCGTCATCCCCAACACGGCGGTGGAAGGCTTGCAGAGCGGCTCGGCGACGGTCAGCGGTGAGGTGCTTCCACTGACGTCGTCGTCTTCGGCGGCGAGTCCCACAGCCAACACCACTAAGGCCGCTACGGCTGCTGGTGTTGCACCCTCTTCCCCGGAGCTGGCGTGTCGCATGCATTACATGGCCGCCAGCTACTTCAGCGAGGTGCAGCGCAGAGCCCCACTCGCGCGATGTCTACCAGGTCCCGCATCCCCTCAGCGTCGCTGTCTGAGCCCAGCGAGTGGCTTTGCGGAGGTGGTGGGAGGCATCCGCTGCTACTACGTCTGCCCAGTGGAAGATGGTCGGTACGTCGCCGTGGTGTGTCTGCCACGGAACGTGTGGAAATGTCTCGGCAGAGGCGACGGGACCGCCTACGCGCACTACATCCTGCACACCACACTGAACAGTACGGCGCTCCCCCTGCGTTCACTGCGACAAACGAAGCCGGATGACGCTGCATATAGCAGCTACACACCGCTGCAAACACGGCTCACCGCAGCTCCGGAGCTGCTTCAGCAGTGCATGGCGGCGCGCCTCAAGACGGTCGCACACCTTAGCAAGTGCGTTGCCGCGCAGCCGCAGCGGTATGCGCCTCGCTTAGCGGCCCTACATCGCCTCTGCACGGAAGAGGCGTCACCGCTGCGCACTCACCCGCGGCTGCGTCAGCGCGTGGATGAGCTCCTGCAGCGGGCCACCAGCTCCACCAGCTTTGCCTCGTTGCGGGGCGTGATTCCTGCGATGGGGTTGAACGGCGCGAAGCACCGCTACGTCGTCGACGCGTCCGCGCTGTGGTACCGCGGCCACCCCCTGTTCACAAGTCTGACATCTGCAGAGCAGCATCAGCAGCAGAGTGTGGTGGCGTCGTTTTCAAGCAAAGGAGCACGCCTGCGGTCAGCTGCCCTGTCGGTCGTGCTCGAGGAAATGGAAAAGCTCAGCACCCGTGAGGAGGTGGATGTTTCGTTTCGTGGCGCCGATATCGCACCAGTGAGCGTGACGTCGCAGTGTTACTGCGTGGCGTCGCTGGGTGGACCAGCTGCCCAGACGCGCGCGATGACGAGCGGTTACATCAGCCAGGCCGCGTGGCCCTCAAAACTGTCATCCGCGTCTACACCGTCGTCGCACTCTCCGGGTCGTCTTGACGATGCCACGGCGACACCCTCGTCATCATCATCACCACCCGCGGTGTCGATGGCCTTCACAACGTCATCGGGTTGGACAGTGGCGTTGCTGCTTCAGCCGATGCGCACGCCGTACGTCGGAGCTCCGCTGTCGACCATCTTCAGCGGCCTGCAAGACCTCGTAACAGACGGGTTGGAGAACGATGACTTTCTCCAGCTGCTGCAGGACGCGACGACGTCGATGCGCGGCGGCACGTGGCGGCGGCCAGTTCACCTCGTATCCCCGCTCACCGCAGAGCTGGAGAGCGCCGTGTGCCGCATCAAGGTGGGACGACGTCTGCCAGGTGGTGCCGCATCGTCGGATAGGGTGCTGTACTCGCTGGACATGAAGGCGGCCGCCGCCGCCGCTGCTCTTCGAAACCTCGCGTCCGCCTCAGCCGCCACATCGCCTTCGTCGCGGTGTGGTGTGCCGTTCGGCAGCCTGTGCATCAACCTTGATTCGAGTAAGGTGGATAAGAAGCGGAAGGCGGCGCTGATCGCGGCATACGCAGCCGCACAACGGCGCCACAGCCTCAGCGACGCAGACGACTTCATTCGTGAAGCAGCAGATCGCTCCTTTCCAGGTGGCCCTCACTGCCGTGGTGACGGCTGTCTCACACCCGCAGTGGAAGCAGCCGTGCAGATGGCCATGCGCTACGCGCACCTCACCGCACGCATGCAGCGATGCAGCGGTGCCTTGAGAAAGAGCGTCTCGCGTTGTGGCGTCGTGGCCCACACAGCACCGCCGTTGCGGCTGCTGCAGCGACGTACACAGTCGGTGTTCTCCGTCGTCACGACGGACAGGCTCTTGAGGCTGGTGAAGGCGGTGCCGTACCGCTGCAACAGCGCCTCCTCGACATTGGCCACGTCGTTGTACGTAGTGATGTACGTTGTGGTGGATGTGGAGACGAAGAAGGAGGAAAGGAAGTTATCTGCTTCAGCCATGGAGGAGCTCGGTGCTTTCACCTCCTGGGTTCTTTCGAGGTGTTTGTGACGGCCTTGCGGAGACACGAAGGAGCTCAGATTATGTTTGTTGATAAACCGTAGATTTGCGCGTGATAGATGACAGCCACGCAACGGTGTGTGTGCGCTCGTATACAGGCATGGCGCAAAGTTCCCCATCTCTCTCTTTTCTTAAACCTAAAGCCACAACTGCAGAACATCAGCCAGCACAGCGGAACCACCGTGGTTGTTGCCGTGGTGTTCATCCTTTTTTTTTCCTCTTTTTTGGAGGAGGCTCGCTGCTAGATCGCTGTCGAAGCTCCGAAAGGCGCGGTGCCGAGCCGAATGGTTGAAGCAACCAGGACCAGGCTTCGTGGAGACGCCTTGGGCCTTCCTTACCCCTCCCCCCGTTCTCTTCCCTATCCAACGCAGCACATCTCCTCTACTCACCCCCCCCCTTCTTTACGGTTTCTCTCTCTCTCTCTCTATGTGTGTGTGTGTGTGTGTGTGTGTGTCTGTCTGTCTGTCTGTCTGTCTGTCTTTCTGTTGGCTACGGAGCGCGCATCTGTTTCTTTTTCTCTCTCTTCACTGCACGAAAATCGCCGCTGTCCCTCCTTCTCCCACACCACCACTTCTTTCCCCTGCGCAAACGCCCTTTTGTGCGTACTCGTGCATCCGGTGTACACTACCGATAGCAACGAAACAGAGGCGCACGAGCGGTTGTTGGGAACTGGACTTGTGAGCACCGAAGACAAGAAGAAAGACAGGTGCATTGCTACCTGTGATTCTGCCTGTCTTCTTTGTGGTTTTCAGGCTCTTTTTGTTTTTCTCTTCTTTTAGATTTTCTTGTTGCTGTGTCATCGTGGGTGCGTGTTTTTGGTAGCGGCCGGCATAACAACTTACGACGCACCGGTGGGCGAATTCCTCCTCTGCCTGTGTTCCTCTCTCCCTTCTCTCACGCTCTTGTCTTTTTCGCGTGTTTACTGCCTTCATATCTCTGCTGTCACTTAACCAAGTACACACACGCACGCACACGCACGACCGTCTCGCTCTCGCTCGCTCTTCTCGTCGTCGTTTTGGAGGAAGAAAAAAGAGCATCAACGAAGCCCCTCTTCTCGACGGCAAGTCGCCACCCTCTTTGAGAAAGCCCCGGTTTGAAGGAGGTGCTGCCGCTTTGGTTAAGGCGGAAGCATAAAAAGGTGAGAAATAAAAGAACAACAGCTGTCGAGCAAAAACAAAACAGGAAAATAGAGCTCTGGTGTTGTCAACATCATGTTCACAGCTAGCTCTCCGTCTTCTGCGTGGAGGCATCATGTACAGGATCAAGAAGAAGAACTTGTGCGGGAGCTGATGCAGGCCGACGACGTCGACGCCGTGCTGGCGCGCATGGAGGGCGACCACTTTCGGCATCTCTCTCCTGTCATGCGCAAGCTGAGTTCCTTTGACGGACCAAAGCAGCCGAAGTTGTCGCCACCACCGCCGCAGCCGACTACCATGTCTTCTCCCACGACGTCAGCGACAGCAGGTCCGCGACACCACCCACCACCACCACCACCACCACCACCAGAGGCGGCAGCAGCACAACAGCAGCAGCAGTACGGTACAGCGAGGCGAGGCTACGGCTACGCGGGCAGCCGGGATGAACCGGCAGCGCTTTCTCCGTCCTTCGCTCCGCACACGTCCTACAGACCCTCCGCATCCTCCTCGGCGTACGACGGTGGCAGGGGTGGGGACCGCCACGGCAGTGACGCTGCTGCTACGAACACGGCTGAAGCGGCGGACGACTGTTCACCCGCGGCACGGCCGCCACGGCCACCCACGTTTAGCGACTACGACCCTCTCGAAGCCTACCGGCGGCCCGTCCCAGCCCCAGCAGAAGAAGAAGAGGCCGCCTTTGCAGCGTCCGCAGCGGCGCGTCGACGGGAGCCCTCCGACCCGGAGGCGGAGTTGCGTTACCACGATATCATGGAATCGTGGCTTAAGCCAGATCGCGGCCTCCCGCTTGACATCTCACACGACAGCCCGACGAGCACGATGCAACGAACAAATCCCTTTGCCGCCACACGGCCCACTACCTACGCAGCCGTGGAGTCGTTCTCCCTCGCACCGGACAAGCTGCCGCCGCCGCCGCCGACGCCCGGCAGCCCATGGGCCTCGAGTGGTGGTCGCTACCACGGTGACGAAGATGGTTCCAGGTATTTGGGCAACCGCAACGACGGCGGTGAACTCCGGCGTGGACCGCGCATCACCACCACTACGACCGCGACGGCGGGCCTCTCACCGCCACAGCCCTCCGGCTCTCGTGGCAGAGCCGACACTGGGGAGCTGGAGAACGCCTCACAGTCGCGCATTGCTCGTCAGCTGCAACTGCTGAGGAACTACCGCGAGCTAGCGGAGCTCTGCTCCAACACAAAGGACCCCAGCGTGGACCTCTTCCGCTCCCTTCCTGCGGAGGAGCTGGCGCGCATGCAGGCAGAGCAGCTGCAGAGCCTGCCACAGCGCGAGCAGAGTCCCATCACCGTGAACAACAACTACTACTTCGACGGGGCAGGGGGAGGCCATCGTGGAACCGGGGGTCGTGGCGGACACTCGTCCGGCCGCAGCGGCCGCAGTCGACTCAACAGTGGAGACACCGTCGGCGCACTCAGCAAAATGGGTGCCACCGGCCCATCTCCAACCACCACAGCAGCGGCGGCGGCGACGGCGACGGCGCGAAACTCACGCTCTGTCTCGGAACTGCTTACCGTCGACAGCCACCAAGGCCTGACGAGTCATCAGCCCTCCGGCGCCTCCTCCTCGCGGCCGCTGCGGCCACAGCTGCTGCCGAGCCCTCGCATGATTCCACTGCAGTCCCCTCAGCCCTCCTCGGGCCCCGACTCACCAGTCGCCACGCCACCGCTGCCGCCTCGCGGAGGGACATTAGCGACGGCAATGTCACCGCCCCCACCACCGCTGCAGGTGGGGCCGCCATCGCCGAGTCGCTCCTACCGCGCACGCAGTCACCGCAGTCGACATTACGACACTCACTACACACCCACCGCAACAACGGAAGAGGCGGACTCGAGCTATGATGACGCAGACAACGTGGACGACGGGGAGGAGGACTACGCCGGTGACTTTCTCGACAACGACGGGGCGGAGGAGCGGGATGACGGGCAGGACGCCGACGACTATGACGACGCCAATGTCCCACACCCGCCACCGCGCATTATAGAGCGGGAGCAGCACCGTCGCTTTCCGAACAACAACGGCAACGGTGGAGGGAACTACTCCACCAGCAACGCGCAGCCTCCCTTGGCGCCGCAGTCACTGCTGCAACAACAACAGCAGCAGCAGCAGCAGACGGCGTCCTCTCAGTACCAGCAAGGGAGCTATCCAGGGGATTACATGACGAACGACATATCGGCCAGAGCAACGGGGACCAGTGTCCCGTCCAGCGCGATACCGCTCGGTGTTGCACCACGAAACAGCATGGGAGGAGGCAGCATAGCGGGCAGTGACGGCGGTCGCCGCAGCGTGTCCAGCGCGATCAACGTCCTTTCCGGTGATCAGGAGCTGCGGGCCAACGCGCAGCTTGGGGCGAGCGGGATAGTGGACAGTCGGCGCGGGTCAGTCTCGCAACCGATACAAAGCCAACAACAGCAACAACAAGGCCAACGTCACATCACTGCCTACAACGGCAATGACTCGATCCCGATGTCGTTGTATGGGCAAAACCCGCAGCGGCGCCGCAGCCTCTCCGCGGGATCGACCCCGCGACACCGCCGCCACGACGGTGGCGCGCTGACCGACCCGGGTGTGGGCACCTTCTCTGATGCCTTTTCTTCCTTTCCCGAACCCCGCCACGAGGGTGGTGCTGCCGCTTACAACGACAATAGCAACAACAGCCGCAGCAACGGTGGTGGAGGGAGTCGACACAGAGGCCCATCCACTCCCGAGAAGCGCTTAAGCGGGATCAGTAACGGCAGCAGTCGAGCCTACCTCGTCGGGCTGCCGCACGGAAACAACAGGGACCGCAGCCGCAACAACAACAACAACAACAACGATTACAGCTACAGTGGTGGTGGAGCTGGTCCAACGAGTGCGCATCCCCGTGGCGGTGGTAGTGGCCGCGGCTGCGACGGCGACCACAACGCCTACGACAACAGCAGCAATGGCAGCGACTACATGAACGACGACCTCAGCCCTGGCAGCACCGGCAGCGACTTCAGCGCCAGTGAAGGGGACACGCCAGGCAACCCGCAGCTGCAAACTCACAACCCACGTTCCTCTGCGATGCGCAAGCGGCGACAAGAGCAGCGGGAGCAGCGGAATCAGCGCCACAACAACAGCAGCAGCGGTGTCAGCAGATGCGAGACCCAAGCACCAAAAAACGCTTTAAACGGCCGTGGTCGACAGCGTGATGGGTGGGACGACGACGGCACGGTGCAGACCCCACGCTCGCAGAGCCTCGCCTCGCGTCAGAGGGCAGCAGCAGCAGCAGGAAAGCGAGTCAGCCGTGTGCATCGCCAGCAAGGCGCCGAGCCGAGACGCAGGCATAATGGGCGGCGTAGTAGTGGTAAGAGAAAGCCAGTCTCGCCGTTCCACGAAGACAACGGGGTCGAGCTGAACTCCGCCTCCACCTACTCATACAGCTACACCACCAGCTCTGACATAACGGACTACGTCGCAGGGAGCTACTTCAGCCCAGTGAAGGAGCAATCGCGCATGCACGGGCGTGGTGGTGGTCGGTCCCCCATGCGAGGCCGCGGACGCGGGACTGGGAGCCCCGCGAACAACTCTTATCGCATGAACGCACAGCAGCGACAGCAGCAGCAACGACTACTGCCCGACGGCTACCCTGTGGGGCCCAACGCTCGGTTCAACAGTCCCCAGCGAGGTCGTGGTAGCCATGGTGGGGCAGCGCTGATGAACAGCGGTGCACGCGGTACCGGGCGTTGTCGAGAGGGCACGGGGCCGAACTTCAGCGGCAACAACAACATCAATCCAGCTATGGGTGGCGGTGCCGGTGGCAGTCCTCCGTACCCGTACTACAACAGCGCTGCCCCGTACGGACGCGCACGTGGTGGTGGCGCCGCTGGTGGTATGGGCGGCAGTCCGCAGCTCGCCAGTCATCGAGCTCCAGGCGGCCTCCCCATCAGCAGCGGCGGTGGTGAAGGACGAGGGCAAGTCGGCAACGGTTTCGGCCTTGCTGGACAGCGGCCACTCAACCGGGATCCCGCCTACAACAACACCAGCAACGCTGGTGCGTCGCAGAGTCCACGTCGAGCAGGCACGGACTCGGCAGCGGTGGGGGCAGGAGGCAACCGCAGTCCCTACAGCCCCGCAGCCACCGCCCAGGCACCAGCGGCATCACCTTCCTCTTCTCCGGCAAGTGGTTTTGTGCAACTGCCGAATGGACTCACGGTGCCGGCGACCTCGCCAGCGGCGCGAGACTACCTACGGATGCTGCAGCAGCTGCAACAGATGCCGGCGCAGGGGCAATACCCAATGGGCGTGATGGCACCGCCCTCATCCCCACAGCAGCCGCAACAACCGTTTGACTACGCCTCTTCGAATGAGTTTTACCCTGCCGGTGCCGCGTCCATGAGTCGACGGCAGCTGCAGATGTCAACTGCACCGTCGCTGCGCCCCGACGGTCGCGCAGCGTCACCCTCCATCACGGCAGGCAATGTCAATGCGGTTCGCAGCACGAGTCAGGGCGGCGGCGTCCACGTCCACCCTGGGCTTCTCTACGGCTCCTTACTGCCGAAGGCGAGGCCCAAGACGGCGCTCGTGGTGGAGGACGACGGCCGCGGTCGCGAGCACAGTGTGGACCCGCACGGGGACACCTTCCACGAGCCGTTCATGGAACCTGGCAGTGTGTGCCCGGTTCAGCCCGCGGTGCCCAACTCCACGATCTCGCCACAGCGCAGTGCTTTCCGCGCACCACCGATGATGGACGTCTTCCCTGTCACGAACGCCATCCATGGCACTACGGCGGAGGGCGTGCAGCCGCTGGCGTGGAAGTCCGGCGGCTCCGGCTGTGTCGTGGGCCGCTCCGGACACGTTCCACCCCCTCCAGCCACAAAGTTGTCGTCGCATTACGTCCCAGCTAATACAACGCAGCAGCAGCAGCAGCGTCGCGGTGCCCCAGTGAGCGGCGCAACGAGCTCCGTAGGTGGACCCGACTTTGCCCTCGGCAGCCCGATCCCGAAACGTCAACAGGGGCGGTTGGTGGTGAGCATCATGCAGCCACAGCAGCACTTCAACCCGCTTCGGCAGCCGACGACAAGCCGACGAGACTCGGCGTACTCTCTGCAGAGCGACATGTCCTCACGGGCCCCGCAGCAGCGGTACGTACCTCTGCAAGAGCCACTGGAGCCGGCGCGGCAGTCAGGCAGTGTAAACTACGGTGGTGGTCGTTCACCGGGTGTGGTGGACCCGTACACACCGCGTGGACAAGCCGCGGCGGAGCGTCACGCCAACCTGCAACGCTTCGGTATCGCACCTGTCCAAGGCTGACCCTAACCCGTCGCCGGAAAGGAGAGGAGGGAGAGGAGGAAGCAACTCAACGGAGTGCCGTGGTGGGTTGTGGAAGTGTGCTGTCACGTGGACTTCAACGCGGTGCTCACCAGGGCCACCTCTACTGGTTCCCTTACGTGCAACGTCGGACTTCCCCCACCCCCACCCATTCACACATCTATATCGCATCTGTACTACTACAATTACTGTCGTTGGTTTGTTTGTTTTCATTGCACTTTTCTTTTCTTCTTTCTTTTGGCTGCTGTCGATTTTCTGCTGCATCGCAGTTGTTATGTGTTTGTTTGTGTGTAGGCCACTAGAAGGAAACCTCATACTCGCCCTTCCCCAAAGGAAAAAAAAAAGGAACCACCAGAATGTGCGTATCCTCCACGAGTTTGCCGGGCCTTATCTTTAGCTTTTTTTTCTCCTGTTGCTCGTAGATGTAGCTCGTAAGTACCGTGTGTCGAGTTGAAGCGTCCCGCCTTTTACTTGCCTCCTCTGTTGTTGTTTTCGAGTGGGTGCTTAGGCATGGCAGCTGCGCAAAAAAAAAAAAAAATAGAGAGAGAAAACAATAAGAAAAATGTCTTTTTTTTTGTTCTTGTCTCTCTCTCTCTCTCTCTCTCTGTGTATGTGTGTGTGTGGTTTATTGTTTTGGACTTGCTTTTCTTGCAACTTAGACTTTTTTATTTTTTGTGTTGTTTGTGGTTTATCTTCCGCCCCCCCCCCCCTCCCTCCTCCTTCTCCTTCACACCGTTGTTAACTCGCAACACACAAATGCTGAAGAGACAATTTTGGTGGGTGGAAAGCGAACTGCTGCATAACACCAAGGCTCCACGAGGAAGAAAACGATTGAGTGTGCGTGCGATAGTAAATCAGCTTTCGCCAGCCAAGCGTGTCGAACCACCTGTACTCCACGGAGCCTTCGGCCACCACAGTCTCCAAAGTTTCTGAGCATCGTGCGTTGGTGATTGGCACGTAAGTGCCTTTCCTATTACTCGTCCCATCTGATTCCTCATTGCGGTTCCTGAAGTGTCTGATGGGGAAGAGAGGGGCAGAGGGAAAGAAAAGGAGCGAAGTGACCAACACCAACGGCTACGGAAACTCAACGATATGCATGCATGTGACTCTTCTACGTTTGCCTTTCTTTGGTTCCGCTCGTCTTTCGTTGTTGCTGCTGCTGCCCTCCGAAGATTGCACAGCTAAGTGAGAGAGAGGGAATGAGAAGAACTAGACGGTGTCACCCACGTGGGAATCTTGCAAAGGAGTCCGCATGCACTCGCAAAACAACGTCGTTTTTACTCCTCTGCAGGTTCCTTTCTCTCTTTCTTCTCTCAAGTCTCAAGAAGGGAAGATTATCGTAGGCATATACAGGCATACATTACAGCGAGCCAAGCAGCCAAAAAAATATATACAGTATCCAACCTGCTCACTCATCTCTCTGCTGCAGCGAGTCTCATAGACTCCCGGTCCTCTGGCACGCCAATTTGATTCATAGAATAGCTTTTTTGTGTGTTTTGTGTTCTTGTTTGGTGGGACTGTGTGTGTGTGTGCTTTGCTTCTAGACCTACCTTAGCGCACCCCCACGGGCGGCATACTTACCTAGATACATACGTGTACGCATAGGGATACACACGTGGGGTCAGGCAAAGATTCAGTCTCTTCCCCATTCTATGTGAGTCGTGTAAGTGCTGATTGTTTTACGTGCATATATTCCTCTAGTTTTATCGCGGCGCGGCGTCACACGCAGCACACTTTACCTTCCACAAAAAAAAAAAAATGTCGACACTCTCGTTCTCCCCTGACAGCCAGTCGACTGCGTCTGCCACTGCCTCGATGCCGGCGGCGCAGCAGCCACGGAGTGAGCTCTGGGCAGACAAGTACAAGCCACGGTCTATTGCGGAGATGTGCTACCCTGTCTGCGCGAACAAGCTCAAAGCGTGGCTGGAAAACTTCACCCCTGTCGGGAGTCCCGGCGACGATCCTAAGAAGCCGCACGGCGTGCTGCTTTCTGGCTCGCCTGGGGTTGGCAAGACGACCACCGTCTACGTCGTCGCCTGTGAGCTCGGCCGCACCGTGGTCGAATACAACGCCAGCGACTTTCGCAGTCGCAAGTCGCTGCGCGAGAACGTGTCAGACCTCATCAACAACCGTGCCTTCTCCGCGCAGGCAACCTCCTACACCAATGCGGTGCTGCTGATGGACGAGGTAGACGGCTGCGACATTGGCGGCGTGGGCGAGGTGATCGAGATGCTCAAGACGACACGCATCCCCATCCTCTGCACCTGCAACGACCGGTGGCACCCAAAGCTGCGCTCGCTGCTGAACTACGTCGAGGACATGCGCTTTAGCCACCCGCCGTGCAACATCGTGGCGAACTACCTGTGCGACCGCGTTCTTGCACGGGAGGGCATTTCACTGTCAAAGCCATTGCTGCAGGACATCATCAAAAAATCCGGCAGTGACATCCGTAACATGCTGAACAACCTGCAGCTGTGGTGCCTGAACCGTACCTCGCTGGAGCAGCGACAACTGGCGGAGTGCGCGGTGCAGGCAACGAAGGACGGTGATGCGGGGCTCTTCGACTCTGCCGAGTATTTTCTGCTGCAGGGTACCTCACGCGGTGAGCGACACACCATTACAGAAATGCAGGCATGCTATTACAGCGCGGACCTCATCGACATGTTTGTGCAGGAGAACTACCTCCACTTCAATCCAGAGCCGGTGGATGGGCGAGACTGGATGGGGGCCGTGTCGCAGGCGGCCGGCGCCATTTCTCGTGCCGACGCGGCGCAGCGTGTGATGTACTACGAGCAGAACTGGTCCGTCTCTCGCTTCCACGTGCTATCCTCCAGCATCGCCCCGTGCGTGTACACGCGTGGTAAGTACGAGTCCTTCCTGACAGGGCAGCAGAAGTTCTTTGATCAGCAGCGACCCGTGAAGTTCCCGCAGTGGCTCGGTCACAACTCCACCGCCGGCAAGAACCGTCGACTCGTACGATGTGTGACCATGCAGGCCTCGCACCCGGCGCACGGCATTTCCGGCAACCAGGAGGACGTCGCGGCTGATTACATGCCACACGGCTGGGAGCGTCCCCTGACCATCCCCCTCGCCGAAAAGGAGAAGGCCGGCGTTGCGGACGTGATTGCCTTCATGGACCAGTACAATTTGATGCGCGATGACTGGGATCTCGTGCAGACCCTTCCCCACTTTAAGCACATGGGCACGCCGAGCGCGACGCCGCTGGTCAACATCGCCACAGCCGTGAAGACGGCCTTCACACGTGAGTTCAACAAAACCCATCGCTTCGACAGCTTTGCGAAGAGCACGCTGAAGCACACCGATAAGGACGCGGCCGGCGAGAACAGTAACGACGACGACGAGGAGGAGAGTCAGAACGATGCGGGCAGCGGCAAGGCCAAGAAAGGCGGTAAAGTGATCGCAGACGGTGTGACCGCGGTGTCCGTTACAGGCGTCGACGCTGGGAAGCCCAAGGCAAAGGCAAGGACGGCAGCAGCACGGAAGCCCCGCGCGAAGAAGAGTGCTGCCGCCACAACAACAGCGATGTCTTCGTCGGCTGACGCGGACGGTGGTGACGGCGTCGGTGCGGCAAAGTCGAAGCCGTCGCGTAAGAAGACGGCAACCACCTCCACCCGCACACCAGCGAAGGCGGCGGGGAAGACAGCTGGAAGAAAAAAACGTGGGCGTGCATCTTCAGCCTCCTCTACAGACAGCGAGATCGAGATCTCCTCCGACAGCAGTGGCAGCAGCAGCAGCGGTGAGTCGTCCGACAGTGACTGAGGCTGTCACTATCCCTCTCTCTTTTCCCACGGCTGTGTGTCCATGTGGATGTTCGGACGTGTGTTTGTGTAAGTGTGTGTGTGCACGCGCGCTTTTATTGGTTATGGTGGCCGCCCCTCTTCCCCCCATCCTTCTCCCGTTGGCTTCGATGGGCATTTTTCCTGGCAGTTGTTGACGCGTCTACATTTAAACACCCCCTCCCCTTCTATTAGAAAAGAAAAAAAAAGACTTCCTCAATGTGGGCATCTCTGCGTATCTCTGTTACCATTTTACGGCACGATGCGTGCAACGCTTCATCACAGAAGAGTGACGGCCTCGCGTGCTCTTCCTTTGATGATGACTACGTGAGGCTCCCGCGCTTCTTCCTGCTCCCGTCGTCACCGCTCCCTAGATCTTGTCCTTTTTCTTTCTTCCTGTTCTGATGCTCTTTCTCCTTTTTGCAATGCAGCGCCGAGTAGGAGGACACCCATGTCGAATCGCTCATCCAGCTCCACCCGTCACAGGGCACCACCGCTGCAAGGCACATCGGTCATGTCGGCATCCCCACCACCATCGAACACAACAACCATCCAGCACATCCGCGGCGGACCAGGGGCACATGCGCGCCGTGTGCGCTCCCACCACTTCCCACTGTACTCCCATCCGATGTTTCGTGCAGCGATCCACAATTCCGCTGCGGTGCGCGACGCCCTCGACACCCAGCTAAGCCACGTCGATCACCAGGCGCTGGACGACGCCCTGGAGAGCTTAGTGGAGGAACTTCTTCGCCAGCAGAATGCTTCGACGATGGCCGACAACAACGGAGAGGCGAGCCCTGCCCCGGCGGTGTCGGAAGCGCAACTGTTGTCACTGCTTGCCAACGTGACACGCGTGCCGGCTGCTGCGACTAGAGGAACCTCGCCGCCGGTGCCCTCGTCCATGACTTTGAAGGCGGGACCCACCCTCTCTGGCCCTTCCCCCTCCCTTGGTAGTAACGACAAGGCGCCCCCGACACCCTCCTTCACCCCATCGGCCAGCTTGAAGGGGCGTCGTCCCCCTCACGCCACGCGTCATCTTCACCCTCCACAAGCACTACCAATACCTACTGCCATCAGCGAGCTTCATAGCAGCGATGATGCCGCAGACAACGGCGTCCATGTCGTCTCTGTTAACTCCCTTCAGAAGGCTATCAGGGCATATACACGACGAGCAAGCCAGACCACCACCGCATCATCATCATCATCACCGGCGGCACCGCAGAGCCGTGCGACGGTGCCCACCGCTGCGCCTCCCACGTCCCGTAAACCGCACGGTGATCCATTGACAATCAGTGATGGTGCGTCGCCCGGTCTGGTTGTCCCCTCCTCTCCTTCCGTCGCTGCGGCTGCCTCTCCCCTCTGCGATCCCACGTTTCCCTCAGCAGCGGCAACGATAACACCCCTCAGGTTTCAACCATCCTCGCAGCGAAGAAAACGTCTTGGCCATGGTGTGGTGGCAGCGGCAGCAGCAGCGCTCGCCCACCCGCCACCCGCCATAACCACAAGCCTCTATTCGCTACTGCCTGCCTCGTCGGTCCGTCAGTGCAGCGGCAACCTCGGTGGGGCGGCGGAGGCGGCCATGCCGATTGCCTCTGGCACCGTGGCGCATAACATCACGTTTGCGGAGATGGATCGTCGGCCTGGTGTTGGCACAGGTCCCGTGGCACAGCAGTCTGTCGACACAAATCGCCTGCACGCAGTGTCCGATTCTGTCTTTGCGGCGATGGACGTCTTGATGGACGGAAATAGCTGCTGCGTGCGACGGCGAAAGCGCGGGCCCACGCAGAGCTATGGAATTGATCGTGGTGGAGTGGCATCACACCTTACTTTGCTACGTCAGCAAGACGGGTACGCGTCAACGTCGTCGCCGTATGCGATGAATAACCATGCCCTGTTGCCACCACCATCACGCACCGCTGCGGAAGCAAAGGCTCGCCGTATTCTTGAGGCGCAACGACGTCAGCGCCACCAGCTCAAGCCCCTTCCCAACCCCAGCATCACCGCCCATCGAAGTCAGTATTCCATGGGGCACTACCCTTCTCCTGGCCGCAGGGAAGGACCGGCTACCGGGGAGATGCGTGATGGGCATCCCAACGCCCCTCTTCCCTCGCTGTCGGCGGTGCGTGGGATGGCGAGTGACTCCCTCTTCAAGCAGGCCGTCCACTCCGCTCATCAGTACACGGGGTTGTATAGGTGACAGGAGGCGTTCGAACTCGATGAATGTTACGTGGCGTCTGCATTTGCTTGCGTGTGTGCGTGTGTGTGTGACTGCATTTGGCCTGTGAGGCCCTTTGCAACTTCAGATGTCTTCCTCACCTCTTTTATTATTATTATTAAACCTGCACTGTAATGATGCAGACAGGGCGAAAAAAAAAAATGCAGCCTGCCTTGCATCGCAGATGTACAATCCGCTGTGGTGGTGTGGTACCTTTCACCACGCTGCACACCACTGCTCTCTCTTTTTATTTGCTCTCTTTCAAAGTACTATTCTCCTCTTTTTGAAGCGTGCGTCTCACCAACGGTGGCTCTGCTCACGGAGGCGGTGTTAAATCTGTGTTGGATACGAGGTGAGCGCGACCGTGCAGCTGCTCTTCCTCTTGTCGTGTGCCCTTGCATAGGGAGTGGCATCTGCGTCAGTCCTCTGCCTTCCTTGCCGGAGGGGGGAGGGGGGGTACACCTGCAGCTTATTCTTCTGAAAATCCAACCCCCACACGTCTGATGGTCGATAGCGACAACATCGACGTGTGATCTCTGTGCGGCCCAACTCATCTTTTTTTTTTTTCTTCATTCATTGTACCTCTCCTCTCTCCCTCCCCTCACGTCATCAGACGACAACAGCAGCCCAAAGTTAGCTGCTTGTGTGTGGTAGTTTCCTCGCTCACCCACACATACGAAAACACCCACGCGCGCGCATTTCACCCCCCCCCTCCCTCTCTCTCTCTTTCCTTCGTGAACACGTGTTTATATGCTGGCGCACACGACTGAATTTTGCGCTTGACCATGTCTGGGGCTCCTGCGAAGAAAAAGAAGGGCCTCTCCCTCGAGGAGAAGATTGTGCTGGTGGAGCGCTGGATCACGGCGCACCCGCAGCCCTACACGCTGAAGGAGCTACAACAGCTCATACCAAAGCAAACACCCGTTATTTACCAAAGCGTGGAAGAGTGCGTGCAGCTTCTCGTTGCGGAGAACCGAATACAGCAGGATCGTGTAGGGGTGAGTACGTTGTGGTGGAAATTTCCGTTGACCGCTACGCAAAAGCTGCAACCTGCCTGTGCTGCACATCGGCAGGGCACCCACGCTGAAAGGAGAGGGCCCCTGACCTACGCTGGGTTGCTGTATCGTCTTTTGTCCGACAAGGCGCTGTCGTCGCCAGACGCGGTCCAGCAGCTATGCGCCAGCACTCCATCTCGTGAGCTGCGTGAGTGGCACGCGAAGCTGCGCGCCGAACACATCAAAGCGGATCATTTGATCGCTGAGGAGCAGGGGCGTGTTGGGTGCTCCTCGGAGGAGGCGCTTCAAGGCGAGCTCGCACGCCTCCAGAGCCTCGCAGCGCAGCGAGCACGACTCCTCGCCACGCACAAGACGCTCTCCTCTGTTCAGAGGCTGCCGGAGCTGCGCCTGCGACTTGCCCAGGCAACCACCGTGGCGATGGCGGCTGCCAACCGTTGGACTGACAACTACTACCTCGCTGAAATGGAGGTGGTGGCGAAAACCGGGCAGTCGCAGCGCGACGTGCGTGCGGCACTGCAGATGCCTCCTGCCGTGGACTTCATTTCAGAAGATGACGTCACAGACCCAGAAGAAGAAGGTGGAGAAAAGATGGGAGTGGGGAATGCAGAAATGTCCAGCGGCAACGGTTGCAGCACCGACACCTCGTCCACCGCTGCCGCACAACACGCGAGTGAAGACCAGACCACGAGTGAATTACCAGCAGCAACCACAGCAACGACCACGAAGAAGTCGCTGGAGGGGGTGCCGGACGCCACGCTCGCAAGCATTGCAACCAAGCGGGCGGAGGTGGACCCGTCCGCCGAGGACGGTGATGCAGCAACCGGGGAAGTCGCGCTGGTCGCCTCCCGTGCTGCTGGTGCGGGTGACACACCACCGCAAGCTCCACAGGAAACGACACCAGAGAGGGAAGGCAAAGCCCACAAGCCCCCACCCAAGAAGCGCGCGACACGAAAACGCGCTCGCTGAGCGTCAAGGATGACAACATAAGTGTCTGTGCATGTGTATATGTGTATGTGTGTGTGTGCGTGTGTGTGTGGTCGATAACGAGGCTGCACAGAAATGTGCGTACGAGTCTTTTTTTTTTTTCGTCGTTGTCGTTGTTATTGTTTTTCTGTGTGTGTTACTGCTGTCGCTGTTTTACTTCAACAAATCTTCGCTGCTTATTTTCTTCCTCTTTGTTATTTTACCCAAACACTGTCATTCTCCTCTTCTTTCCACTGAGCGATTTGATTGATAGGTGCAACTGCAACAGCAGCAAAAGAAATCGAAGAGGGAGGGATCCCCTCACCCTCCCCGCGCGTCCGTCCTTCCTTGCAGCAGTGATCACTTTATTTCCTTGCTTTCCGTTACCATTCCAATCCCCCCCCCCCCCGCATCTGCTGAAGTCCAGTGGCGTATTTACTGCTTCAGACATCACGCCCTTTCCGCTCCATCTCTCTCTCTTCTCCACATCCAACCCCTCCCCCCTTACCCTTCCTCTTCTGGGTCTTTCCACTGCCATCTGCGATGCGCAACGGACGGCGCCTTCGCTGTACTTGAGGCCTTCCCGAACACGTGTAGTCTGCCGCCCCTCTTTCCCTCCCGTCACGACTCTCGTTTTCAAAATTCCCTCTTTTTATTATCATTCTGTGAAGAGTACTCACAACCTCTTTCACTGCTGAACTCTGCCAGCAGAGAACCTCGCCTGAGCGAAGCGACCCATCTCACTCCGACGACGTTTTCGACTTTCTTGTGTGCAGTGTACCTGTCTCCAACCCTGCGGTGAACGTCCCTCCCCCCCCCCTCCCTCTGTTATCGCCTTCCTATACCCCCTTCTACTCCTTACGTGAGTCCAGGCCCGAGAAAGAAAGGCAGAGAATGCTGAACTGCATTTGTGAGTACTTTCCGTCCACCACGCCGGTGCCCCTCGCCCTCAGCGCCGCCTCTCCAGCAGCGCGCCGTGCGGTGGAGAGCTCGACGCGGGGCTACATGGTGAAGGGGCTGCGCCTCCACCATGAGGACTTCCGCAGGGACGAGGAGGTCTCCTGCCACCGCCGCCCCACCCGCACCGTCTGTATCCACGCAGAGACGCTTCCGCAGACCTTCCTGAACGCTCTCTGGTGGATGGAGAAGGATGGGGACGAGGTGCCGGTGGTGTTTCGTGCCGCACGCCTGACGGGCAGCCTGCACTACGGCGCTGCGTTGGCAGCAGCGGGCGAAGACGTGCGGTCGACCCACAACCGGGCGCCGGCGTCGCTGGTGCGCCGCACCGTTTCTCTCTACCTCGGTGGTAGCCGTGTGCGCGACGTGTGTCTGGACCCCACCACCGTCGCGCAGCTGGAGCGCATTGACGTGTCGAACTGCAGGTGTTTAAAGACGCTGCGTTTCACTAACGGGGATGAGGTAAGTGGACGCAATGTGCAGCCGCTGCGCCACCTTCGTACCCTCAAGGCGTCCTTCAGTGGTTTGACGACGCTTCCCGCCACAAGGTTGGTGGAGTGGGCACCGGCTATCACGACGGTCCTCCTCTCCGGCTGCCGCGCGCTAAGCGAGGAGCAGCTGAATGGCTTGCTGGAGGACTGCACGGAGCTGCGCGTGGCTCGCCTCGACTCGACGAAGCTCTCTAGCATCGAAGCCATCGCCCTGACCTGTCCCCACCTCGTAGAGCTGAACGTGTCGAACTGCGGTGATTTGCAGGACGTCACCACCATCGCTGCCCTGTCCTGTCTGCGTGTGCTAAACCTACACAGCAATGTCGGACTCACCTCACTCGACGGCGTGGGTCAGTGCCGCCGTCTTCGTCAGCTAGACATCTCGCACTGCAAGCGCGTGTCAACCCTCGCGCCGCTGGAAGGGACGCTGACGCAGCTGCGGCACTTCAACGCCTCCCACTGCACCGGACTGCGTGACACCGGCCTTCGCGCTCTGCAGACGTGTCTGCTGCTGGAGGAAGTGAAGGTGAACCAGTGTGCAGCCCTGCGCGACTTATCAGCGCTGTCGCACCACACCAACCTCATGACACTGGAAGCCGCCGACACCGGGCTGGCGTCGGTGGACTTTTTACGCACCTGCACTGCCCTCGAGCGGCTTTCCGTAGCTGGGTGCGTGCAGCTGAAAGATCTTGCAGCTCTGCAAGGGCTCTATTACCTGACCAGTGTGGATGCATGCCACAGCGGCGTGACGCGTCTGGCAGAGTTGGTGGACTCCTGCGTTGCCCTGCGTGTGATGCTGGTGCGGGACTGCAATCTGGATGTGGAGAGCACAAACCGACTGGAGGCGTGTTCAAACCGTATTGCATCCACGCACCGCAAGGTAAGCAGCAGCAACCGCAACAGCCGCGCAAGCGCATAAGTCCCTCCATACACGCATTGCTTATGCCTCAAGCGACGAGCGATACGTCAAAAAAAAACCCTCAGCACTTCTCAACACAGGAATGAAACGAGTAGTACTCTAAACAAAAACAATATATATATATATATATATATATATGTGTATTTTTTCCTTTACTTTGCTTGTTTGAGTAACCTCTTCTTGTGCACTTCCGTCCTTCTGAAAGGCAAGAACAAGTAGCCTATCAACTTCTTCAAGTAAGAAGGACAGAAGTGCTTGAAAACTCCTCCTCTCTTATTGCGCGACTGTCGCGTGTGCTTTTTGTGGCGATTGCTTCACGTGTTACGCATTTAGCAAGTCTTTTTTTTTTTTTCTGGGTCTGGGTTTTGATCTGGACGAAAACGTGTTGAGTGCGGCTGCTGCGTGTTCACCCCGCATTGCCTTCCCCCTTCCCCTTCCCTCTTTTTTTTGCAGATAAACGTGTGTAGACGCATAGGGAAGGAGAGGGTGAGGAATGCAACCGTCACTTCACCTTTCGACTCTGCACCATCTCTCTCTATATATATGCACCTCCATGGAGATTTATTATTTCTTGTTTCCTTTTTCTTTACTCTCTGCTGAGTACAAGGGTGACGAACCTCTTCAGAGTTTTCCTCGACTGTTTTCCTTGTTTGTTATCTTGACTTCTTTTCTTGTCTGATGAGGTGCTTTACTCCCCACCACCACCACCATTTCCCTCCCTCCTTTTGTTTTTCAAATGAAAGCTGACCCTTATTGTTAGCAGAGACCTGTGCGGGTCTGTGTGTCGTCTTCTTACGCATCTCTCTGCACGCTATGAGTTCCTTTCTTCTCGCTTTTTTCTTTTTCTTTTTGTAAGAACCAACGTACAGAATCCACGGATAAACAAAAGCTGTAGATGTGGGGGAGACTCCGCTGCGGCGTTGCACACTCGCGAAATACATTTCATGCCTTTGTGACTATTGCAAAGCAGCGAAGCCACTCTGCCACTTTACATGTGACACACGCTTCATTTATTTCCTTTTTCTTTTCTGGTAGCTCCCTCTCCCTTTTTTTTGTCTTTTTCTAGTGCTGTCGAATTCAGCTGAGTGCTACGATGAAAACCTGGTCGCCATACCCGTGACGCGTCCGTTCACCTGCTCTCTCTCTCTCTCCTTCGGTTTCTATCTGCGTTTGCTGCGTTGGAAAAGACGCCAGCAACACGCACACGGTTGGAGATGAAATCCAAATAACACGAGAAACGCAACATCGAACAGAAGGGGGAAAACAGCGAGTAGCAACTTTCGGCGTGTTCTCGTCGGAGAAGCACTGCGGCAACAACAACGACAGCAGACACGCAAGGCTTCGACGCGGGCTGCTCGAGTACGTAAGCGTGCAGGTGTATGTGTACGTGTTCTATGAAGCCTCTTCCAGGTACTCGAACCCTCCCACGGAGAGGGCTTTAAAAGAACACGTGTACGCGTCCGTCTCTTGCGATGTTGTTGTTGTGTGTTGAATGCGGAACGAATTTTCGTGTCGAGGGATCTTTACCCAAGCACATCAGGGAGAGGAAAGGTGTAGAACATAGGATACACACTTCCGCATTGGTCCATTCGCGTTCCTTCCACCTGAAAGGCGCTGTGTTTGCTCTGTGTATAGCGTCGCTCCACGTGCTTCACAGAAAAGACACAGGTTGAGCCCGTCCACACGTACTTGCCCATTTATCTATATACTGTTTAGGTGTTCTGGTTGGCGTGAGTGTGGGGAAGGGGTGTTGTTATATATATACATATATATATACACTGTCGTATACCCATAAAACGACACGAACCTCTCCCCCCACCCACCCCTATTCCACCACTAAAGCTAGCGGCCGTCGTCAGCTGGAAACCGATCAAAATACTCGAAGCCAAGTGAAATGATGAACAAACGGTGACACAGACGCACACGTGGGCTGCTGAACTGCGCAGCGCGTGTTGGATGTGTGTGCGTACGTTGATAGAGATAGGGTTTATACCTCGTCTGCTGCTTCCCACGTCGCATGAAAAGCACCATCGACGTAGTTTCCTTTTGTACTAACTATCGGCCTGTTTGTTTTCTTTGTGCTCTCTCTTTTTTTTTCCTTTTTTGCGGTGTACAGCCGATCCATGCGATGCTGTTTTTTGTTTTCTTTTCGAAACAGGCGTCAACTCAGATGTTCTTTTCTATTTTATCTTTTATCTCTCTCTTTTTTTGTGTGTGTGTGCGTATGAGAGCTTGCAACCTTCACAGTTGCTTCTCGGCGTCAAACTCAAGTAAAGAAAGGGGAAAAAAGCACTCTGCTGTACAAGTGGAAGGATCATGACATCAGCGGTGCTGTTGCTGCTTTGTTATTGTTATATATATATATATATCCCATGTCGAACGAAGGAGGAAAGGAAGAAGAAAGGGTGATGGGGAGACGGAGTCGAAGTGGCTGTGCGTGAAGAACTTCGCAGCGACTCCCCACAACGACGTCTTGCGTGTTTTCTTTTTGTTGTTGTTGTTCTTGCTCTCCCCCTTCCTACATTGAAAAGAACCGCCATAATGTAGTTCGGTGAGATGAATGCAAGTGCTACAGCCGTGTGCTTGTGAGCTCTCCCACATTCCCCCCCCCCCCATCCCCTCTCCTCTCCTCTCCTCATGCATCCTTCTCTTTTCTTTTTTTCTCGTTTATCACCTTCCTCCGTGGGCCGCATGCGGGCACTAGCGTCGGTATCAGCGATTTAAATAGAATCTTCTGCTCGTTTTTTTTCTCTCTTCTTTTGAGACCGAGGCACTGCGGTGGTTTGCTGGGGGCTTCTATTGTGTGTGTTTTTGTGTTTTTGGAGGACACCAGCCGCAGCATTGCCGTCTTTCTTGTAAGATCGTGTTGTTGGTTTTTTCTGTATTTTCGTGCCTGTACACGCACAGCGCTTCCACTCCCGCTCTCCCACTCCTTCTCTTCACCGTTCCCACCGTGGTCGTACTCACTACCTTGAGTACCACGACTCGCATTCTCAGCATCTACACCCCCCCCCTTCCTGTGTTTTTTCCTAGCAGTGTAGTGCGTCCCAATGCCGGGATCGTCCCTGGAGCTCTCTCCGTCGACGGAGCAGCGCATCGTCGCCGCGGCCGCAGTCCTGCGCGTCTCGCCAGAGACCTTCCTTCGCCGTCTCCTCTCCCAGCACTACAACACACTGGGCGGGCTTCCGTTGGATCTCCTGCGCTACATCCTCGCTTTTCTCGACTACTCTACCATCTCTAGCCTGGTGGCACGGGTGTCGAAGTTCTGGCAGGAATGCGTACTCGAGGCACCCCAGAACTTCTTCTCCCGCCTGCGGCAGATGCACGGGATTCACCTGCTCGACCCGGTGCACGGCATGTTCTACTTCCCTCGTGCGCTGAAGCGGGTTGTGTTTGACACGAAAAGTGGTGGCGGTGGTGGTGGGGCTGCTACGGCAACGATGGGGCAGCGGTCCGGTGGTGATCTGCGTCGTGCCCTCTCTCCTGCTTCGATTGCCCTTCACAGCAACGCGCAGGCGGTGCCGGCGTCATCCTTCTTGACGGTCGACATCCGCACGCAGAATACCAAGTCGCTGCCGTGGGGTCACGTGCAGGTGACGGTGCGACGCGCCATTGAGCGAGAGCGGATGGAGTTTGGCACGGTGCGCACGCTGGGCCTACAGCGTCCAGAGGACCCGGTGTGGTCACAGGCCGCCACCATCACCTACGACCGCCGCATCTACATGTTTGGTGGGGAGACGTACGAGGGAGTGGTGCTGGACTGTGTGTACGAGTACGACCCTATGACTAAGCACTGGACTGTGCTGCCAGACATGAGCGAAAAGCGGGCGGCGGCGAGCGCGGTTGCCTTTCGCGGTCGCATATTTGTCTTCGGCGGCTACAACGAAGAGGGTGTAGTGCTGGATACCTACGAGGTGCTGGATGTGGCCACCCAGTCTTGGGTGTCGCAGCAGTACCCTCCCTCTTGGCTGTACTCCCCCTCCCAGCACCGACCTGCGCATGAAATCCCCTCTACCCCCACCAAGGCGGACGGCGTCAACCCCACCGCCGCACACGTCGATCCCAATCACGCCGCCTTCCTCCAGTCCATCCCCAGCATGAACGATGTGGCGGGGGCGGCGGCGAGTGCGTACCGGATGCCCGAGAAGATCTGCGGCACCGCTGCAACGGTGCACGGCGACGTCATCCTCTTCGCCGGCGGTCACCAAAGCTGCATCGCACCGGACCAGACAGCCGTCAGCTACTCCGCCATGAACAGCACCTCCACGACGCCGATGCACAGCGTTGGTGGGCCGCTGGGAGGTGGAGTGGGGGCCAGGAGCGTGGCAGGCACGCCGTCGCCGGGGTACTACAGCAATGCCGGCACCAACAACAATGCAAACAACAGTAACAACAATGCGGGTGGTGGTGGTGGTGGTACCGTCGGCAGCGATCCAGCGTCAGCAATGGCGGGCACCCCCGTCATAGGCGGCTTCGACAACGTCATCACCCCCACCACAGCCGGGCTGAACAACACAAACACCAGCACACGTACGAACTCACCACCGCGTCTGCCACGCGTCAACTCCATCGCCTTCGATGGGCCAGCCACAGCAGAGACGCTCGTGTGGGTCTTTTCACCTATCACGGGACAGTGGTGGCAGGGCGGGCCGCGGCTGCCCTCACCGCGGGCGTTTGGTGCGTTGACGGTGCTGGAGCTGCCGGTGCTGGGACACTGCCTGTGTTACTTTGGCGGCTGTGCCAAGGCAGACGCGCCGGAGACGGCGATGTTTTACATCCCGCTGTGCGACCCACAAAGCACACGGCTGGCCAGTGCACACACCAGCGACGATGCGGCTCCGCAGCATCCCTCATGGAGTGGTGACAGCGGTACTCAGCAGACCTCCGCTGCAGGAAAGGGAACCGCCAACAAGAAGTGCGAAGGAGGAAATGAGTGCTGCACGACGCCTCCATCACATGCGAGCTGCTTCCTCCACTCTGTACAGGACCCATGGCCGGCCTCGTTGCGCGACGCCACGCCGCAGTTGCCACAGCAGGCGGAAGCCGATGTACGAGAAGGCGTTGCCCCTGCGGCGATGGCAGCCGAGGACTCTCCCTCCGCCCCGCCATCGACCCCGACCGCTATGGGTAACAGAACAAACGTAGCACGAGCTGCCTCCACGCGCACGGCAACCGCAGCGACGCGGCAGCATTCTCACCTGTATCCCGCACCCCGCACACCGACCGGCACCGCCATCAACACCACCTCCTCCACCACGTCGGCAGAGTTGGATGGCACCCGTCTGGCCGCCACCCAGCCCCCGGCGAGCGAGGAGCAGGTGCCAGCGTCGACAGTAAACATGGTGGTCCGCTGCTTCCGCGATGCGGAGGAGCTGCCGTGGCAGCGGTACGTGCGGGTGCCCATTGGTGGGGCCTTCACCTCCGTCGCCGTGCTGGGCGGCCCCCACTCCCGCACGGTGGTGCTCACCGGCTTCTACCCGGCACCGAACATCGGGTTTTGTAAGGTGAATCACCTCCTCCCACCCGACGCCTTCACGCCCCTGCTGGGGGCCCTGTCGCCACCACATCCCCCACCACCACCGCCAACTACCGTACCTCCACCGCAGCCGTCTGACGCAGATCCGCACGGAGCCGCAGAGGCCACAGGGCAGCGGCGCAGCCACGCTTCACCACCCCCGCCGCTACAGCTGGACGCTTCGCCGCAGGACGAGGCGGCAGCGGCTGCAAATCACTACCACCAAGAGCGTGAGTGGAGTCACCACCAGCGGCAGGAAGTGCGGGAGCTGGTGCGCTCGGCTGCCCGGGCGGCGACGCTGCGGCACCCGCGCAATCCGCAGACAGCCGGCGAGGAGCACAAGTGGAGTTTGGCGCCGGTGCCGGAGGTGCGTGTGCGCAACCCGACAGGACCGGTGTTGACACGGGTGTCATGGAAGGTGCAATCCCTCAACGCTAAGGTGATCGTGGGGATCGAGTAGCGCAGCGCAGATTAGGAGTAGCGAGGGGCAGGGGAGAGACAAGCGGATGGTGATGCTGTAGGGCGTCGCCCTCTCTCTCTCTCTCTCTCTCTCTCTCTCCCCCCTCCTTTCTCAGAGAAGACTCCGGACGTGAAATCCCATGAACCGCACCTTCCTTATCCTGCATCCCACCTGTGCCGCTGTCGTTTTTCTCGTACGTTTTCTGAAACCCCGCCCTTTCTCTTCTCATGATAGGTCCCTGCGTCACCCTCCAGCGTAGCTACAAACACGTGACGCTGCGTTCAGCTGGCTGGTTCGTCTCTCTTGTCTTTTCTTTAACTTCTCTTCCTCTCCCCTTGTTGCTACCACACCGTAAAGATGTCCATTCGCTGCTTCCACGTGCACAGGATAGGGAAAAAAAAAAGAGCACACGGAGGGTCTTCTGCTGCATGAGAGAGAGGAAAGCTGAAGGAAAGCACGAGAGGTTGTCTTTCCGTGGTATCTCCAAGTGTCCTTCTGTTCTCTGCTCCCTGACGATGTGTGTATGGGGGAAAAGGGGGAGAGGCCGGTCATGCCCTTTCGCAGATGCGGTGCGTGTTGCTGTCGCTGCCGCTGCCGCTGTTGTTGCTTGTGTTGAGCTTTTTTGTTGTTGTTTGTGATGCAGCGACGTGTACGTCACACCCTCTCACAGAAACGCGCTTGTGTGTGTGTTTGTGTATGTCGCACACTTCAGGTGACCGGGCAACACTCTTCTCCGCATATGCCTGTCGCCGTTTGTGAACTTCTCGAGCAGCCTTCTGTTCCCATCATTCGCCGTTCCTCCAACTAATTCCCCCCTCCCTTCCTCTCTGCTGACACTCGCAAATCCGTCCTGTGCAATTGCACATCATACCTCGATCAAAGAGAAGAGAGAAAAAACACTACGTCTGCAACGGGAAGCTGCCCAAAGAGAAACACACACACACACACACACACAGACGCTCGGGTGTTCTTTAGACCACCCGCACGCACGACACCTTTACATACAGACACCTCTACTGATATATATTCTGCATCCATCGAATACAAGAAGCGGATCTTTAAAAGGGGGAGAAAGAAAAGCTCTCAGCATGTCCGGCTCCACCACTGTGAAGGAAGCCATTGCGCGCTTCGAGGAAGCGGAGTACCGTCGACGTCTCGCCGAGGTGCCTGAGTCAGAGCAGGAAAACGTGCCGCGTGTGGTAGCGGCGCAGGAGTCCAAGGTTCTTCTGATTGGGATGCTGCCGCCTATTGTGAAGATGGATAAGGACATCACGACGCTGAAAGAGTGCGAGCACCTCGGGCTCAGCACGAACGCCATTGAGAAGATCGGTCCGGGTTTGAAGGAGCTGAAGAACTTAAAGGTGCTCTCGCTGGGCCGCAACAATATCCGTAAGCTGGAGCAGCTCGACCTGCCGCAGCTGGAGCAGTTGTGGGTATCCTACAACAAAATTGACAAGCTCACCGGGCTCGACAAGCTGAAGAATTTGCGCGTGCTGTTCATGAGCAACAACCTTATCAGTAGCTGGACAGAGATCGACCGTCTCGCGAACCAATGCCCTGAGCTGACGGACGTCCTTTTTCTCAACAACCCACTCTGCAACAGCGCCGCCAGCAACCAGGAGTACCGCTACATGATGCTGCAGCGCCTGCCGAAAGTAACGCGACTTGACGGTGTGCCAGTGGACCCGGAAGAGAAGGAGGAGGCGGAGCGCCGCCGCTAAGACGGCGTATATATATATATATGAGCTTTTTGCTTTTTTTTCGAGGGGAACTCCTTCTGTTTCCCTTCTGATGTACAGTCAATTTGATGTGCGGAGAGGTGAAGGAAGCTGCACTCGTGTTGTGTAAAAACGAGCAAACGAACACAAAAGTGGAGAGCGAAGGCACAATGGCACGGTGTGGAAGTGTCGAATATCGTCCTACTGAACACACCCATACACACACGCGCGCACCAACACACACGCATGCATACAACGAAAGCAAAAAGGTGGGGTATATGCAGCATTGCCTACCGTATAGTGGAGAGGAGCGTTTCTTGTGCGTGAGTGCGATAGCGCTGAAGTGATGATGCGCTTCGCAAATAAACTCACAGCACTTTAAAAAAGGGGGCGGGGCAGAGCTCTGAAGCAGGCAAGCGCAGCTCACGTCCACCTCACCCTCTACAAAGCTACTCTTCTTTTCTCATTCGCATTCTCCTTCTTTCTCTTTTTTCCTTCGACCGGTCGAGAAGATGGCACAGAGATAGACGCGAGCCCCACCTCATGTCCTCGTCCGTATCCTTACCCTCCTCCTCTTCGAGGTGTGGCTGGAGGGCAGCCATCCACCTCTCCGACCCCGCCTTCACGTCTCGGGTTGATGTCATGGATGCGTACGTGCTGCCCACCCACCCCTCATTCGCAGCCCCCACGGCGGCGTTGGTCTCCCCGTGGCTTCTCTCCACTCCTTCAGCGAATGCCGCCGGTACACTCGTGGAGACGGTTCCGCTGGCGTGGCGGTGTTCCACCTGTGGGGATGTTGAAGTTGAGCAGCTGTACTGGCGACGTCCACTTCGACTACGCATCACACCCTGCACCCGCGGCGATGGTGTAGATAGCACGACCGCCACCGCAACCCAGCGTGCGTCGCTGGCGCGCAGGCTGCGACTGGAAGGCCTCTCTTCGGCAATGAAGGCAAAGCTGGAGCGGCACCGGCGTCGTCGCGAGCGGCGTGAGGAGATGCGATGGCGCGCACTGCACGTCAGCACACGGTGTCGACAGTGTTACCTCTGCCCCCGATGTGGTGGCCACGGCAGCGTGCCCTGCCCAACGAAATGCGCTGTAGAAGGGGCGCATGGCTGCATTCGACGCACCGAACGCCGCCTCAGTCTTGTGCACGCACACGGTGGCACGCCATCGGTGAGTGCGCTGGACATTCGTCTCACGAAGGACATGCGCTACTTTACCGTGTGTCCGTGCTGTCAGTGGCACAGCTATCAAGCGTTCCCCTCGATGGAGCAGCTGATGTCCTACTTGGACAGCGTAGCTGGTGAAGACAAGGCGGAGGTGATGCGAGACTGGCGAACGTCGCAGCGCAGCGCGAACGCCGTCCTTCGCAGCCGCATGGGCGAAGTCCTCTGCAGCGGTGTCAGCGGTGCAGAAGAGGACGGCAGTGATGAGTTGCTTCTCCTTCATGACCCACCTAAACCAACCGCCTCGCAGGCTGCGTGGGAGACTTACAAGAAGCAGCGGGTGGCTGCCGCGCAGCGACGCGCATCGCCGGACGTGCTGGGCGGCGGCGCTAAACCTCAGTCATCACCAGCACACGAGCAGAAACTGGGAGAGGAAGGAAATAACTTGAATGGGCTGCATCCCGCGCTGGTGCTGGAGGAGTTGCGGCGGCGGGAGCTGCTCCACCGTGTGAGTACGCCGGTGGACAGGCAGGCAATGTGTGTCCCCCCTGGCGCTGTTCAGGTGATGCGTGTGATGGATCTCGCGCAGGAGGCGTGGTCCTACTTCTCAAACCTCGAGCAGCAAGACTCGCCTCACACAGCTGAAGCAGCACGGCCTGTTTCCTCGTCGTTGCTGTTGTCGTCGTCGAGTGGGCAAGCTGCTGGGTTGTCGGAGATGGACTTGATGAAACACACACAACTCGCCATCATGGGGCTGCGCGCAGAGGCGGTCGACACGCGCGCGCTCACGCTCAACGAGTGGGTGCGACGATACCAGCCAGCGGCGGTGGTCGCGCAGCAGCGCAAAGCGGCCGCGGAGAGCAGAGCTGCGGCTTCCCCTGCACGCGGTACTGGCATTCTGCTCACCAGCGGCAGCTCACCTTCCGCCCTCGCCACGCTGCTGTCCACATGGCCAGACAAGACGCCCGCCAAGGCCAGCGGAACACCAATGAAACCCCTCTCCACCACCTCTGCTGTCACTGTGGCGGACGCTGCCCTCGACCTCACCACACCTGAGACGCGCCATGACACCACCTCGGCTGCCACAGCCGCGACGCCGAGCATGTCTGCGCTCTACCACACGCCCACCTCCGCCTACCTGCAGTCGCTGCTGCAGCGGGAACACGACCGGGCGTTGGGACTGCCTGCCTACTGTGTTCCGCGAGGTCGGAAAGAGCAGGTCACCGGACGCGTGTGGCGGCTTCCTGCAGTGAGCTGTGGTGACAATAAAAATGTTGAAGACGGGGAAGTAGTTTGTATCCACGGCAGTGCAATCCCCTGTACGCGTGTCGTGGTGCTGGACCGCCCCGCCGCTTCTGATAACGAGATGTTGAGGGTGTACGAGCACTGGTCGCAGCTGCTGGCGAAGCAGGCAGAGCGGCTCTGCGAGGGGTTACCGCAGCAGCAGCAACGGCAAAAGTCACTCACACTGGCTGGTGCAGGGGAAGACGGTGTCGACAGCAGCGAATCTGATGGCGGCGACGAAGACAAAGCGGATGAACTGCTCACAGCCGACCCGGGAAACTCTGCTGCCGGCGCATCACGCCGGAGTTCGGTGGACAGCTCTGCAGTGCACGTAGCGCCTTCGCTTTCCTCAGAAGCCGCCGTCGCACTGCGAAAGAAGAAAAAGAAGTCGACGCTGCCCTTGCCGCTGTTTCTCGATGGCACGGACTTTGCTGCTGTGAGTGCGCTGCCGTGCTGGCAGTACATGGGCTGCAGATGCACCCAGACAGGTGGGAAGGCTGCGCTGGAGTGGCACCTCCGCTTGGTGAACCTGCAGTCACGGCACGACCTGTACATCACGAAGCTGAGCTTGCATGACGCCTCTGTGCGCGGCGCTGGTCTGTTCAACGGAGCTGGCATTGACGCCGTGCCTCTTCAGCTGCGCTTAAGCTCTCCGGATGTGCCAGCCGTGCAACTGCCTGTTGTCCTGCAGACGCGCTATTCCGTGGAGGAACGTGCGCTGCTGACACAGGCACAGGCGTCTGCCACTGCCGTCGCTGCGGGAGATGAAGAAACTGTGCTGAGCCGTAGCGCCGCCGCTCTTTCTACCGAGGCGACGGAGGACCCACTGCCGCCCCCTCCGCTGGCACTGTTGTCCCACCACCTGCCACCTCAGCAAACTGCTGAAGATCTTCCTCGATTGACCGAACTGTGGGTGACTCTCACTATGCCCGCTGCGGAAGGCTTCAACGCCGACAGTCTGCATCGCATCAGCTCAGTTGTGCCATCGTTCTCGCCACAACCTCCTCAAGACAGCAGCTTCATCTACGCTGCGGTAACAATGGAAGTGCTTACTCCGCTGCCGGAGATTGGATCGTTGAGGACCATGGTGAGCCGCTCAGATGCCCTCACGTGCGCCGCACCGTGTCTGTACCGGTATAGTGTGGTGCCCTACGGTGTCACGGTGTTGCTGACATCGGAGTAGCGGTGACACGCCCTCTTTCAAAAAAAAAGAAAGGCCACAGCACAGCACCAGCTCGGTGTTTCCTGTCATGTGCTGCCGCAGCCTCGATGGTCTTCTTCATCATCCGTCGTTGTCTCCTCGGTTGAGCGCCCCTCACGCTTCGCAGAAGAAAAAAAAAGGGGGAAGTGCTTAACGAGGTAGAGCCGGCGGGGCCCCCTGTGCTTTCTATCTCAACTACTCTCTCTGCGAGCCATCCCGCGTCTGCGTCATGTGCTGAAGCGGTGGCGTCACCGCTTCCCAGAAGCACGCACCCACTCATCCCTTTTTTTTTCATTCAGCTACATCAGTACTGCAAAAGCCCTATGACGGGGTGCGAAGGCGACGCGACACTTGTGACGACACGCTCTCTCTCTTTCTTTCGGTTTTCTCTTGAGCTTTCGCTCTCTCTCTCTCTCTGCCTTTTGAGCCAATAACACCTCCTTTTCCACACACACAACGCGCTCAACACGCAGGCAGTGGTCTCTCCTCGCCGCGCCGCGCCCTCTTCGCGCTTGTGCAGGTTTGCCCGCGAAAGGGAAAGGAAAAAAAAAGAAGGAGCGTGCAGTCCATCGAAACCCCAAGGCCTTCGCCCTTATTCTGCTTTCCTGCTGCCGCATCACAAAAGGAGCGAACAGCGCCATTCTTTGCTGCTGCTTCTGCCCGCCGTGAAGCCTCCCTCGCACCCTTATTGTCTTTCCCCCTTCCCTCCCCTCCCCCCCCCCGTTCGTTCCCGGAGACACCTTCTTCTATTTGTAGCTGTTTTTTATTATTCTTATTATTATTTCTCTTTCATGATCGTCGCGTGCTGGCGCTTCTTAACGCGGTGAGCATGGCAAACGACAACGAGGTGTTCTTTATCGAGTCCTCTGCGAGCGACGACGACGATAACGATCATGACACCCACGACGGTGAAGTGGAGAGGCCCGTCTACCGGCCCTTCTCTGCTTCCTCTTCTCCAACAATGGAGGACATCTTGTTTGGCCTTGCGCCCCCCAAGCGCACCTTCGCGGCGCCACCCCTTTCTGCCGCCTCGATCCACGACGGCCCACCGCTGCACGGCGTGAGTGGTGACGTAACCAACGATAATAATAATACCAACAGTAATAAGTGCACTTGTAGCCGCTGGGAGCTGGATGGCAGCGTTGCCTGCTCCTCGCCGAGAATCGACGTGAGCACGAATGCACAGCAGCGCATGCAGCAGCCACCAATATCACCTGCGCCGGCTGACTTCCCTTACGCAGGTGGCTCGCCCTGTGCGATGCCGACCAAGCAAACCCTTCCGCCCCCACGCTCCCTTGCCGAGCTGCGGGCGATGACCTCGTCTGACGTGCGCGACGAGCTAGAGCGCTTCTTTGTGCGAAAGGACACATTCGCGAAGCGCTTCAAGGCGTTGGAGCGGGACCTTCTTGCCCCTGTGCCAGCAGTCGATGCGTCAGCGAAAGGAGACGGCTCACCCCAACCGCCACCCTCGTCCGGCCCCCGCTCATTCCCATCCCCGTCCCCTGCCACGGCGCTCGCGCGAGACCGCTGTCGTCGTCTTGTGAACGTCAGTAACTGGGAAAACGCTGTAGGCGGCTACTCGCAGTGGGACATCCTGCTGCCTTCTGCTCTGCTGCCGGATCCTGCGGCGTTGCCGTCACCGTCAACGTCAGCGACGACGACGACGACGACTACCGCAGCTGCAGCCGCTCAACCGAGGCGGCGCACGCTGCGCCCTCATCAAATCGAAGGCATCCGCTTTCTTTGGAGTATTCTGGCAGAAGGTCCGGTGGGACAGGTGCCGGCGGTGGGTTGCATTCTAGCACACACCATGGGGCTTGGCAAGACAGGTCAGGTCGTCGTCTTCCTCCACCTCTTCATGGCAGCATTTCAGCGGCGGATAGACATCAGCAACGGTGGTAGTGGTGGTGTTAGTGGCTGCAGCAGCGCCCGAGCGAGTCTGCCTCGTGTGTTGATTGTCATCCCCAAGTCCACGCAGTCTTGCTGGAAGCGTGAGTTCCACACGTGGTCGCTCTGTTTCCCGGAGGAGCACCGTATCTGCACCCTCTCCGTCGAAGAAGGCCTGCGAACGCATCAGCGCCTCGAGATTTTTCGGGGGTGGCGGCGAGCAGGCGGGGTGCTGTTGATTGGCTACGAGGCTCTGGTGCGTCTTGTGCAGCTTGTCGAGGAGGACAGCGTGCTTGCTCAGCAGCAGCGACAAGAGCTCCATCCCCTTCATGCCTCCCCTGCCCTGTCGTCACCTTCTGCAACTTCGCGGGCTCAGCGAGAACAGGCAGCACGCGAACAGCACCGTCGCGACCTGCACGAGCGGCGCACCGACGAAGGTGGCAAGGCGTTCGGTGGTGACACCGACCCTTTCACGGAGCTGGTCGTATGCGACGAGGCTCACCGACTCAAGTCTGTCCACCTGCACGTCGTCCAGGCGTTGCGTGGGTTGCATCCACTGCGGCGCATGCTTCTGACCGGCACCCCACTACAGAACCACCTGCACGAGTACTGGGCCATGATGGACTTCTGCGTCCACAAGTACTTCAGCCGTCGCCGCTTTCGCGAGTACTTCATTCAGCCGATCGAGTTGTCGGCGAACACGCGCGCCTCGGAGAAGGAGGTGGACGTGGCCCGCAAGAAAACGTTCATCTTGATCAATGAGGTGCGACACTTCGTCCAGCGGGTGGACAGCACCCCTCTCCGCAATGAGTTGCCACCGCTGCATGAGTACGTGGTGGTCCTGCCGCCGTCCGAGCTGCAGAAGGCATTGTACCTGCGCTTTATACAAATTGTCCGACACGACGGCAGTCAGAAACTGCAGTTCCTGCCAGCTGTCTCCTACTCCGGCAAGATCGCCGCACACCCGCAGCTGCTTTTTCAGATGCGCGACCAGCTGGCGGAGGCGAACGGCAGCGGCGTCACCACCACCACCACCACCACCACCGGCACAAAAGGCAGCGGTGTCACTGCAGGCAAGAAACGAGTGAGGGACTACTGGGCACTGGAGAAGGCGAACCGTCAGCAGCAGCGGCGTCTGCCTGCACGACCGCCACCTGTCCCGCAGTGGCGCCTCTCCGACGACGGGGAAGACGATGGTGATGCAGAGGCCGTTGTGATCTCGAACTCTGACAACAGCAGCAGCGCCGACAGCTCTGGCAACCGCAGCGTGACGGCCAAGGCAGCACAGGAAGATGAGTTTGCGCGGGTCACGCAGCAGTCCTTCTCCTCCCTGTGCCCCACACCCCTCACCTACGAGGAGCTCTGCATCCCGCCTTCGCCAGCCTACGTGCCACGCCTCGAGGAGGGGGTGAAGCTGTACGCCGCGATGAAACTGATTGCGGCGGCGATGGCGCAGAACGAGAAGGTCCTGCTCTTTTCGCTCTCCACCCAGCTGCTGACCTTCTTCGAGTTCATGGTAGCGAAGGTAAACGTGGAGTGGTGCAAGAAGCCCAGCGTTCCTGCTGCCGCTACCGCAGCTGCGGCAGACACCGCGTCATCGACGCCGCTGCTTCATCGACCCATTCGTTACTGCCGCCTTGACGGGAGCCACACCGCCGCTCAGCGTGCGGCAATGCTGGACGATTTCGACCGCGCAGATGGCCCCGACCTTTTCTTGCTCAGCATGAAGGCTGGTGGCGTTGGGGTCACCATCACCGCCGCCACCCGTGTCATTCTGGTCGACACGAGCTTCAACCCAGCCGATGATCAGCAAGCCATTGGTCGCGCCTACCGCTATGGGCAGACACGTCCCGTCTTTGTGTACCGGATGATGTGCTACCCCACCTTGGAGTACAGCATTTTCGTGCAGAAGCTCGCGAAGGAGTGGCTCTTCAAGACCGTCGTCGAGGAGTCGTCGGTGAAGCGCGATGGGCTGTCCGGCATGCACTTGAAGGAGCTGTTTTCTCTTCTTACGCGTGCCGCGAAGGTGCTGGAGAAGTCGCCGGCCGCCACATGCGCACAGGTGGCGACGACGGCGGATGTCCTTCGCGATGACCCGCTTCTTGGTGTCGTGCGCGACGACCTCCTGTACGCGCAGCGCTACGAGATGTTCCTCGAGCAGGACAGCAACGACCAGTACGGGGCGGCAGAGGAGGAGTTTTACAAAGACTACTGCCGTAACCGGCTGTTCGACACCGCCGATGACGACGGCGATGCGGAGCAGCAGCGTGCAGCCGCCCTGCAGCAACGACGTCAGCAACGGATGGACGAGGCGGTACAGCTGCAGGCGCAGTCGAAGACGCTCACGAGCATGGTGGATGACCTCATCCGCTCCCGCGCTGGGACCGACCCGCACCTGGCGCGGCTGCTCTCCGCGATGGGGCTGCGGGTGGACGCGGCTAGTGGAGAAGTCCACACCACCCGCCGTCCCGCCTCTGCGCCGGCCTCTTCGTTTTCGTCGTTGACGTCGGCCCCCAGCGAGCACTTTGCGCCATCTCCAGTGGTTCTGCTAGGGGGAGAGGTGCAGCCGAAGGCAGCTCAGCAGTCTTTGATGAGATACCCACCGATGGCTAGCAGCGGTGGCGAGGCACCGCCGTCTCGCTCGCCGCACGCGCACAGCTCTCGCCAAACCGCCGTGCTGCTTCTGGACTCTGACGGGGAGATTGAGGAGGAGAGCGAGGCGAATACCACCGCTGACAGAGAGCGTCCACAGCAGCAGCAGCAACGCGATGTACGAACGGTGAGCACGGCAGACCGGATCGGTGCCTCGCTCAGTCGCCAGCCCTACGCACGCTACCGCCCCGGTGGGTCTCCGTCTCGTGCGGTGGAAATCGACAGTGATGCTTCGCAGTGACGGGGGAGGAGGCACCCTGTGTGAAGGGCGTAAAGAAAAAAAAAGAGGGTGCGAAGCCGGCGACGCACGGGTGGGTTGGCGATGATGCTTGTTTTTGGTCAATGAGTTGAGGGGAAGTGAAAAACAAGGAAGACGAGAGGAGCAATTGAGCCTTTGACTCCAATACCTAACCATACCACTGACAACTCACTCCCTTTGGGGGGGGGGGGCGGGGTGAGCACCTGCAGCTTTGAAGTGTTTTCTTTCTTTTGACACAGGAAGTGTGAGAGAGCCCCAGTCAGCCGCCGTGACAGGTGTCGCAGACGAAGTCGCAGCTCTCCATCGAGTGCTGAATATGTTGCTGGGTTCCTCTGCAGCAACCCCTTCCCCTCACATTTATCGCCTCGAGCAGAGTTGCTTTAAATCTCAATCCTGGCGCGCCATGAGCGGTGCTTTGTACATGTCTCCCACTCCCTTCCACTCCCCACCCCACTCCCGAAACCCCAATCACCATTCGTCTGAACTCTCTTCTTTGTAACGCACGCGGTGTGGGTGGCGCGCTCATCAACACACACACACACACACTCACACATACACATACCTCTGTTGACATAGAAGCACACAAAAACAACAGAAGAAAGAGAAGGAAAGCAAAAGCGAGGAAGCACACCATGGCGCACCTCATCGCCCCACCTTCCTCCGTGCAGCCCATGACGAAGGAAGACGTCGCTGTGGTGCAGGCCGAGAAGCGCGTCGACGCCGCCACGCGTGAGCAGCTTGTGAAGGTGTACGGCGACTCTCGCGACCCACACGGGCGCTCCATCAATCTGACACGGCCGGCGCACCGCAACTGGACCTGCCACGCTTGTGGAAAGGTCAGCACAGACATCCGACACGTCTGCGGCCACTGCCTTAGTCCCGAACCGGGCTTCACCAACACACGCTTCACCAGCGGTAAGGGGGAGCCTGCGGTCGACGAGCGGCTCACGGCGGCCGAGGTGGCGCACAGCACAAACGTGCGACGCGCCGGCACGAGTAGCGACACGAAGGTGGAGCTGCTCCGAATCCCCTCCACGAAGCGTACGTATCGCGCCTTTATCGAGCCACACGTGCCGATGGCCGCGTCGCACACCAAGGCAGAGCAGCGAGCGGAAATGAGGGTGGAGGGGGGTGACGAAGACGAGGATGGTCCTGGCTGGAATGACGAGCCCAGCTGCGGGGCCTGCAGGTCGTCGCACCGACCTGACTGCGGTGGTGCAGCGGAGCGTCGACCGCCCGAGGATGAAAAGGTCTATGGCGGCTTCACCCACTTCGTGTCGATCCCGCTGGGTAAGCTGCCTGCCATCACCGCCAATGCAACTCGCGTGCTGGAGGATCTGCGGAGCTTTGTGGCGGCTGAGGCCCATCAAAATGACTTCGAGAAGGCGGATGACGATGGGGATGACAGGAGTGAGGCCACAGAGACTTCCACTGCTGCTGTTGCTACTGCTGCCGTGTCGTCGGCCACTGCGAAGTCTGCTGCAACGCCGGATCTGGTCACGAGTACGGCAAAGCTTCATATGACATTGCTCATGCTGACCCTGCCCAACCGCGAAGACGTGGAGTTCGCAAAGGAGCTGCTGCAGGGGCCCTTCGTGGCTGCCTGGGCGGCGGTGAAGGAAAAAGCTGTGGCAGCCCTCAGCAGCAGCAGCAGCGGCGGCGGCGGCAACAACAACGCAGGTGCCACCGAACTGCTGCTCAGCGGCGACACGTCCCTCGCCCCCGCGCACCGGCACCCGCTCCTTCGCCTTGGCGGCGGGCTGCAAGTAATGAAGGCCGGCAAAAACAACGAGCTTTATCACCCGCAGAAAGCAAGCGTGGTGTACATGGGCATCGACGATCCCCGCTCCCTTGCCACCGTACAGCAGCTGCAGCGTGTACTGCACGACAGCTTGACGGAGCTGATTCACGACTGCCACGAGGCAGAACGCTCGCGCCGGGTGCTGCATGTGACGATTATGAATAAGAAGTGGCGGAAGGGCGGCGGTGCGTGTCGTCCGTTTGACGCGCAGCCCATTCTGGACGCCTTCCCCGCGGCGTGCATCGGCGCCGGCGACGACGGCGAACAGTTCTTTGAGATCCCAGAGGTGGAGCTGTGCTCGATGCGTCGACACGACGCAGAGACCGGTACCTACTTTGCCGAAACCGTGGTGAAGATCTGAGTTTGCGCAGATGATTGAATGAGGCAGAGAACCGCACCCACCCATCACCACGGAGTATAGCTGCGTACACCTTTTCTCAGGCAACGCCTGCAGATTCGCAGCACGGCACCTCCCCTCTTCGCCCAACCCCCAATCGTTTCCATCCGCTGTAGTTGCCCTTGCAGTGGAGATGGAGACGTGCTTCCTCAGGCACCCAACGCCGGTTTGTTGTTGTTGTTTTGTTGTTGTTGTTGTCTACCTTCTCCATTCTCGTGTGCATTTCGTACATAAAAAGGAGCCAGCCTTTATAAATAAAAAAAAACAGGGAGGGATGCGACACCACCTCGCACACAAAGGGCGTGGCATGTATAGGTGTGTGTGTGTGTGTGTGTCACTCAGCTCCATTCCATAGAGCCCAAACTGCGCCAAGCAGACCACAGTGAACTCCTTTGTCACCTTCCTCCTCCCCTCCGAGCTGCTGTTGCTGTGTTGCTGAGTTTTTTCTACAAGTGCGCTTCACACTTGTGTTTCCGGCAGACGATGGGAACCAGCACGCGAAGGAGGGGGGGGGCAGCGAGTGTAGGGGAGGGCTTTCTTTCGATGATGCGATGACGTCCTCCTCCTCTGAGTCATCTTCTGTGACCTCTTCTTGTTCTTTGTTAACTGTGGGTGTTTTCCTTTCATCGTGAATATCGAACTCATCTCCTCTTTCCCTGGTACACATACACACGCACACACACACACACACACACACACGAGAGCTGTCAGAGGTACCATTCGACAACAGCTGTGCAGTAAAACTCCTGCAGGCACGCGCCTCGTGCCGTTTATCGAAGCTGACCAAATTTCTCTTCTTCTTACCGCATCCACTGTTTTTTGTCTTTGTTTTTGTTGTTACTGTTGCCTCTCTCTCTCCCTCCTTCTCCCTTTTGTGTGCAGCGTCGTTGCCCTGTCGAAGCGTGCACCATTGAGGATTAGACAGCAAAGGCGAAACGTCTGTGTGGGAACAAGGATGTTTCCTGGCAGCTACTTTCCCGACGATGCCAGGCCGCGCGTGCGCAAGTCGGTCACGACCAGCGCCGCCTCCCCTCACTCCTCCTCCCCGACGCTTCGGCAACCCCACTCACCCGGCAACGTCTCCGTCGCTGCCCTTCCATACTCGCCCGTGGTGGATACCAATGGTCACGCCTGTGCAACGGTCGATCGTGTCGACACGAAGTTTGCCCTCCCACCGGCGCTCATAACATGCCTTGTACGGCACATCGACAGTCAGCATAACGTCTTGGCGACTCCGGCTGTTGTGGAGCGGTGTCTACGAGACCTGCAGCGACGACTCATGCCGTGGGTGCCGGTGGAGCGTTTGTTTGGTTCCACCATGCGAGCCACCGCACCGGCTGGTGCGCCTTCCTCCTACCTTTCACTCCCAACAGCAGCAGCAACGGGAACAACAGCGGCGCCAGCAAAGCAGACCGTGGTGGATGGAATAGGTTCGTCAGCCTTGGTCACGAGTCCATCACAGGCGTCGGTCGGCGCCGTCATCCCTGGCGGCAGCCTCACCACCTCACCACCAACGTCGACCCCGCAGGCCGGCTCGTACCTGGCGGGCAGTCACGTGCGGCTGCAGCTGGCAAAGACGACGGACAACTCCGTCGTGGTGGCCGTGGGAGCCTCCGTCTTGCACCTTCTCTTCTACGCGGTGGACCAGCCAGAGTCACGGCCGTCGCACCTCGTGCACATTGTGCAAGAGTGGATGGCGGCTCTCAAGACAAAGGGCGAAGAGCACGACTGCATGGTGCTGCTCGTGCACAGCGACCTGGTGGCCGCGTCGGAGGCGGCGGCGCGGATGGCAGAGGAAGCACAGCAGGTTGGCGGCAGTCGTTCAGAGGCTGCCGCAGTGACGCCCTGCACCGCAGGTGCTTCAACGCTGCTACCTCCACCACCTTCACCGCTGCCCACGCCAGCGACTGCCGTGTCGTCGTCGTCCTCGCAGCCTGCGGTGAGTCAGGACAAGGTGGACGCCGCTGCAGCGGTGCTCCGCAAGTATCAAAAAGAGCTGCAGGACCTGAAGTTCTCCCGCCAGCAGGTGTCGGCGTACATGCCCAACGACACGCCGATGCGTATTTTGGAGCGGCTGCGGCCCGCCGTCATCGCAAGGGGAGGACGACTGCGGCAGGCGCTGCAGATCGCTGTGGCACGCAAGCGTCAGTTCCCACAGGACCCGAGCACGAAGCCTGTCCCTGTGGCTTTGCCACCGTCTGCCGAGCAGCTCGCAGCGGCAGCAGCGGCAGTGCCGACACCGTCGCTCGCCTCTCCACCAACGTCCTACCCTCGCCCCACAGGCGGTAACGGCAACGCGGGGGGTGACAGCCCACGGCGCACAGCTGCGTCGTCTCCCTCCACCATCCACCGGGCCTCGACCACGACCGCCGCTGCAGCAACGGTAGCCCTTTCGGACTCCACCACGACGTCGGTGCAGGTGGCACCTGCGGCGGCGCAGTACTTCAACATCCAGTCGCTCTGGAGAACGGGCTACGATCTGGTGGTGCACTACCTGCAGTACGGCCTCGTCTTTGACGCCCGTGAGACACTGGAGCACCTCTACCTCGAGTACTACAACAACTCCGACGACTACGTCTTCCTCCGCACACCCATCGCGACGCTGGAGCGGCTTGGTCGTATACCCAATTTGTTCGACGCGCACGGCCATGGTGGGTGGGATATGGGCCAGAGCGGCTACCCAAAGGCGCTGGAGACGGGCTCGGAGCTGCTGGAAGGTCTGCTGCTGCTGGCCGCAGCGGAGATGACGTGCTCACTGCTGCTCGGGCAGGCGTCGGCGGCGCTGCTGCGGTACAACACCTTCGTGCAGGTCACACGTGAAAAGTTCGAGGAGTGGACGGCAGCGGAAGCCAAGGCAAAGTTGCAAGCGACGGCTACGAGTCCGCAGCCACCACCAGGGCAGGCAGACACGGTGGCGTCCAGCGTCACCTGCGGCACCTACCAACAGTTCTTCCTGCTGCAATGCTATTTGTCCGGCTTGCGGGTGTGGTGGCCGACGTCAGGGCTGTGCCGCCCGCGAAGAGTGACAACACCACGCGCGCCACCATCCGTTGCCCCCGCTGCGGTATCGCCCAACAACTCGCGACAGCAAGCACAGCAGGAGCAGAAGAGGCAACAACAGCAGGAGAAGGAAACACCCACGTCCGCACGCAGTCCTCCCCACGTAGGGTCGGTGTTCTCCCCGCTGTGCCTTCCTCCGCTGAAGGCGGTCGCCACCCCCAGCACCGATCCGCAAGCCGTGCCGCCTGCCGCTGACGCTAACTCAGAGGACGACTCGGTCGCCATCGCGCTGCGCAACTCACCGTTGCTGCTGCCTGCCACAGGGGATATGACGACGTCGTTTGCCTCCACACCGGCCTTCTCCGCTACCTATGTCACCTCCTCCTCCCCATGTGGCGGCGACAGCGGCGCCGTTAGCGCACCCGCTGCACCCGCTCTTGGCGACTCCCAGGTGATGTCTGAAGCCGTCAACGGAGGCAGTGGCGTGCGCTACTCCATGACGAACCCGTCCTTCGCCGCCGCCCCGGCCGGGATGTCCATCTCGGGTACCTCCTTCCGTGGTCCGAGCTCCTTTGCAGCACGCTCAAATTTCAACAGCGCAGAACGACACGGTGTCGACGGAGGGGCGGCAGCCGCAGCGGTGGTGGCTCCGCTCCTCGATTACGCCAACGCTCCGCGGACGCACGTGAACGGCACGGCAATGACTCAGGCCGCCGCGAAGGACGAGAACCACATAGACTCATCACAGATCGGGGTGGAGGGCAAGCGAAATGGTAACGACGATGGCGACGACGACGAAGCCGAGCTGGTCAACTTTGAACTCAGGTATTTGATGGCGGGTAGCGAGGACACGGCGCAGGTGTCAGCGGGGTACCTGATGGAGCTGGCCGCCTCCACCGGCCTCGTCCCACCGTCCATGGAGCCCGAGGAGCTCAGCGCTACCGCAGAGGCAATTTGCGAAGCCGTGGAGTGCGGCGACGACGCCCTCGCTCGCGAGCTGCTGCAACGCCAGCGCCAACTCCGTCGCAGCTGCGTTGAACTGGCCAGCCTGCTCGAGCGCGCCAGGGATTCGCTGTCGGCGGTTGCGCATGATCTCCGCTACAGCCCGTTTTGCCACGCCTCCAGTGCCTTCATCCCGGGAGGCGAACAGCTCGGACAGCGTGCCGACGCAGCGGAACCGGCAGCAGCGTCCACGGCGTTCTCCAACATTGATGAGCTGTCGTCGCCGGCGCAGGCACTGCGGCTGTGGCGCATTCTCGCTGCAATGGCCGCTCTGGCACTGCACCTCGGCGATCAGCGTCGCCGCGAGTTCCACCTGTACACCCGCCTAGCTGTGACGTTCCTGCCGGATCACCCCACGGTGACCGCGAACATCGTGGCGGATCGCCTGCTGCCCTACGTAAAGACTCTCGGATGGTCCCATGTGGAGCTCTTTGTCCGCCGGCTGTACGTCGAGGCGCGTGAGCAGTTGATGCGGCGGGCGGGACTTTTCCGCGACATCATCGGCAGCCCCGTTGTTGCCGCGCAGCGCACTGACAGCGGCACGGCAGGCCCAAGTAACGGTATGCACCGGCAGCTGAACCCGCAGACGTGGCTGCGTGTTTTCCGCACCGGTCCGGCGTACGCACTTTACCGGGAGTGCATACTGGTGCTCCTCAGCAGCAGGACCAGTGGTGGTGTTGACAACGGCGAACCATCAGGCGCGGTGGGGTCGTCGTCAGCAGACGGGGCCGCGCAGACATCGAGGCAGGAACAAGAAGCAGTAGCCGTCGCCCCCTCCTCGTATGTGGTGGCTAGCATGGTTGGCCAAGACGACGCTGTTGGTGCGCTCGACACTCGTCTCTTCTCGCAACGCTCCCAGGAACAGTGGTGGCGTGCGCTGCTGCGGGTGGATGCGGTGGTGATGGACACCTTCTACTTCCGCGAACCGCCCGAGTACCCGTTGAGCGGCTTCACCTCTCCGCTGATGGTGCGGTCGGAGAAGCAGCATTCGTCCTCTGCTGTCGCCGCCAGTCTCAACGCCACCCCGTTCCCTCACCCCGTCGCCGGCTCTCCCGCTGCCGAGGTGGACGAGGTGGTGCGACTGTCGTTTGCGATGGCGTGCGCCATGAACCCGTTAATAGGGCCCGATGGGGGGCTCCACCTTAGGGTAACGTCGCCCAACACGCCTCGGGTGAAGTCGGCGCCGGTGGTGCGGCTGCAGCTGACGTTGGAGTCGCGAAAGGACTGGGCGGATGAGGAGGAGGTGACGCACGTTGTGCACATCCGCGACTGCGAAGAGGCCGCGTACGACAAGGCCACCCGCCAGCTGCGCTGCGTTTTTCTCTTCCCAGTCTGCCACGCCGGCGTCTATCGCGTGCGACGCATCCGCGTGTGCAACGGCAAGACTTGGTTGGCCCACTACCCGCAGCACAGCTGTAACAGTGGCGGCAGCCTAGGCAGGCGCGGTGTTCATCGAGGTCTGCTCACGCTGCTCCCACAGGGCGGGTATGGCGGAGGTGGGGCCGCATTTGTTTCCCATGACCCGGCGTCGCAGATGTGTGCCGTGCTGGACGCTGCGTTTCAGCCGGTGACGTGCGCGCCGGTGCTACGCGTGCCGGAGCCGCGTAGCAGCGTGCACCTCAAGCTCACCCTGCCGGACGAGGTGCACTGCTTCGCCGACAGCGTCGACTACGTGACCCTGGACGTAGACCTGGAGGATCCGCTGTCGCTCACGGTGGCCTCCGGCCGTGGTGGTATCCACAGCGGCGCAGCTGGGCAGCAGTCGTCGTTCGCGTCGTCCAACAAGCCTAACAATACGAGCGTCAGCGAAGCACCTGGGGCTACAGCAGCAGAAGCAGGCGGGACGGTAGACCAAATGAAAGAAGACGGCTCAGACGATGATGCGGCGTGCACGTGCTTCTACGAGGCCAGCCCGGGAAACCTCCTCATGCCTCTCACGGTGGCTACCGCGGAAGACAATGGACGACGCCCGCACAGTCCTGCCATGGCCCTCGGCGAAGACGCGATGGAGCGCAGCTCACAGCAGCAACAACAAAGGTTTCCGTCCGTCTCGCCGGTTCATCGAGCGCTTCTCGGTGCTGACGGGTCCGCTGGTGCCGAGAGTGCGAACGGCGCTGGTGCTTCCGACTGTGGTCGCGCACGTGGCCCTCCGCTAGTTGCGGCGGTGGTGCTGGGCACGCCAAGCATCTACCGGCAAAGGGCCACATCGAGCACCACAGGATCCGCGGCTGCCTCGTCGACGCGAGCAAACCTCAGTGCCTCCTTCAGCCACTACGCAGCTCCGCGCAGCTCGGATACCGGAGGTGCCACAGCGGCAGCCGCAGTGGGGAGTGGTGGGTTGATGGGACTCGGTAGTTCCTTCTCTCACCGTGGATTCCCCAGCTTCCTCCACCAGCAGCAGCAACAAAAGCAGCCGCACGTTCATCGTCACTCATCGCATCGCACCACGCCTGCGGAAGCGCACCTGTCCTCATCCGCACGTTCGGCAAGCTACCCGATGGGCTCCTCTCCACCCAGCACCGCCCCAGCATCGGCAACAGCAGCAGTGGACGTCCCACGGGCGGCGAACAGCAGCGACCTTCGCTACAAGTCCATTTTTAAATCCATGCATATCGGCACTACAGCGGAGACAGCGCCGGCCGCAGCAACTCCGACAGCGGTGCACGTCGACACGGTGCGCTCACCGAGCAGCGGTGGCGGCGGCGGCAGTACCAGCAATACCCGCACCGCCCACCGCCAACGCTCACGATCGGCGCAGCAGCACGCACGCTTCCACCGCCACACACATCCTCGCCCGCTGCACCGTTCGTGGTCCCCCGTCACCTCCGAGCACAGCGCGCACGATGGCGTGAGTGGTGGGGACGACGCGTACGGACGGAGAGCCGCGCCGTCCCTCTCCGGTGCGGGGCTCCTCTCAGGCGCCGGCGCGTCGCCCCTGCACGAGGTAGACGTAGACACCTTCGAACTCGTCTTGAGACACCCCGTCAAGGCAGCCGAGAAGGAAACAAACTCGAAGGCGGAAGCGGCGGCGGTGTTTTCGTCGTCGCCTGTGGCCAAAGCCGCGTCTGCAGCAGCGTCGGTGGCCTGCACCTCTATTCCCATTCACCTCGGCGTCTTCCTCAACTCAATCCCCACACCGGAGGCGCAGGTGGCCGTCTCCAACACCTCTTCTTCACCAGGGCTAAAGCAGGCAACTGAGCTGGCGTCGTCCTTGGGTCCATTGCTGCAGGCGGTGAGCAGCCGCAGTTTCTCGGTGGACCACCTACGCGAGAATGTCATCCACCTCCTCCCGTCCAACACTGTCCTGCAGGCGAGTGCAAGCGGCGCCGGTGGTGTGGGCAACAACAATAGCAGCCCAGCCACGACGCACGGCACCGACGCAGGCACGTTGACGGCAACCAGTATTCCCATCACTCAAATACGCCTACGCCTCCCTCTCTTGCCCCTCCTCGTCACGCCAGCCGCCGCGCCGGCACAGACAACACCAGCCACCACCACAACGAAGGAAATCAGCGCAACGGCTGATAGCGCGGCGAGCGGCAAGGTGGCAAGCCCCGCCGGTGCTTCAACAAGCGCCGTGACTTCCCCTTCGAGTGCGGAGGCGGCGAAGTGGGCACGCATCGTGTTCACGAGGATGCGGGGCCGCGAGCCCTCGACGACGAGCCTCAGCGTGAACATTCCGTTTCAACTCGCCATCAGCTTCGACTACGCCTTTAAACACTTCCAGGGCCGCGTCTACTGCCTGGTGCGCATGCGAAATCTGCTGAAGTCGACCTCGCTGTGGATGCGTGGTGCGGTGCTGCGTGTCCTCGACCCTGAGCCATCCTACGAGATCGTGCGCGTGTGCGACGTGTACAACCAGCTGCTACTGACCGAGTGGAAGCCGCAAGAGGAACTCAGCGTCCTGTATGAGCTGGACCTCATCGCTTCGTTCCACCCGGTGCAGCCCGAGTGCGCGCATCAGGTGCAGATGCAGGTGTTCTACTCGAGCTGGGAGAAGAGCTTCCTCCCTACACCAGCGGAGGACCGACTCGTGCTGCGCACAATACAGCTGCCGTCCACCGAGGCGACCGCAGAAAGTGTGGAACTCATCCATGGCGATGGTGGTCAGCTCTCGTCCCCTCCTGCATCTGCCTTCGCGACGGAGGCTCTGATGCTGACGGGTAAAAGCAGCGGCAGTGACAGTCCGCGGCGTGGCACGAGCGACTTCCTCCGTTGCACGCAGAGCGCGACAACAGGGGGAGAGGAAGACGCAAGCGACCCGCCATCCAAAGCCCCTTTCCCCAGTGGACAAGGCGGTGCGACCCCGACCTACACACAGACGCGCACCACCACCGCCGTGCTGTCGGGTCTCAGCGACCATAGCGAGGGCAGCATCACCCGCTCCGTCACGCAGGTCGCCCACTCTCACAGCAGCAACAACTCCACCTCCCTCTCCAAGAGCAGCGAGGGCGACGACACGGCGCGTCGCAGCGGCAGTACACAGAGCGACGGTGGCGGCAGCAGCAGCGTCGCCAACTCCGGCGCCGTGCACTTCAATGTCGTTACCCTGCGTCACCTCGAGGACACCTGCAACGCCGTCCTCGGCCCCGTCGCCACATTTCACTCCAAGCACCTCTGCGTCTTCAACATTGTCATGTACGCGGAGTCGCCATGGACGATGCGCTTCGGCGCCGCCACGAACTACGTTGCCCGCGCACCTGCCACGCCCCTCTCCCGCACCCCAAGCACCATCGGTGCGCGCGCAGGCGACGGCCCGCTGCCGCGCTCCTCTGTCCAGTCGTCTCGTGTAAACGCGCAGCACCTCCTCAGCAGCTCCACCATCTCCAGCTTCAACGGGGTGGGCGGCACCGGCACGTCGAACCACGTCGACTCCCACAATGCCGACTCCTTCTTTGGCAACGCAATGGTCGACCAGCCGTCCGACTTCATTTTCGTCGCTGGTGAGCCGGTGCGCTTCTGCGTGCGTCTGCAACCTCTCGCCCAGAACTGGCCGGAGGATGCGAACATGGAGGAAACCTTCTTTATCCGTCTCAAGTACAACCCGATGGAATGGATGGTGATTGGCAAGCAGCGTGACCGGCGGACGCTCTCGCTGATGGAGGAAGTGACGGTGTACTTCAACGCTGTGCCGCTGCTGCCGCGCGCCTCTGCCGAAGCCAGCGGCGGCGACGACGGCGTGGCGAGCACCGCCCCTCACAGTCCATCGACGGGTCGGGGGCTGATGCGCAACGATAACGCAGCGGACGACGACGATGGCGAGGAGAGCGCCGAAAACGCGCCAGCGACGGACGGCAAGGGCGGTAGCAAGGGTAGCAGCACCAGCACCAGCAGCGGCAACAGCAGAGGTGGTGCGCGGTCATCGCGGCCGCTCGCTGGGCACGCGGTGAGGGACGAGGGTATTCTGCAAACACCAACGGTAGAGATGTTCTGGGAACGCAAGAAGCCATCCACAGCGGCCGCAGCAGCAGCCAGCTGTGGCAGCAGCAGAAGCAGCGTTGCTGATGAAGCGCAGAGCGCTGCTGCGACGGCGGTGCATGGAGACGCCGTTATGGGCGAGTCTGTGCTGATCGACGTGGTACAGTTCCGCACGTGGGTGCGTGTACGGAAGCGAGGTCATTAGCTCTGAAGGTGTGCAGCGGGCTCTTTTTTTTCCTTCTTAAATGGAAGAGAAGAGGTGGGAAAGGAGTAGATTTGTGGTGGTGAGCACAGAAATCTGCCCGTCCTCTGCTGCAAAAAAACTGCGCGTGTTGCACTCTCACCAGGCTGTTGTTTCTCGCACCGTCTCTCTTGGGGAGCTTGTTTCGTTGTCGTAGGCTTCTTCAGCGTTCGTACACTACGTCCCTTTCTCTCTCTCCCCTCCTCACCACGGAGGTGTTTACGATCTCTCTGCGCAGTCGCCCCTCTCCCACATCCCCGCCTCTCCCTCTCTCTGTTTTTTTTTCCTGTTGTTTTGTTTAATTCTCTTCTCGTTCCTCGTTGTTAGACATCTTTAGAAGCGTTTCACGTGCTAGTATGACAACGACACACACAACCGCACAAGGGACACGAATAGCGATGTCGGTGGGTTCACAACCGTGATTACGGTTGAAGTCGTTGTGTATGTGGGCACGCTCGAGACACAAAGCAGCAATGGCAACAGACGGAGCAAACAAACAAAAGAAGAAAAATAGGGGATAAAAGCGATGATAGTGAGAAAGAAGAACTGATGCTGGCCGTCTCTCGATGTGTGTGTGTGTGTGTGTGTGTGTGCAATGCAAAGGAACAAATGGGATCCCCATTTCTCTTTGTTGTGTTAACTCTCCTTCTTTCTCTCCTGTCTCCCCCACCACCACCCTCGCTTCACTGGATAGCACCGCAGGTACATAAAGCAGCGTATTTCTGTGTGCAAGCCTTTTTCTCTTTTAGCTGTTAGTGTCTTGGAGACGCTGACCAACAGTCCTCTGTGCCGTTGAGCACACTTACACGTTCACACACGGAGAGAAAAGGACTTAAAAATAAAAAAAAACAGAATGCTCTCTCGTAGTCGGGCCTTGCGCTACCTCGTGCACTCCCCGCGCGGCGTGAGCTTTAGCCTCTCCGCTGATGATGCGGTGAAGCGCATCCGCGACAAGTACGGGCGGCGCTGGTTTGGCGCGCGGCTCGACTACCTGGGTCTCGCGCAGCCGTCGAAGGAGTTCCTTCCTTTCTACCTCTGCAGCGGACGCATCCACGCCACCTACGTTGGCAACATCACCTACACCAATAGCGGCGACCTCAGCAAGGGCGGCAATACCGTCAGCAGCTCCACGCGTCAGACCAGTACTTCCCTGCAGACACTGGAGAGCGTCTTTGAGGAGAACAAGACGCAGATCTACGCTGGCTACAAGTACAACATCGACCACGTTCACTCCGCCCTGCGCAGTGACGAGATGGCGTATTCGCTGCGCAAGATGTATGAGGTGGACACGACAGGGGCCACCATCAATCTCTTTGAGCAGTCCACGTCAACCATGACGAGGTTTGTAGAGATGGAGGTGCGGCGACAGGCCGAGGCGACGGCGCTGTCGATTGTGCGCTCCTTTCACCCATCCGCCCAGTCCGTCTCGATCACCTTTAAGGAATTTACCTTCCACATCGACGAGGTGACCCCCACCTTCGTGCCGTGCTACGTAGTGAAGGCGGACTACGACGCGGAGCGCTACACCCTCTACGTATCGGGTGTCAATGGCCAGGTGGGTGGGCCGTACCTGCTGAACTCGCTCTTCATTGCCCGCACAACGGCACTCGTGACAGTCGCCGGTGCGTTGCTCTTCACGCCAAACAAGGTCGCCGGCCTTGTCTACGGCTCTGTTCTGTCCATCGCGACGTACTACGCGACCTTTTATGCAGCGAGGATTTATCCTGCAATGCGGCGCAACTGGAACCGCGAGAAACGGGAGAAGCTGCGTAGGGAGAACCAGGGTATCGACAGCGGGGGCTACCGCCCCCACACGACCTCGCAGCGCATTCAACAAGAGTACCAAACCTCATCCTACTGGGACGCTCACGCCTACCAGCAAAAGAGGAAAACAGCTTCGCGCGGGTCCACGTCTGGCGCGGACAACGACAAATCATCATCATCAGCATCGTCTTCACGCACGATGTCCGACCCGCTGGGGTACTACCGAATTCTTGAGCTGCGCGGTGACGAGTCGGTGAATGAGATCCGCAGTGCGTACCGCCAGATTGTGCTGAAGAAACACCCTGATGTTGGCGGCTCCGACGAGGTCATGGCCAAGGTAAATGAGGCTTATCGGGTGCTGCGCGACCCGAAGCGGCGAGAGGCGTACGACCGCCGCTAAGCGTTGGTGGAGGGGGAGAAGGAGGAAGACGTAACGCCCTTTTTCGCCTTTGTCTTTTTGTATTCTTCACTTTTTTCCCCCGGCTGCTTTGTGTAGGTACTGTCTGCTGCCTTGCAATACCGTTTTTTGGTGTTGTGGTGCACGACCACAGGCGTAAACACACACATACACACACAATACACATATGCTCATCTTGGTACATCAGCGCACCATGATCTAACCGTAGCCGCAGTATCGTCATCGTCATCATTATCACCCTCCGAATCGCCTGAAGAAAGAGTCCAACTTCAACAAAAATGTTTTTTTTTTTTGCTCACTGCTGCTGCAGCTGCTGCACTTTTTGTGATGATGGTTGCGTGGAGCCTTTCCTGGGATCATCTTGCTCATATGTGTCACGGAAACCTCCTCGTGCCCGCGCAGCCCGCCTTCTCTCTTCCTCAACGCGCAGCGCACGTCGGCCTGCTGCTTGGCTTCGTTTTGCTACCAGACACCGCGAATTCGCTTCTTAACGCATCTATTCTTCTTCAACTCCCCCTCCCTATTCCCTCTCTCTCTCGCTGCTCTGGGGTTTTTATTGCTTTGCCTGCTTCACCACCATCTCCCCACCACGTGCGTGTGTGTATATATATATATATATATATGTGTGTGTGTGTGTGTGTGGTTGGGGTCCGTTTTTTTGGTTACTTTGGTTCCGAAATCGACGCCAATTCACTCTTCTAAATTGAAATAACCCTACTCCAATACTCGAACGATTATCTACTACCCCTCTTCATTGTCGTAATGTGTCCCTTTTCTTCATCCGTCCCCCGGCCCAGCCCGTCGACACCTCCACCCTGGGGG
>OESO01000119.1:0-61895 GCA_900240985.1 Crithidia bombi | reverse complement strand
TGCTGGCCCTGCAATACCGTTTTTTGGTGTTTGCTGGTGCACGACCACAGCGCGTACAAACACAAACACCACACAATACACATCATGCTCATCTTTGGTACATCAGCCGCACCATGATCTAACCGAGCCGCAGGTACGCTCATCTCATCATTATCACCCTCCGAATCGCCTTGAAGAAAGAGTCCAACTTCACAAAAATGTTTTTTTTTTTTTTGCTTCACTGCTGCTGCAGCTGCCTGCACTTTTTGTGATGATGGTTGCGTTGCGAGCCTTCCTGGGTCATCTTGCTCCATATGCTGCTCACGCGAAACCTCCTTCGTGCCCGCGCACCCGCCCCTTCTCTCTTCTCTCAACGCGCAGCCAGCCACGTCGGCCTGCCTGCTTGGCTTCGGTTATTGCTACCAGACACCGCCGAATTTTCGCTTCTTAACGCTCTATTCTCTTCAACTCCCCCCTCCCTATTCCCTCTCATCTCTGCTGCTCTGGGGTTTTTATTGGCTTTGCCTGCTTCCACCACCACTCCCACCAACGTGCGTGTGTGTAGTATTATATATATATATATGTGTGTGTGTGTGTGTGTGTGTGTGTGTTGGGGGTCCACCTCAACAGCTGCCCGACCGGCCCTGCTTACTTCTTTTCCCCTGTTATTGCTGTTACTTCTCCCATCATCTATTAGCAAGCTCATAACCCTCTATCAAATAAAGTTAAATCTTCTCACTTAACGCAGCTAAAGCTTGGTTTCATTGGTTTTTTTTTCTCTCTTTTTATTCTCTCTCTTTTAGGAGAGCTCGTAGCAGTGTTTGCTCGTGTGTCTGTGTGGCCCCGCCTAACAACGGGAAAGAACCTCCAGCACCATCGTCGCATTGTCCCCCATTGCTAATAGCATTCAACGACAAAAAAATACAGAAATATTTGTCTTCTCTTCGAGCTTTTCCTTCTTTGTTTCTCTCTCTCTCTCTCTCTGCCTGCCTTTGTAGCATTTTTACACTTATCTTAGTCCCTCGCTCTTTCTTACTCTTTGGTTTGCTTTCTTCTTTGCCTCTTCTCTTTTTTTCTCTCTCTGGTTGGTTTCCGCACAGGTGTTCACGCGCACCGCGTCAGCTCCGTTGTTGTCACCGCCGTCTCTCTTCTAAGCGTTAAAACTCCCCTTCCACACCCTCTTTTCTTGTTGTTGTTGTTTTTTTTTTCTTTCTTTCTTTCATGTCTCTCTCCCCTTCTGAAGACTGTGAAATGACGTCGCTCTTTGAGCGCGGTTTGAACTCCCTGAAGGTGGAGATGCAGACCACGTGGGATGCCATCCGCAGCACCCGCTGGAGCCTCGGCCTCTTCTTCGCCATCTTCTGTGTTTTCTTTGTGATTGTGGGCAATGTGATTCTGCTGATCGCGATCAACTTTTGGATTGGCGCCTTCCCTGCCAAGGCCGCGGAGCACAACTCGAGTCAGATCGCCATCCAGGTAGTCGCTCTTATCTTCCTCGTCCTTCTCTTCTCCACCGTCGGTGCTATCTTCACGATTGTGTATGGCGCCTTGCCGCTGTGGCACATCCTCGTCGACACGGACCGCGTCGGCTGCCCCCTGTATCGCTTCTTCCTCCTCTTCTGCTCGGGCCTGACGAACGGCGTCAGCAGCCTGCTCGGCGTGTACGCCATGACGTACACCCCCGAGTTTATCCAAGCTGTGCTGCTTTGCGCCATCCCGTTCAGCGCGCAGGCGTGGACCGTCATCTTCATCCCAATTGAGCGCAAGCGCGATTACCTCTCCATGTTCTTTATCGGGTCCTTTGTTCTCTTCGTGGCCGGTGTGTTGCTGTCGAGTCTGTCCGCCTTTTTGCACCCGTCCTCAGATGGCGAGAAGGCTTCGTGGGCCTGGGCTCTGCTGTACCTCGCCAGCTCCGTCATCTTCGGCCTGTGGTGCGTCGTGCAGCGGCTTTACCTCGACGCGGTGGTGCGTAAGGAAACCTCCTCGCAGGAGGTGGCGCCGCTCGACGGCGCCGATCGCTGCAGCGTGAAGGGCAGTCAGGCGATGCACGACAAGCGGCAGCTGAGCTTGCAGCAACAACAGCAGGTCCGTGAGCCGGTCCACGACGCTGAGGTGAATATGCTGTCGGAGAACGAGCCGGCGCGCGAGGCTCGCGAAGGCAGCGCGCCGCTCGAGGCAGAGTCGCACTCCAGCACCCGCAATAAGAACGACTTCATCGGCGCCAAGGTGGACTCCTCCATCGAGGAGGAGCCACGCTACTCAGACGGCGAGGATGACGAGGAGGCGCCGTTGTCGGCGGACGCGGAGCTGCTGATGAAGCGAGAGTGGGCCAGCCAGACGGTGGATAGCAACGCCGCCAAGGTCATCCTTCTGCTGATCGGTCTGCTCTTCCAGCTCCTGGTGTCTTTTGTGCTGTTTCCGGTGGACGCCATCCCGTGGTTCGGCACCTCAGGCTCCGCGCAGGAAGCCTGGGATGGTTTTCGCAACTCCGTCGACTTCATCTTCTCCTCGTGGGTGAACGTTCGCTTCGGCCTCCTCTACTCCCTCGGCTACGCCATGAGCTTCATTGGGTGCACCTACCTGAACGAGCACAGCCCCACGCTGGCGTCGGTCGTGCTGCAGCTCGCCGGTCCGATCACTTCCCTCGTCCTCATCATCATCCCGCAGTGGAACCTGTACAAGAGCAGCAACAGCGTTGGACAGCAGGTAGGTGGCGTGATACTCCTCTTGGTGGCTGCCCTGCTGTACCATCTGTGGGAGCAGCAGTCGATGCGCCGCCTCATCGCGAAGACGGAAGAGGCACAACACCGCCGTCAGCTCCAGCAGCAGCAGCATCAGCAAAACCGGCGCAACGATGAGCTTTCAGAAAATGCAGTGGAACCTCAATGAGAGACGACATCAGGGAGTTCTTTCTTGTTTGTTTTCGCTCCTCAGTAACCCTGGGACGACCTGCATACACCCACAGGTAGTCGGAGCTCTTTGTCTCCTCCTCTCTTCTCCATGGGTCGTGGACTACTGTTGGTGGACTCAGCCGTTCTCACCCTTTCTGAGGTGACACCCTTGTGGGGAGTCACCTGAACAGACATCGAGCCTCTTCATTCGTCTCACGTTTGGTTTGTCGAGTGTTTTACCTTTCTATTTCCATCCCTCCTTCTCTGATCTGCACGCAACCGTCGTGGTTGTTGCTGGATTTTTTTCCTCTCTTTCTTTTGGTAACACTGCGAACATGTCGAAAAGGCAGTAACGTGTTCCTGGTGAGTCTGTGGGTGTGGAAGAGGGAGGGGACGGGAGAGGAGTGGAATAGGTGGCTAGGACGAGTCCTGCAGAGCTCATCGACATCCGCACACACACACACACACACCTCGTCTTTTTCTTATATTTGCTTGACTGGTTGCTTTATTTTGGTCTTACGGAAGTCCTTTTTGCTCTCCCACCTTCTTTTTTTTGTTTGGTTTATTATTATTATTATTATTATTATCATGATTATTGCCGCCACAAACGTGGGTGTTGGGCGGTGAAGAATGAAAACGAGAGAGACCAGCAGCAACAAACAAGGAGTTCAGTAGGCGCAAACCGCACTATCCATCTGACCGCGCAGCCTTTTGTCAAGTCAACTCGTATAACACCCCCCCCCCTTCCCTGCCTCCATCACTACGAACCGAAACGCGGCAACAGCTGCGAAGGGAAAACGCCACATCTGCATATTTACGCGCACACACTTGTGTACATCGAAGCTTGTCTTTCCCCCTTTGTTGAGAGTTCTGCACTTTTTTCTTAACTTCTTTCATGTGTGTGTGTGTGTTGTCGGTTGTTGTTGTTGTTGTTTGACTGTTCTGTTTCTCTGCGCGGTGCCGTGACGTATACATCTTCTGCTTCCGCTTCGTTTTCTTTTTGTTTTCTTCTCTCTTTCCCGATAAATTCCTCTCGTTGCTAAATGCAGTATCGGAGCGTGTTTTTTTTTTTTTTGGGGGGGGGTTGTCTCGTTGTTGCTGTTGTCGTGATGGTGGTAGTAGTGATTATTTTCTGGGTCCGTTGCACGGACTCGAGCGCCAAAAAAAGAAAAACACCTTGTGCTTGTTTTATGCTCTCCTCCTGTCTTCTCTTTTATTTTTCTTTTTTTTTTATCGCAGGGATGCGTTTGTTGGTGTCTTCGATATGGCAGCAGAGGGGGTGAAGGAGCGGGTGAGGGAGGGAGGGAGGGGGGCGACATTTTTTTGTTCTGTTTATTGGTTTACTTCTTCTTCTGTGCTTCGTTTCTATGACGCTGTCTTTTTTTTTTTTTGCTAGTATTACTCTTCGGTTCACTAAGGCATCTCCCCACCTGTCACCTCCCTTCCCCTCCTCTTCGTCTGTCTTTCTCTCTCTCTCCGATGGCAAGCTATTCCTTTCTCCTGCTCGTTCTTCGGATCATGGCAGGGCAAAAGGTGGCTCACTGCGGTGTTCGCGGCGGACAGGCTCGAAGAGGGGGGAGGGTGTCCGTGGGATGTGCGAGAGGTACGTATAAAAAGAGAGAGTGCAAAAGGAGCGCTGGGTAAAAAGTGAGAAACTCCCTCCCATCCCAAAAATGCCAGTTCTATGTACGTGTCTATGTCGGTGCGGGTGCGTTGAGGGCCGCGCCGTTGCAGCACCACGACCTTCTGTCATCACCCATATGAAAATAGCATCTTGCGTTCAAAAGTAAGAACAGTAAATAAATGTAAAAATGAAAGAAACAAAGATGGTGCGCTGGTGGTGCTTTCCGATGCACATAAATTTATATCAACTGTTCTCTCTGTGCAGTAAGGCAAGGCACCACGTACTTCAACTCATAATTGCAACTCCATGCGAGTGACATGGACGAAATGATGATCTCTTAAGACGTAGCACTTTTGTGCGTGTGTTTATAGTTGCTACCACCCCACGTGGAAGCTGGGTGAGAGATGAGCGTTTTCTCTTTTGGTGTTGCTGTTTCAGCACTAACTTCTACGCTCTCCGTCGTGTGTGAAACATCGAGGGTAGTAGAGAAGGGGAGGGGGGGGGCATCTCCTCACCCGCTGTCAGAGTCGCTCACGAGAGACGCCGTTGCAGCGTCCGGGAAAAAAAGTCAAGGTTTCATCGAGCCCATCCTTTCAATGACCCTTTCCTTGATGTGGCAGTTATTGTTGTTCGATCATTTTTAGTGCTGGCTTCTGTGCGGAGGGAGTTCTAGTGACGTAACCCTCTCTTCTTCCTCTTCCTCCTCTTCCCCTGCCGTCCCCACCTTTCAATGGTAGATTGGTATCCCTCGTAGTGTATTTGGTCTTAGCGGATCGTGTGCTGACCAACACACGTACGGACGCATCAACATACACAGTATATGTGTGTACGATCTCTGCTAAAAGAGGTGACAATTCGTTTGTCAGATCCCATCACTACCACTATTTCCACCACCTATCCCGTGAAGTCGAAAATGAGCGCGTCGTCTTCCGCCGGAGGAGGCACAACTGCGGTCCACAAGCGCGCTCGAGATGAAGACGACAACCTTCTCGCAGCCCCGACGACGCGCCGCGAGGCCGCCTCCACTCAAGAGCAGGCGCAACACTTTGTTTCCCAGCTGGAGCTGGGTGAGCTGCTTGAGCACGATCGCGACTCCACGGAAGGGATGATGACGGGGACAGATGAATCTGCGCAGTGGGCCTACGGTGGAGATTACTTCTTCCATCCACACGACGACAGCAGCAAAGATAAAGGCAACGACTACGGAGCGGCTGGCTCGCAGCACCGCAGCACCGACGACGACGCGCAAATAGATAAGAGCCGCAAGATTGTGGTAAACTCAACAATGGCCCCACCAGCATTCTTCACTTCTGGAAACGACTTCCCGCCCAGCACCACGGCTGCAGCGGCGTCGCGTACGGGTGACCCCAGCGAAGACGACACGGCACACATCAGTGGGCCATCGCGCTTCTTACACGAGGCTCTGCACACTTCTGACATGGACATCATCGTCCCCGTCGTCGACCCGGCCTGCACGCTCGTCGTGAGCGCCACAAAGGGCAGCGCAGCGCTGTCGGAGCTGCGGCGACTGATGGATCGCGAGCGCACGAATCGCGCGGTGATGGACACGACCAAGTCTAATCTTACCCAGCTACTCCACAAGGACACCTTTGGCCGAGTCGTCGCGGAGGCGCAGGAGGGATGGGAGGAGGGGCAACAGTCGGCCTTGGGAACGTCGAAGACAACAGAGGAGGCGCAGTTGGAGGCAGAGGAGGAGGCAGCGTACCTGCAGCGGCAGCTGCGGGTGGAGCAGGAACGACTGGAGGAAGCGCGGCGTCGCAGCGACGGTCAGCGGCCACTGTCCTCCTCCCCCTCCTCCTTCTCAACCACGCAAGGCACCGTTGGCGCACAGGATGTGAACAGCAGTAAGAATGCACGTTTGGCGTGTGTGGATGACGGCGTCGACCCTGATAGCCACCGTCAACGCAAGGAGGAGCAGCGGGCCCGCATCGACGAGCGCAGGGCAAACCTGGACCGTCTGGCCAACGACACGGCGGAGATGGAGCGGCGGGCCGCGCTGCAGGCGCAGAAAGAGTCGTTGCCTATCTTCCGTTGTAAAGACGAACTCCTGCGCTACATTGGTGAGAACGCCGTGACGGTGGTGGTGGGAGAGACGGGCAGCGGCAAGACCACACAGCTGGTACAGTACTTGCATCAGCGCGGGTACGCGCGTCAGGGCAAGATCATTGGCTGCACGCAGCCGCGTCGTCTTGCTGCAATTGGCGTGGCGCGGCGCGTCAGTGACGAGATGGGCTGTGCGCTGGGCACCACCGTTGGCTACTCCATCCACCTCGACGACTCCACGAGCGCGAAGACAGAGGTGAAATTCATGACGGATGGGGTACTGCTTCGAGAGACGGTAAACGACCCATCTCTGGAGAAATACAGCGTGGTGGTGCTCGACGAGGCACACGAACGCTCCATCGACACGGATGTGCTGATGGGGGTGCTGAAGCTGGCGCTGCGCCGCCGCGGTGATTTGAAGCTCATCGTCACCTCAGCCACAATGGACACGCAGAAGTTCTCCCGCTTCTTTGGCAACGCGCCGTGCTACGAGATTCCTGGCCAGACATTTCCAGTGAAGATTCAGTACAGCCCGTCTCCTGTGGTCGACTACGTCGCGGAGGCCGTGTTTCGCGTTTGCCAGCTGCACCTGCAGATGCCGATGGAGGGAAAGCACGACATCCTCGTCTTCATGACAGGCAGGGAGGACGTATACGGCACCTGTGAGCTGGTGCGGCGCCGCCTCGCCGAGCTGAGTCCGCAACACCTCGAGACCCTCCTCATCCTCCCGTGCCTGTCAGAGGCATCATCATCGTCGTCGTCTACCGGCAACAGCAGTGATGTGGGTGTGCTGGACCCAACCCCGCCGGGCAAGCGGAAGGTCGTCGTGTCCACCAACGTGGCCGAGACGTCGCTCACGATCGACGGGGTGAGGTACGTGGTGGACTGCGGGTTCATGAAAACCAACGTCTACCGTCCTTCCATCGGCATGAACACCCTGCAGCGCTACCCCACTTCGCAGGCACAGGCTGGCCAGCGAAAAGGTCGCGCCGGCCGCACCACTGAGGGCGTCTGCTACCGACTCTACACGGAGGAGCAGTACACGCAGGAGATGCTGCCGAGCAGCGTGCCGGAGATGCAGCGCAGCAGCGTCGACAGCGTCGTGCTGCTGCTGAAGAGCATCGGCGTTTACCGTCTGCGCAACTTCGACTTCATGGACGCGCCACCGGTGGCCAACGTGCGCAACAGCATGTTCCACCTGTGGGTGCTGGGTTTTCTTGACGACAGTGGCGCCATCACACCACAAGGGCAGCAGGCGCTGGAGTTTCCCATGTCCCCCGTGCTGGCGAAGCTGCTGCTGGCCAGCACCGAGCACGGCTGTGCGATGGAGATGGCGCGTGTGGTGTCGATGATCTCGGCTGATCCGAAGAACCTCTTCGAGCTTCCCAAAGGTCGTGAGAAGGCCGCACACCAGCACCACAGTCGCTTCTACTCGAACGACTCGGACCACCTCACCCTGTTGCACGTCTTCACGCAATACCTCGACCACGGTCGTTCGCGGCAGTGGGCACAGGATCATTTTCTGCACGCCCCCACGCTGGCGCGGGCCTACGACGTCTTTGTGCAACTGCTGGAGCGGCTGCGCAAGATGCACCTCTCGATCCACTCCTGCGGACCTGCAGCGATGGACAAGGTGCGGTACTGCATTTCCAAGGCCTTTGCCCTGCAGGCCGCCCAGCGCTCCGATCGTTGCTGGACAGACTACCGCCCCCTGCTGAACGCTGGCGTGACGTGTGCCGTCCACCCCGCTTCTGCCATTCACGCTCGCAGTGAGATGCCACCCTACATCGTGTACAACGACCTCCTCCTGACACAGAAGGAATATCTGGTGATGGTGACGGCCGTAGAGCCGGAGTGGTTGGTGGAGGGCTCCCGCGGCATCTATGAGCTGCGCCACACATCTTCGTCGGGTCGCGCACATGCCTTGCAATCCGCGACACTCGTGGGAGCCGCGTCAGATAGTGCTGCCAAGGCAGCCCCTGCATTTGCACCTGAGGCGGCTTCAACGGTGGGTGTGACACCTCGCCTCGCCGCGAAGGCTGCGAAGAAGCCGGTGTTTGGGATGCTCTCTTCAAAGCGTCGGCCAAATATTTAAGGTGAAGCAGGAGCGCAGTGGCGGCGTGGCTTTGCTATGGAAGGCTTCTCACTTCTGTTTCTTCGCTATCTCAGAAGTTTGGTGAGAGCTGGACGAGGAGCCGCACACGGATCGTCGTCTGTCGGAGGGAGGTTTTCTCTCCCACCCACCCTCCTTCTCTCCCCTTCTCTGTGGTGGCAAGAGCAATTAAAGCAACTTGACGTAAACAACAGCAAAAACGAAAGTCCATGACGGTTTTGTTTTCTCCACATACACACCCCTCCTTCTTCCCTGTATGGCCTCCGCTGCCGTTGTTTTGGTAGGTGGTGGTTGACAACACACGAACGCGTCACCGTTGCGTAGCCTGTCTAGACACGCTTTCAAAGTCTGCCACTCCTCATTCTCCTTATCCCCCGCCTTTCTCTTGCTCTCCCTCTTCTCCCACGCGAAGTCAGAGCAGCTTGCTTTGTCTGCCATACGCACACAAGCACCGTTGCACCACACCCACCGTCACTGGTCCCCTCTTCACAAGTATCAAAACACAAAACACAAAAAAAAACGAAGCGCTACCAAAGGGAAGAGGTTGGTGTGGCAACGCAGAGGCACGTTCTCCCTTCCCCCTCTCCTCACCCTCCTCCTTTCTTATTGCTGGCGTTTCTATCATCGTTGTGCTGATGAAACAACAAAGTTGATTGCGTCGCAGCACCAAACAAAAGAAAAGCTATTATTCACGTTGCTGTGCTCTCACGTGTGGTGGTGCCCACTCCACGTTGTGATCCACCAGCACACCCATAGAACACCCCACAAACGCATACACACTTGTAGAAGTATATATGGGGAGGTACAGCCACGCGCTACTCCTACTGCCCCTCGCTGCCCCCATCTCCATCTTGTTCGCGGAGCGCACGCAGGAGTTTCTCTGCTCGCCGCTTCTGTTCGACTCGACTGCGCTCGCCCTCGACATCGCGTGGGGCGTGGTGGACGTTGCAGCTGACGTTTTCTCTTTTCTGCTAGTCTGCTTCTGCTCCGCGCCGCTCTGTGCCGTGAGTGTCGTATCTGTCCTCGTGCATTGGGACTTGTTTGTCCACGTGACGCGGCTGGTCTGTCTCAGCGAGCCGCAGAATCCCATTGACGTGGCCACGACGGAAGTCTCGCTGCAGCCCATGCACTTCTTTCGTAACATACAGCACTACTTCTCCGCCAGCGGGGCGGAACTGAAGGAAGTGCTGGACACACGCGTCTACGTGTGGAACATCCCTGCCGGGAGCACACTTCGGACAGACCGCGGGCTGCGCGTCGGTCGCGCGACCACCCGCTCCATCGCGGCCACCTGCGCCCATCTCGACGAGGAGGAAGCGGATCACTACATCATCTTCAACTTCTCCCCGCTTATGATGGAGCTGGTGGATGCCTGCCACCGCGGTCAGGTGCTCGACTTCTCAAAGCAGTCGGTGGAGAACTTCGGTTTGATCATGGAGGTTTGCTACACCATACGCAAGTGGATCTCTGCCGGCGACTTCGAAGACTCCATGCAGTCTCTCGCCGCCGTGTCTCCCGCCGCAGGGCAGGGCAACGGCGCACCAACCCGTCCACACACGCACTGCGCTGTTCTAGCCTTCTTGGAAGAAACCCCCACTGTTCCCCACTCCAACTACGCTGCCATGATGGCCGCCTGTTACTTGATCTTCTCCGGATTCCCGACGTACGGCGGCAGCGGTACGCTGGAGTTTGTCGAGAAGGAGCTCGGCATCAGCCGCAGCAAATTCCACGAAATGTCGCAGGTGAGTTACATCAACTACTTTCAGCTGCTCTTTGAAATACCGGAGGTGCCTAACAAGAAGCGACTCACCCTCACTCGCGTCTCGCTGCACAACATGAGCTCGCTCTTCCAGCAGAAACTGGGTCTGCAACTGGAAAACGGAGAGGGTCAGCCACCACGGCTGTTCAGCGACCCCGACGCGTGGAAGGTGGGTGACACCGACACCCTGGAACTGTACCTCGACATCAACGAAAGCGTCTTTGGCGACTTCGTCCTCCATGTCTTTCAATACGATGTGTTGCCGGTGCCGACTGACTCTGACGAGACACTGCTGTTAGGTTCCTCTGGGTTGGCCGGTGGCAGCAACAGCAACAACGGCAGCGGCAGCAGTGTTGTCCCCGCGGCCCGCACGGACGTCTCTTCCTCGTTTGCGCAGCAGCCAGTGTCCTCGCCCACTGCCGACCGTGCTGTCTCACCGGCGACGAACCGCTTCGTCATCGGCAACGCCCGCTCTAAGAAAATAGTGGAAAAGAAGCAGCTGTTCCGCCTCGCCTTCAGCACCATCTTCATCGCGCAGGCTGTCCAGCGTGTTCGTGTGCAGGACCTGGACTACGCCCGCGCCAACGCGCTCCTCGATGACTTCTACGTCCAGCTGCACTTTGCCGAGTGTGAGCCGGCGGAGAAGGACGCGGACTACATTGAGCAGCTCAGCCAACGCGTGGAGCAGTCACCGCAGCGTCAGATGATCAACTCCCGCCGTGACCCACGCGACCTCCTCGGGCTCGGCAGTGGTGGTGGCGCAGGCCCTTATTCCTCCAGCCGGCATCGCGACTCCAACCTGGAGGTGTACGGTGGTGGGGTGTACTACCGCAGCGACGGCACACGGCACGGCGCGCGCGAGAGCATGGACGCACGCTGGTACGAGCCGTCGATGCCGCTCACCGGTGCCACCATGCTGTACCTGCCTACCTCGCTGAACATGGGCAGCGAAGACGAGCGTCGCTTCGACGACGAGGACGAGGTGGCGGAGACGGAGCCGGAGCTGGTACGGGTGCAGCCCCCTCCAGGGATGACTACGACGCGGCCACGGCAGCCCACACCACAGCGGATGTACGGCGGTGGTGTCCCCATCTACCCTGACGTGGCGCCCCAACAGCAGAGGGCAGCTGCCTCGCCTTCCGTGGAGCGAAGCCCCGTTAAGGACGCATCGTCACTGCATCACCAGTTTGTGCCACCACCACCACCGGCTAAACTACCCCCGCCCCCACCACCTCCACCACCGGCTAAACTACCCCCGCCCCCACCACCTCCACCATCGACATCTGGGGCAACCCCCCTCAAGCACGCAGACCCCGTGCTTGGCGATTCGCCCCTGCCTCGACCACCGCCGCCGCCACCATCACCACCCGCGCCTGGACAGCAGCCTCTACCACCATCAGCTCGACCGTCTGGGCTCCCACCCCCTCCGCCACCTCCTCCCTCATCTGGCAAGCTGCCCCCACCCGCACCACCTACCGGTGCACCACCGCCACCACCACCTCCGCTGACGTCAGCCGCACCCTCAGCAGCGACCACGGCAGCGAAGCCGAAACCAAAGTACACCGGCCCTCGCCTCAAGACCTTCTTTTGGAAGAAGATAACGAAGCCAAGTGGGATCTGGGCGGTGGCGGACGGCGATGAGGTGCGACGCGCCATCGTGGATGACGCCTTCATGCGGCAGCTCTTTGAGCTGAAGGTGGTGAGTCAGGCAAACCTGGCGGACGCCGCAGCGAGGAAGGTGGAACAGCAGCGACGCAACGAGCTGCGCAGCAACGTCTTCACTGGTCAGCGGCTGCAGAATATCGGTATTGCGCTCAAGCGGGTGCAGGTACCGGTGGAAGACCTCTGTGCGGCCCTCATCGCGTGTGACGCGGAAGTGCTCCCAATAGAGCGACGCGAGACGCTCGCCGTGGCACTCCCGACTCCTGAAGATGTGGCCGCGCTGACCATTGAGAAAAAGGCCGGACGAGTCGTGTGGAGCGACGTCGAGACCTACCTGTACACGATGGCCACAACGGTCATGGACGTGCGGGAGCGTCTGCACCTGTGGACGGCGGCAGAGGAGCTGCCGGACTCTATCCAGAGCGTCTCCAGCCTGCTGGTGTCCGTCGACGCCGCCGTGCATGCCATCACACAGCGCAACGGTCGCTTTGCTCGGATGATGCGCGCTATCTTAGCCTTTGGAAACTACTTAAACCGTGGCACCCCCCACGCTGACGCAGAAGGATTTCGACTAGAAAACTTGAGTCAGCTGAACTTTGTGAAGAGTGCGGACGGCAAGACGACGATGCTGATGGCGCTGGTGGTGTCTCTGCTCGAGGCTGGGGAGGCGCAGGGTGCCGTTAAGCAAGGTTGCGGCAAGGTCGGCGAGTCTGGCAGCACGGAGGTGCCCAACGAGCGAGAAGGCGGCAGCAAGTGCCAACTCCTCCCGCGGTCAACGAGCACGAATGCGACGGTGGACGCAGGCGACCTCAGCGATGCACTGCGCTTCACCGACGACGTCAGCTGCATCCGCGCCGTCTCTGCCAGCCCACTGCAGGACATGGGGCAGCAAATCACACAACTCAACTTCACCCTGCAGCGCATGCGACGCGTCGTGGAGGAGTCGAAAGACGCGAAGTCGTGGTACGAAAAGCGGCTCCCCTCCGTCAACCCCGCCCAGACGAAGGACGCACTGCCGGGGCTGCTCGCCAAAGCGGTGGAGACGGACCTCGCCACAGTGGGACAGCTCGCCCTCAAGTATCAGCAGCTCCGTGATGACGTGTCCGCCATGATGGCCTCCTTCGGCGAGGACCCATGCGGCGATGAGACGGTTGTTTGGGGATACGTGCTGCAATTCAGCAAAGACGTGCAGCAGTGCATCGAAAAGGTGACGACGTCGAAGCTGACGAAGCGGCGACTGATGGGTACACCAGCAGACGAGGGAGCAGCTGCAGACGGGAAGGCGAAGTCGAGCCACGGTGCAGAAGCGGCGGCGGCAGCGGCATCGCCGTCAGCTGCTAATGCGGCATCGTCTGGCAACCCAGGTGACCTGCGGCGAGCGCGTCTGCCTCGACTGGTGGACAACAATGACGATTAACCGCACATGGTGAGGCGACAGCGGTGAGAGCTGCGTATGGTGCTTTTGTTTGTTCTTTGTTCTCTTCTTCGTTGGCGTACGCCAGCCTCCACCCCACTTCAACATCCCTCTTTTTTGCTGTTGTTTTGTTTTGTTTGTTTGTGATTTCGTTGCGCCACGGTAGAACAAAAGAAAGCACGTCGCCGATGAATGCTCGTACGATCGCCAAACACATATATATATAGCTGCAAAGGAGGGAGTGATGGTGATGAAGGGAGAGGGAGAAACGGTGACTGTGGATCCATTGTTGCGTGGGAGAGTAACACGCCAGTGCTGCCTTTATCGAATGTGCACGCACACTCCGCTGGAAGCGGCGGAACCACACTGCTGCAGCGCAGCACTCGCGCACACACATAACTTAGACTTTGCTTAATCTTCCAATTGCACCTCCAAGTCCCTTCTCTCTTGCTAACGAAGTCTAGCCTACTTCTGCGTGTCTGCCAAGTAACGACTGCTTTGCAGAAAGCAGAGTAGAGGCTACAAAAAAGAAAAACCTGCAGTCTACGCACATACGCACAGGCACGTGTGCGTGTACTTGAAACCAGTGTGGTACGCCTCTGTTTATTTTATCTCCCGTAGTTTTGTTTCCTCGCTCTCCAGTCAAGCGTTATTCTCTCGCAGAATGCCACCACGTGCCACATGCTCACCGAAGAAGACCTCCCTCACGGTTGCGGTGAAGAAGCACCTCAATTCGCGTCCGTCTACACGTGTGGACACGGAAAACGAGGTGACCGTATCGGCAAAGGCAGCGTCAGTTCGCTCTCGCGTGTCACGTCGAAAGAAAGAGGTGTTGCCGCAGGAGGCACCGGAATGGCAGCAGCAGGCGTTGAGGACAGCCGCAGCGGCAGCAAAACTGGACCGGAAAAACAGCAGCAACAGCAGGCGTCGCACCGCCAGTCGAGCGAGGAGTGCCAAGACCAACAAGAAGGTCAAAGGCAGCTCTGCAAAGCAAGGAAGGAGGAATGAGGACGGGTCGGAGTCGACGGTGACCTCCGATTATGACGACACGGCGAGTGCCGCCTCAAAGCACGGAAGCGACGTGAGCGCGGGCAACACCGGCCGCCGTGGAAAGTCGAAAGCCGAAGCGAAGGGTGCAACGGACACGACGCCCAACAAACGTACGCGCAAGCCAAAGGTGGCAGAGCTGCTGTGCCCGCGATGCAAGCTGCGCATCGATGAATGGCCCTTTTGTGGACTGTCCGGCGAGCCTCACGTGATGCCGGACGGAGCGGCACTTCAAGAGGCATTACCTGCCGCAGCCTCGCCGGCCTCATAGAACGTCAAGCAGCAGCGACACGCGCATCGACCATGTGCACGTGTTTTTGTTCAGCACAGCTTCTCGGTGCATCATGCAGTGGGTGGCAGTTCAGGCTTCCCCCATAAGATCAAGAATGCAACCCGGGTTTTGCAGCGGTAGCAATGGTGCTGCTTTTCCTTTCAGGAAGTCCTTTTTTTTTTCGCTTGTTTGTTTTGAGTGTATCACTGCTGGAGTTCTTTTTTTCGCGGGGGAAGGGATGCTGCGCTGACTTCACGACGCAAGAGGTGACAACGAAAGGAAAGCACCTCCTCGTCACTGCTACCTTTTTATCTGCAGGCGTGCACCCGGTCGGTGGCTTTTTGCTGGGGCGTTCGCTAGAACAGGATGACTATCCTCCCACCCACCGCCCCCATCGCAGATGACTGTTGTCGCCGGTTCCCGTAGTAGACTATCTCCCTGGCTCGATGCATCATTATTATTATTGCTTTTTTTTTTCTGCTGATGTTGCAAAGCGTTCGCGAGGCACTCACTTGCTGTTTGGTGTTCTCGTTCATCCGCGAATCACAAGAGGAAGAAACAAAGTATACATGCACACAACCTTAAACAGACACCAGATGGTTTTGAGCGCTGAGACGTGCACCGCCTGTCCCGTGACTGCGACGGCTTGCATACCTTCCCGTTTCATGTGTGGATGTGTGTTTTATATGCGTGTTTTGTTTTTCTTTTGTGTGTGTGTGTGTGTGCGTGTCTGGTGATGGAAGTCGATACAGAAAGTCCTTTTGGTGTTTGTAGAGTGAGAGTCACAGCCAACCGTCCCTCTCTCTCTCTCCCTCCTCTCCTTCGCAGAGGTGGTCATGAACCGCAACGATGAAAGAGTGCTGTTTTCTTCTTTGTTCTTCCATTGCAACACGTGTTGTTTTCTCCACTTCCACTCTACACACCTCTTTCACGTCACCGCACATCCGTGGGCTGTTGTTGCTTGGCTCGCTGTCGTTACTTTGCTTTTGCCTCTGCTCGTATTATCATTATCATTATTATGACTATTATTGCTGTGCTCTCCCATCTCGACATAGCCCCGACACGTGGCCTACTTTGACACAAACGTATTGAAACACACAAAAGAAGAACCAAAGAAAGAAAGCAAAGCGACTGGAGGAAAAAACAAAGAACATCAGCACAGAAAGTCATCCAAGACCGTCGCACGCGGGGTGGAAGGAGACAACGATGGCTGCGTGGTCATCTTAGGAGTGCTCTTTTTTCTGCTGTTGTAGCATCGCCTGAGAATCTCGTGCTGCGTGTGTTTCTTGTCTCCCCTGCTAGCAGTCACGGAGTGAGCCCACTCAAGCTGTCGACTAAGATATCTCTCGACGGTTTAATGATGGCTGCTAACGTCACCAACACAGGGTTGGTAGACGCAGCATCAGCGAAGCGAGGTTACGCGAAGGCTGCCGACGTAGTACCAGGTGCCCCCACCACCCCCGTCATCCCCACAGCAGCACCGGGGCCGTGGACGGTAGACACCGTCATCATATGGTTAGCCGCCGGCTTTTATTGTGTAGTCACGGCTGCTGCTGCGATGTACTTTGTGAAGCGGTGGCGCAAACGTGCGTATGGCGCGGGTGGTGCCTCGTCAATGCGCGGTGCCTGTGGAAAGGAGGAGCGTACAGCACTGCGCAGTGGTGGTGGTTCGGCCGACGGCGATGTAGGCTTCATCGCCACAATTAGTGCGATGATCGATCGCGTGACGAACCGCACCGCGTTGGACGGCGCTGCAGCCTTTCAAGACGGTGGCCGCTTCGGCACTCGATACAGGCCCGGTGCGGGCAACGCGTTGCTGCGCAAAATTGCTCCTTATTTGCCCGGTGCTCAAGGGCGTGCAGCAGCCGCGCGACGGAACAAGGAGAAGGATGAGGCGGTGGAGGAAGTGGTGGAGGTGGATGTCAGCAACAGCGTCGGTGGTGTTGGTGTTGGTGTTGGTGCACCAGGCGGAAGAGCAGAGGGCAGCCCGTCTCCGCGGCACGTGGGCTCCACGAGTCCGGCGCCGGGCGGTGGCGGCATCGTCGATGGTGGTGCGCTGCCACCCGGTGGAATGCCTCCCACGATGATCGCACGTGATCCAGGACATTAAGCGAACGAGAGGGAGAGGGGGAGAACGACTACGCAGGCACTCGTGTTGCGTGCATGTGTGTGTGTGTGTGTGTGTGTGTGTGCTTGTTTTGCCGCCCCCTGCTTCCTCGCCCTTCCATCTTTGGTGTTGTTGAGTGCTTAAAGGGAGCGAAGGGACAGGGGGGAAAGGGCGTCGTGTTGATTTGCCGCCATTCCGCTTCTCCCTTTTGCGTATAATGGCATTTCGCGTGTTTTGTCGTTGTCGACATTTTTTGTTTGTCTGTTTGTTTGTTTGCTTTCGGTGTTTCTTTACGCTCTTCCATCTTCTTCCTTTGTCATTGAATGGTCCAACTCCCGAGCGCAGCTGCCGCCAACACATTGTATTGTTATTATCGTTGTTGTTAGCGCTCCCGCGACGATTGCTGCTTCGCGTAGCTTCTTCTTTTTCGTTGTTGTTGTTGTTTTGTTTTGTTTTCATATGCTGTTCGTTGAACTCGACGTTCTCTTCTTTGCCTACACAACCCAAAACCGAGAAACAGGAGGGAGGTGAGGCGAAGGGTGTCCCTACGACTCAAGAAATAAAAAAAGCCGTGATAGAAAGGAGGTGCGAGTACACGCTGCAGACGCGCCTACTGGGTTTTTTTGCTGCTGTTTTCTCGTTTAAGGTGTTGACTGCATGTCGCGTAGGCGCACACACGCAAGTGCACATCGTTTCGCAGCGTCGCTCCGCCGAAAACACAAAAGAAAAACGGATCTTCTCCTAAACCTCTCTACGTGTATATGTGTCTCGGTGATGTGATCCTGCAGTGAAGCACGTCACCTTTTCTCCTGAGGTGTCTCTCCATCCGTCTCTTCTCTCGATTTGTTTTGACACAGCGTGCGATGAACCCTCACATACAAACACACAAGCACACGTATCTCTCAATTTAAATAGAACAAAGAGTAAACCGAGCTGCTTCTTTCTTCTCTGCACACGAGTCATCTCTCAGTATGAACGAAGAAGCCGTGAAGGCCAGCTCACCGGACGTGCCCTTTGCACCGAGCCTGTCCCACGCAGGCGGCGGTGGCGCTCCTCTCTCGTCCGCTATTGGGGCAGCGGCAGCTGGGAAGGCCACACACAGCGCCTCTTTCGCCGCAGCGGCCGGCGACGCCGACCCGTACACGCTCCTCTGCACCAACCCTCCCCACGCCACACCCTCGCTCGCGCAGCGCACACACGGCACAGAGACGTTGTTTCAGTACTACTCCCAGCGCGGGTACAAGGAGCTCCTCCTGCAGTCGAGCAACGCGGATGCCGCAAAGGCCGTACAGGCGTGCCTCGATGGAAAGCGGGACTCCCGCGTGGAGTCGGCGGAGTGGAGCAGCGACGAGGCTGCAGCAGAGCACACAGTAGTGAAACTCAACGGCAAAATGCAGCCGAAGAACACCCATGTAATTGATCGCTGCCTTGCGGAGCAGGTGGTGGGCACACCCACGCCTCTGCGACCCCCGCAGGCACACGACAAGAACTCACTCTACCTCTCCCAGCAGGCAGATGAGGAGCGGGCGAGAGCGACGGCACGGCGTCGCGCGCAGCTGCGTCAGCCACCGACCGAGGCCGCCTACGTCGGTCGCTACTACCCTCCCGGGGTGGATGTGCTGCCGAGTCTCGGCACTGCCGCCTCGTCCACTGGCCCAACGACGCGTCGTTCCCTCTCCACGTCCCTCAGTCAAAGCGCCGGGTTGGAGGGCGCCGCCCTTCGCAACCCGGGGCTGCCACCAGCACCGGGTGGGCAGACGTCATTATCCGTCAAGTCTGAGGGTCGCACGCTGTCGCTGATGGTGCCGCTGCGCACCCCGGAAGAAGTCGCCGCGCTGGTTGAGCAGCAGCGCGAAGGAAGGCGTCTGCTGTCTCAGTACATCGACGAGGCTTTCGTGGCCGCCTACCACGCGCGCGATCCTGCCGCAGCGCAGCGCCAGCACGACCGCGACGTCGCCGACACCGTCCGTCGCACCTCGCAGGCCGCAGCGGAGCTTCTCGCAGACGACCCGAAGAAGAAGCGCGTCTCCAACGCCGCCGGCCGCGCAGGCGGAGAGAAGAAGCAGCGCAAATCGACCGTGCGTGCCACCTCTGCTGGCGCTGCGACGGCGCAGACAGCAGTGGAGGGCGGTGTGCCGACAAACCTCGCTCTCCTCCGCTCCTCCCTGTTGCTGCTGAGCAACGAGGACGGTGCCGTGACGCTGGACCAGCTCTGCACGATGGCCAGCGATGTACCGTTCAACGTTCCTGCCTCGTCCCCTGCGAGGGGTGCGGAGGCAGCCACGTACGGCGGGGCCATGCAGAAGCTCTTTCGCATCCTGCACGCAAACACGCGGGCGCCTAACGCGGCAGACGCCACCGATATTCTTCTCGCCGTCGCCTCCACCGCCGCCTATGGTGGTCTGTCAGGTCGGCAGACGGGTGGTGCGGCAGCCAACGAAACCTCTGTCTCCTACATGGGTGCTCTCACAACAGGTGGAGGGGGTGCTGGTCCGGGAAACAACGCAACGACGCGGTCCGGCAACAACCGCTCACCGTCCGCCGCAGGGACTGCACGTCGTGCCATCGGCTCGAGCATCAGCAGCGCCGCCGTCGGCGGGACACCCAACCGCGGCCCTCGCAGCTCCATCCTTGGCGCCCCGCGCGGCCCTGCCAGCCCCACAGGAACCTCCCTGCGCCCCCCTGCCGCCTCCGTGTCCTTTGCGAGTAACGCCCTCAGCAAGATCCACTCACCGGGCGCCAATGGTGCGTGGAAGGAGATGAGCAGCCCACTGGGTTTACCAGGGCGGCAGCTGAACGGCGCGTCGGTCTCTGCGGAACTCAAAGACAGCCGCAAGTGCGTGCTCGTCGTGGAGCTGCTTGACGCCTTGGACGCCCTTCTGAACAGCGCGGAGACACGGCGGGTGGTGCGGTGGGAGTGCTTTTCGGTGCTGGCGGCTGAGGGGCGCGGCTACATCCACAAGTCCCAGCTCGTTCTGCTGCGACGGCACGTGTACCGCAACGGGTCGGCGTCAGAGGCGACTGCCGCCGTCACCGCCAGCATGGTGCGTGCTCTCGAGGACGCCTTCAGCGTGGTCGCTGCAGAAGAAGAGGCGGCCTACGTGAAGGCCAACAAGAAGGGTCGCAAAGGTGCTGCAGCCGGAGGCAACCTCAGCGCAAACCAAAAGTCTGCGATCCCGCTGCACATGATGCGCAAGTCGCACATGGACTTCTCGCTCTTCTGTCGGTTTTTTGATGAGCTGCCGCAGATGCCGGCGGCGTTCATGCACGTGTGGCTTCCACTGTTGATGGATGGGGTGCGGCAGCAATCCAGCGCGTCCTCAGCGGCAGCGACGGGCGACGGCGAGGACGAGGAGAACAGCGGGTCGTCTGCGGTGAAGGCGCTTCCGATCGAAAGCACGGCCGCACGTGTGGCTGAAGGCGTGGAGAACGCAGAGGACGTGAGTCCTTCCAGTGTGAGAGACGGAGTAGGAAAGGCTACTGCCGCTGCCGTCCATTACGCGACACGAAAGCCTGGCAGCGCGGGAGACGAGGAAGGCTTCCCATTAGAGCTGCTGGGCAGCACACCTGCGGCGCGTCAAGCGGCCGTTCAGCAGCTGCTGATGCGGCGGATGGAGCAGCTTCAGGACGCGTGTGATGCGCTGGATAAGGAAAAGCTGCACAGGGAGACATCCACGGGCAACGAGACGTTCGGCAACCCCGATGCCGCTGCCAGCGTGTAGGGCAGCCATCACACAGGGGGGGAGGAGAATGGAGAAGCCTTCCCATGTACAGAAACAACAATGGAGTTGTAGCGCTCCATCTCCTCTACACTTCGCATTCCCTCTCTCCAAGCCCTCGCCGCAACCTCATTTCCTTATCCTCTTCACGGTCCCACCTGGCGGCTACTTCCCCATGGAGGAGTCGTTGCTTGCTACGCAGATGTAAAATCGATGCAACGAGAAGAAGAGAGGCAGATGAGGTGGGCGTCACCGTGGTGATGTCAGACTTCGTCGTTGTGTACTTGGTTTTCTTTTCTCGTTGCTTCGTTGTTGTTTGTGTGCCGGTGAAAGAGAAGGAAATGAGGGGAGGGGTTCCGCACTCACCCCCGTCGATTGACCAGACGCGATGATAGCCCCGCGCCACACTTTCGAGCTCTTACTGTGTCGTTGTTGTTGTTCTTATTTCACTTCCCCTTGTTTGGTTACCACCGACGGCGAGTATCAGCGGCCCTTCCATGTGGCGATGCTGTCCTGTCTTTCTTGGATGTAAACTATGCGTCGCTATTGTTGTCCATTTGACGATGCAAAGACAGAAGATGTGCGAAACCTTTCCCCCAATGAACATAGTGTAATGCAGCCCACGTATGTATGTGTACGTGTGTGTGTGTTTATTGCCAAGGGAGATGGACGCGGAGCACTCATCGTGATCATGAATTGGGGCCAATTTTGCACGCCTCATTAAAAGAGAGTGTGTGAGCTTTTGCGACACGTGCTCCTGCAGCCAGACGCCATCCAGCTCTGTTGTGCATTTGTTGTTGTTTTGGTGGTGGTGTCTTAGAGAGCTCTTGCTGCAATTCCCGTCGTAAAGACACGTGTGTGTTCGCAAGCAAACATGCCCCACATATTGTCTTCCCCCCCCCCTCCCCCCGCTGCTTCTCAACTGCTGCGCCTCTTCCCTTCTCCTCTACCCGGCTCCCTCTCACCCTCTCGCACTTTCTCTCTGCATTCGTCCTGCGACCGGCAGCGAGGCAGAAAGCACACGAACAGAGAAGCAGCAGTAGGTGTGTGTGTGGTCGATGCCGTTCTACAAAGACACCGTCTTCGGCACTTCAGAGCACTCCCAGCTGGAAGGAGCCTCCTCTGCCGACTCCTCCCCTGCGCAAGACCGGCCAAGCCCGGCTCGGCAACGCACCTTTTCTTCCGCGGCTCTGCAGGGCAGCGAAGCCGCTGCCACACGGCCCTTCCGCATGCCGCGTCAGATCCTGTCACCCGCCTCCTCGCCCATCCCTATAAGTCCCACCTACCACTCCTACCATGAGGACGACGACGAAGACGAGGAAGACAACAATGCAGCAGAGCGGGGCGGCGAGGGCGGAGCGGGCGTGAGTGAGGAGGAAGCCGTGGCAGATGAACTTGTGCTAGACGAGTTCGACGGTTACCCCAACAACCGACTCGCTCGCCACAGTAAGCGAGATGGGAAGGGTCGAAAGGACACGATGATGGATGCCGCCACGCCGGGCCGCCAACGTGGGCAGCCGCCGTCGGAGCGGTACCTGAGTCTGCCACGTGACGCTGCAGTGGACGATGACGACGAGGAAGAGGATGATGATGACGGTGTTGATAGCAGGAGGGGTAAGACACTTTCCAAGCAGAGCCGTCGCCACAAAGGGCTGGTCTCGTCACGCCCACGTGCATCTCCGCAGAAGCAAGGCAAGCCGACCACCGCAGCGCCGTCCTCCCTATCCACCAGCCGGCGAGAGCACCACAAAGACATCCGCAGCGACTATGAAGATGAGGACGAGGATGATGAGCGTCCCGTGCAAACATCACGAAATGCGTCACGTAATGGGGCCACACCGCGCCGCCTGCCGCGTACTCGTCGCAGCCCGTCCCCTCTTTCTTCTTCACTGTCTCGCAGTCCGTCCGGCTCTTCCTCGGACTCTGCAGCAGCGGCAGAAGCAGCAGCATCCCGTCGTGGCAAGGTGAGTCGCACCTCGTCCACCCACCTGAGGCGGAGCACCAAAAATGCCTCCGCCTCTCACAGAGCGCGGTCGCCGTCGTCGTCGCAACAGCCGCCACCGCCGCCGACGCCGCCGGCGTACTGCGACCGCTGCGGGTATCCGCTGCCGGAGGAAATGGAGGACTACCTACATGAGACCTCCACCTACGAGTCGGTGCCACGGCCGCGCTGCCCGGCGTGTGGCGTGCGTCTGCGCCTTCGCGGACTGCATGGCAGCAACAGCAGCCGAAAAGGCCGCGAAGGACGACGCATCAAGCGCGACAGCAGCGGCGACTCGGGAGAGGACGAGGAAGAAGCAGAAGGAAAACAGGACAAGAGCCACGCCCGCTACGACGAGCGCCAACGACAACGACCTCGACGAGCACAGCAGCAGCAGCAGCCATGTCGCTCCCCCGTGAGGAATCAGAAGGAAGAAGTGAACCTTTACAGCGACCCAGAGGCGGGGGATGGAGATGGAGACGGCGCGGAGGCCCTGCGGCAACACGGGAAACGCCGCTACGTGTCTGCGCAGCCACCACTGGCGGAGGGGGTGGTGCAGCACGCTATCCCCGCCAGCCATGGCCCGGTGCTGATCCCCAAGATGCCGCACCTCACCCTCGAGTTCATGCCCCGCAACCTCGCCTCCACCATGAAAAACAAGGCATTCGACACACGGCAGCGTGGCGGTGTTGGAGGCACACCGGACGACAGAGCAGCTGACGACGCAGATGACGACGAAGTCGCCGACTACCGCAGCGCTGTCCGTCGGCGCCGCCGCTCCTCCGACTTGGACTACGCTGGTGTGCCGTGGGCCACCACAGGCTGTACGGCCTGCTGCTGGCAGGGCAGCGTGGCCCTGGCGGGAATCTTCTGTTGCTGTGCCATGCCCTGCGTGCTGTTTCGCGAGCGGCAGCAGCTCCTCTTTCACGAGGTTGAAAGCCGATATATCTGCTGCGCTGGAGCCTTCCCGTGTTGTGTGCCCCCCGCCTCGCTGCGACCCGAGCTGTATTACACCATCAAGACGGAGTACATCGACGTTGCGCCGCCCACTCCCCCTGCCGGCCAACGGAGACGCAGAGCTGCGCGGCGGGACCCGGACAGACCTCGCTACTGGCACAACGCGGTTGAGGTCTCGCGAGAAAGCGCGAGCGAAAGCACGAGCAGCGAGGCGGATGTCACCACCCCGCACGCACGTGAGCGACGCCACTCCTCCTCTGTTGACGTACATCCGCCCGTGTCCTCCGCTCCACCAGGGGCCCTCCGCTCCGTCACTGGCGTGGCCTCCCCTTCCTCTCTTGTCAATCCGCGAACAGGGCTGCCACTGGAAGGGTGCTACCACAACATCGCTGCCAGTCGTGGTAAGCGGGCGGCGTCGGAAAAGGGAGACGACGCCGTTGATGGTGGAACGGGCTGCTGTGACTGTGTCACGTGCGTGGACGGCACGCTTGTGTGGGACTGCAACCGTGGGTGCTGTCTGTCCTGCATCCACCCCACAGCCCACTGCCTTTCCTGTCCACGGTGTTGCCTGTGCTGTGAGCTGACGTTCTGCATGCCGTGTGCGCTGTGGGCGAACCGGCTGTTGATTCGGCAGCACTACAACTTAGCTCCCGATCCCGCTATCGACGGCGGTGCCGCGTGCTGCTACTCCTGCTGCTTGCAGTGCTGCACCTGTCAAGCCATCTCTGTTGTCTCCCAGCACCACTCCTCTCGTGTTCGGTCTGCAAGGAAGAGGGAAGCCCATGCTGCGACACTCTCGTGCTGGCCGCAGCTCGCAGCAAGCGTGGCAGCGTGTTTGGCGGCGGTGTGCTGTCTATGTCCGTGTGCTGCCTGCAGCTTGGCCCAACAGCGTGATCAGATGGAGCGGCTCGGTTTCCCCCTTGTCGTGGAGGTGCCGCCAGAGATGGAGATGATGTGAGGGTGGAAGGCAGCTGCCCAAAGACTGAGTTGTGTCGCCTGCTCTCTCTCTCTCTCTTCTGCAAAGCCGCGCCGTCATTGTTGCAATCTGTGTGCGTCTCCTTCTGAGTGTTTCTTTTATTGTTTTTCCGCTGCACTTGTACCACTACTTGGATTACGTCTGTCTTTCTGTGTGTTTGTGTGTGTGTGTTTAGCGTTTGTGATGCACACCCTTTCTCTTCTTTTCTGTAGACATGTAGGAGTTGCGTCTTACCCAACCTCAGTGCATAAGCCACGTACACCCTGAAAGCACCAACTAACTGCACGCCTCTCCTCCTCAAACCTCTCCCTGCTCCTCTCTCATATCTGGCTGGGGAAACAGCAGTGTTTAGCGTGACGGAGAGGACGCTTTACGACTACCGATCTGTGTGTTCGTCGCACTGCGCACACGTGTATTTGTGTATCGGTGGGTGTCAGCCGGGAGGGTTTTTTTACAACTGAAGGGGGACCCACACTTGTGAAGACACTTTGCAAGGCTGAGAGGGCGAGGAAACCAAAGTGGGTTGGCTATCCTTTCGGCTCGTTCGACACTCCTCGGACACGCCATAGCCACCTTGCTTCAACCCCCGTACCGGTGTGCTTTTTTTCCTGTTCTCCATGTTTTTCTCTCCCTTCCCCCCCCCCCCTCCCTCTCGCCTCTCTGTGCGTATGTGCGTGTGTGTGTGTGTGTTTCGTTGGTTGCGGCGGTGGTTGCCCGACCGCCGGCGATCAGAATGCTGCACTCATCCACACCGTCCACTTGGGCAGCAGACGGAGAAATAGATGCACATAAACACATACATCCATACACATACACATATAAACGTAAGTCGCCACCACCATTTCTGCTAGAGCGTAGAGCATAGAACATCAAGGGACAACTTGTCGCCGATAGGAGTTCCGTAGCCCGAGGTTCAAAGAGGCCCCCAAGCACACACGACGTCCACTTGCTGAAGTGATTCAAACCACCTCGCAAATCGCCTTTGCGCCTTCCTTCCCCCTATCCCCCATCCATCCCCCGGGCTTCCAGCTGCTCCCAGAAAGTAGGCTCGGTCTCACCAGCACATCCATTAGAGGTGGGGAGAACACAGACGCATACTTACATATTCTCTTTCTCTCCAGAATAGTCTTTTTCGTACCCAAGTAAACCATCTCACGCTTTACGTGTCACGCAGCATGTCTGGCAACTCGTCAACCTCCTCGCAGGGTCCTTCAACTGCGATAGAGGAGCCGACGATGCTTGATGGCAGGGCAACACCCCCCAGTGTTGCCAGCACCGCACGACGCCACGGCGCAACACACACGCGAGACGGCCAGAACACCTTCAGCATTTCCTCCTTACGAAACTCTGCAAGCGGTAGACAATCCCAACCGCATTCCCTACTAGCACGTCAATGGCATGGAAGCTCGTACGACGTGTCATGCCCACTAGCACAACCGCGACGACGCGCACGTAGTGCTTCACCCGCGGAGACTGTGCGGCAGCGCCTGCACAGCACCTTAGCGGTTGCTGAAGCGGAGGCGGTTCGTGCGGCACGCGACTTCTCCATGGAGATGTACCGCGGGCTCCACCAACGCAAGTTTGCGTCCCTTCATGAAGAGCTGGACTTCCTGCGCAAAGACTTCATCGCATCGCGCAGGACGCTTGCGCTGCTGCATGAAGACAATGTTCGTCTCGAGCGGGAGCTGCTCTCCCGTGTGCGGCAAGTAGAAGAGCTTCAAGATAAGCTGGCGGAGCTGTACAGAGAGATGGACGAGGGGACGTGGAAGGCTTCCCCCTCGCCCTCGTCGTTGCTGCAGCGAGGTGACGGCGCAGCCCGGAGTGAGCTGAATTGGTACAACGATGATGCCGCAGATGGTGCACCGATGGAATGCGTCACTGAAACCACAGAAGAGGCAGGAGAAAAGGTGTCAAAAGCGGGCCACGCATCAACGTCGACCGCCTACCCTTCAGACAACGCTCTCCTCCTCTTGACAGCGCCGCCGACACCACATGCCGTGCCACGACCAACGCAGCGCACACCCCTCGCTCTATACGCAAAAACCACCAAAAAGCGAAAGCCAGGCACTCTCGACGGTGAGGCGAACGTCAACCCCCGCGAGTTGATCCGCGACCTGCGCGCCAACCTTGCACGTCGCGATACCTCTTTAAATGAGGTGCATATGGAGCTGTCTGCGCTGCAGCATGAACAGCAACACCTGCGCACCGAGCTGTCGAATGCGCAGCGGCAACTGCTGGAGGTGAAGCAGCAACGTGACAAGCTGCAGGGCGAGGCAACCGCGCGTGAAGAGGCAGCGGTGGCACAGGCAGTGGAAACGGAAGGGTGTCACCGTCAGATACAGCAACTCGAAAAGGAAAAGGAGGATTTGCAACGCCGGCTGACCACGGCGGAGCTTCTCTACGAGCACACGGGGTCGAAGGTGGAAGACGCGGCAGGTCTCTCCTCCACCGATCCGGACGCCGCACGGAAACGAGTGGAAGGTGCTGTGCTGCCTGATTGCTATCTGCGGGATCAGCTGCAACTCTACCGGACCAAGTGGCAGGCCGCAGAAGACGAGGTGGAGCACCTCCATCAGCGCCTCTCGCAGCTGCAGCGACAACTCGTCGTCCGCGACGCTGTGGATCCCGCCACCGCCGCCGCTTCTTGTGCAACCCGTCAAGAGACCGAACCTGGCACCAGTGGTGGTGATGAAGGCAGGATACGAGAGATCGCCGCACAACACGCAGAGCACGCTGCGGAGCTCGAGGCACTTCGACGTCAGCACAAGGAGCAGCTGCAGCTGCACGCAGAAGAGATTCAGCGTCTGCAGCGTCGACTCGATCGGTGCCAAGAGGACGCCACCTTTCACGAGGATCAGCTGCGTCAGCAACGCCAGGACGACTCTCGCCAGCACAGCAGCGAAGTGCAAAGGCTGCAATCACAGCTGCGGACGGCACAGCGAGAGTTGGCGAAGGCGCAACAGGACCGCGAGCACCTGGCTCGTCAGCTGCGGCGGTCCACGGAGCAGGAGACGATGGTAGAGGTTCTGCGTGGTCAGGTAGATCAGCTGAAGCAGCGGCTGGGCGAGGTCGGGGCGGAGTTGGCGCAGGTGCGGGGGCGAGAGAAGGAAACAAACCTGAACATACAGCGCGAGCGCATGTCTCGCGCCAAGGCAGAGCACGACACCGAGGCTGCACAAGAGGCACTGGCACGCGCGCAGAAGGATATGCAGTACCTGCAGGAGGAGCTCCAGCTGCTGCGGGAGCAGCTGGGTGTGCAAGAAGCGTCTAAGAACGGTATGAGACGCAGGAGTACACCGCACAGCCCAACCAGTGGAGAGGGCCTCACAGCAGGTGAGTCGCAGGTGCAGCCCTCCGTCGACACCCCCGGCGACGACGGCGGAGACGCTGCAACGCTCGCATCGGAATTGAAAGGGTATGTGAGCTTGATGCGTGTCAACACCGCCCTGCAGCGCCGTATTGCAGAACTCGAGGCGCAGGTAGCATCGCTGAGGCAGCCGTCACTGGCAGATGCATTTCCGCAGAGTGTACGCACACCCGATGCGACGCAAAACAGCATTCACAGGAACATGATTTCACCACAAAAGGCAGTGGTTGCTGCAGCTGGCATCGCCACCTCGCACGAGCCTCACAATTCCGTTGCGGTTGTACCAGATCAACGGAAGGAAGTCGAGCGCCTCAACGCTGAACTTGAAAAAGTACTGCAGGCCCAACGGGAGCTCCTCGCCAACTGCGTTGCAGCAGAAACCGACCGTCGGATGCTTGCGGCGGACAACGTCACCCTCGCCAGTGGGATCGAGCTACTGGAAAAGCAGCTCCGCAAGGCTCGGGCAGCAGCGGCGATGGTAGAGCGAGCGCGCAGTCGTCGCAGCCGTGAATCGACGCAGCTAAGTCGCCAGTCGAGGCAGTCCGGCGGAGAGCGCAACACTGCTCGAAAGAAAACGCGCTCACGGTCACCACTCTGCAACAACCTCCCTTCTATCAGCGAGGATAGTCGGCTGCGACAGCGCCTGCAGACTGCACGGGCACAGGACCAAAGCGTCGCTCATGATGAACGGCGGCGGAACTGCTCTGCAAGTACAACTCCTACAGCCCACGAACATGCATCTTCGTGTCCTGATATTAGACAGCTCATCAGGTGCTCTTGCTGCTGTTGTTGCGGCTGCGATGGGAAGCCGCGTTGCTCTCCTGCGCTGTCACCGCCAACGCAAGCGAGTTGCCAGCACCACGACACACACGCACCGATACCACCCGCCTCGTCCCCGCCAAACCTGTGTTGCCATGCTGTCAAGGGCATGCCATGTGCCGGTCCTGCGACAACGCAACCCGAACTTTCCCCTTCTGCCGCTCCTCTGCAGTCACTTGCAGTTCAGCCCTCTGCGACATCAGCATCTGCTTCTCCGGTGCAGCCTTCCGGACAGCATGTTCATGAAGCAGCAGAGAATGTCACCCACCCTCCTTCTCCAGGCAGTACACCCGTCGTCGCTGCACCCGCGGTACCCGCGCGGCGCGATGCCTCGTCATCACCCCCGCGCAGCCCCCAACGGCACATCCACGGCAGCGTGCTCCCACCTGTCCGTTACCCGTCACTCATCTTGAGAAGCCGCGCGTAGACCACACAGCTACAGTAGTCAAAACACTCACTTTTTTTGTTGTTGCTGTTGTTTGTTACCACTGCCCTCGGTGTTGATAACGGTGGTGCTATGGAAGCGAGGCCATCACATGATGAGTTTAGTTTATACATATATATGTGTGTATTCTTGTTTTGCTTTTATGGTTTACACGGCCTTCGAAGTCTGCCTCCCCACCGCCGGACGACTCAGCAGGCTCTCCCTCACCCAAAAGGAGCCAGCAATAAGAAAAAAAAAACACTCCCTCACCACGCTTCTCATCTGACGAAGTGCCAAACCGTGCAGCACCGTCCACGATATGTTCTTGTTGTTGCTGTTGATGCTCTGTGGCTTTCACCCTCCCCTTCTTATCTAGCTTTCCTTTATCCTCCGTTCCCCGTCTTTCTTCCCCGACACGGTTGTCACACACACACTCACACCGGCACCGCCGATTCTGCAGTATCTCACATAATGATGAAGTCCGTCTCCCTCTGTTGGGCAGGTGCACGTCGCCTCTCCATTGCATCTGCCCTGTGTCTTCAGGCCAGCGTATGCTCAACACCCTCGTCGCGACCCTCCGCCCAGCGCGCACTGACCGCTATGGCTTTGTGTCCCGCACCCCTCGCCGCTCTCACTCACGTCCGCCGTGGCTTTTGGAACCCCTTCGCTTCGTTCACCAAGACGGACGCCAACGCAGCCGCCCCCTCTTCCTCTGCCTCTCTGGACCCTGTGGCACAGCGCAATGCTCAGCACCACGCCAAGATTGTTGAAGAGGCCCACCGTGATGCCAACAAGCAAAACGAGCAACTCCTTGACGCCTGCTTAGATTTATTGGAGATGTGTGGCGGCAGCGCTGCTGGGTTGCCTCCCTCCGACAAGTTAGACCATCTTTCGCGGGACAGCATTTGGACGTTGGTGGACGTCATGCTGCACGACCACCGGCGCTCGCTGGCAGAGCAATTCGACCTCGTCTACGCGGCGCTCTGCCTGCCCGTCGCGCAGGAGCACCGCGATGTGCAGCGATGTCTGATCGTTGTCCTACACACCGTCTTACCAGAGAACCTGTTCCGTGTCTTTGAGAGCGTAAACCTGTACGTGGTGCAGGACGACGCGCAGTCGCTGCAGCAGCGCGAGGCTCTTCTTCGTCTCGTACACGCATTGTTGGGTGACCTGCGAGTGCCGAAAGGGTTGCAGGATGAGGAAGTGCTGGCAGTGTACATCGACGACGTCAAGACGATGTTTCCGGCTCTCACGACGTGTCCGGCTTGGACGGCAGTGGAGGAAGATGCAGCAAACATCGCCCTTCGCGCAAAGCTGTTTGCGCTGTTGGGCCGCCTGTGTGCGGAGTTCGACGACGATAAATCTGGCAAGGTCAAGTTGGAGGACCTACGCTCGACCGCCCGACGCGTCCTCGGTGAGGAGCAGGCAACACAGCTTCTGGAAGGGGCTCAGCCGGATAAGGAGGGTAAGATTGCGTACCCGCAGCTGGCTGCCCTGCTGACGCGTCCCCCGCCAAAGCACGAGGCCAAAGCTGCGCCGTGAAGAAAACAAATAGATGAGAAAATGCGTCTCTGTGTGGCATGTCTCTATGAATACCTTCGTTGCAGCCCAGGGAATGCCCTAACGCTAGTTTGTTTGTTTTGCTGGAGAGTAGGATGATGGCGACGCGCAGGGTCGTTTTGGCGTGGATGAGGAGGCCACCTCCTGTGTTTTATATAACCAAGTTATCGCTCCTTTTTTTTCGATGGAGGTGCTTCGTACGAAGGAGAGAGAGAAGTGCACGCAGCTCAAACCGTCTCGCGGTGCCGTCAGCGTCTTCTCGGATGCCGCCATGGAGGTGGAAGGAGTTGCCTGAACTCCGTGGCGATTGTTCACCGTGTTCTCCGAACAGAGTAAAACATAACCATAAATGTCATATAGAAAGAGGTTTTTTTGCTTTAACGATGTGAAGAGTGTGTGTATATGCTTGTGTGTGTGTGTTGGTTTCTTTTCAAGCCTCTATGCGGCTGCGCCACTTTACGGACCTACCTTCACCACCACATCGATCATCACCGCCCCCCCCCCTTCCTCCTCCACCTGATTTTCCTCCCCCTCGCTGCGTGGGGCGCGGCATCACAAACCGTTCTGGGTTGAGATGCATCAACTCACTGTCTCCTTTTTTACTTCTCTCTTCTCTCCTTTCGTTTTGCTGATACGCCCCCCCCCCCCCAGCGACACAGTAGTTGGGTTTTTTTCGTTGTTTGCACGCCACGTATATATATATACCTCTTTTAGAACAGCCTTTGGCACACCTTAGCGGCCACCCCTCTACCCCAACAAAAACCGAAGTTGCGGTGTGCCGAGAAGATACATAGATAGATCGCTAGAGAGATAAACAGATAGATCGACTGATAAATCTGCTGTGGTCCTCGTCATCGCAATCATCATCCGGGAGCTCTTTTGTTGTTGTTGTTGTTCGCATCAGCACGGCACTCCTGGCCCCCTTCGACTCATCCTGTCACACAGTCTCGTTTGAGTCTTTCCCTCCCCTTCCCCTCTTCCTCTCTCAATCGCGCACTATTGTTAGTAATTTTCCATCCCAAGCAGACCGTCGACAACTGCGCCAATGAACGGCGTTTACCTTCTTTATAGCGACGCCGGCTCGGACGCTCAGCGCCAACAACAGCAGCAGCATGGCTCGTCGGCCCCCAACTCATCCTCGGTGAACAATGACACCCCTCAAGAGCCCTCTGTGATCGTGCTGACGCAGCCTCAACGATCTCTCGCGTCGCTGGCGGCGTCATCGCAGCCGTCATCCTCCCCCTCTTCTTCCCTTCGTGTGTGTGACGTGGAGCTCCTCCAATTGCTGTACCTCGCCTTCCCTTCATCATTTTTCCTGCTCCTCTCACCCAGTGCCACCCTTGCAACAAACCTGGGAACTGATGTGGAGTGTCCTGATGCATATGGAGAGTGCTCTTCCAATGACGACGCGCATCGCCGCGCGCAAGAACAAACCAATACGTTTTTTGACAGCGTCTTGGTTCAGCAGCGCACCTGTCGCCTCACACTCGGCACAGAAGGCACCACTGTCTTCTTGAATGGGTATGGCGAAACCCTTCCACAGCAGCGTCACAGCCTGCAGCTGAGCCCACGTTACGCTGCCCGTATCATGCTGCGGCAGCCGTGGCTGAAAGACTTGCACGAGTGTCCGCACACGCTCTGCTACGCGGCACAGGTGGCCGCCACCCTTCTCCTTCACGCCACCTCTACAACGTTTTTCCTCTCCACCGGTGCTGCGCTGGAAGTCGTTTCGCAGTGTGCGTCCCTCGGCGACACGTGCACCGCCGCCGCCGTGCTGGCGTGCGTGTCGCAGAACGTCAGTGCACAGGTGCTGGGCACGCAGCCGTGCATGACGGGCCTCTCCACCGCTGCAGAGGCACGACACGAGGCACCACCGCTGATGCCGCTTTGGATTCGCGGCTGTGCATTCAGCGGCAACGCCGATGACGACGCAGCTGCGATGCCGCCCTCTGGCACTCCACTGCTGTCCACAAACAACAGAAGCGATGGAGCGATTGTACCAGAGCTGAATGTCGAGGGGGCGTACTGCACCTACACATCAGAGACCCTCAGCTGCGCCGGCACACACCCTGTACCACCCGTGAACGTGCTGGGTGGCTCTATCAGCATAGGAGGCTTGGGGGTAACACCGGTGCAAGCACCACCCTCGCTGACAAATACGGGTGCTACAGGATCAGCAACAGCATCCGGCGCGGACGCCACAAACCAAGCTCCTCGCTTTCAAGAGATTTTGCACGTGTTGGTTTGTACAGCGCTGGGAGGGGCAGTTAGCGAGCGCGCAGAAGACGCGGTACGGCCGCTGCCGGATCACCTCCTACCCCCACTACTTCAGCTCCTTCACGCAGATATCGTCTCCTCTCCTGCATCATCTGCCAGCAGCGAGAGCGACGGGAACGTGCAATTGCAGCTTCATATTTCCGTCAATGGATATGATGTGCTGGCCGGTCACCCTCCTCAGTATCCTTCAGACATGAGTGGCCCCAACTCAAGGTATGACGGTGATACCCTGCAGGGGACGCCGTCGAGCGGACCGTCGGCGGCGCTGATTGGCTGCTCCGTCGCAGAGGCGTATGCGCGATGTTCCATCGCGACACTGAACCAACTCACCACGCACGACGAGGAAGTAGACGCGCAGGTCGTCTCCTACATGTTCCACCAGTGCGAGGCAACCCTGCGTGAGGTGCAGCAGGAGGCACACCGGAATCGGCTGATGTGGGTACGACACCAGGCCATGCGCGGACGAAAACACACTAATGACGACGTGGCATCGGCTGACGTATCGCTGCCGTCCACACGAGCTGCCATCGTGCTGTGCGCCGATGAGTACCACCTTGCGCAGTGGGCAGAAAGCGGCCACCCTTTTGCCTCATCCTGCTTCTTGCGCTGCGACGACGACAGCCGTGAGGAGGGACTCTCCCCACACTGGGCCCCCTACGCCGGTGTGCCCATCTACATTTGCCTCATCCCGTCCTCGGCGGTCTCACCCCCGCGGCTGCTGTCCCGCCTCTGCGACGCGCCTTCCATCGTGCGGGGAGTGTGGGCAGCTCAGCAGCTCTGCACCCGAACCCACGGCTTCTTCTTCATCGGCAGCGATAGCGATGCATCGCCGCACGACACAACGGATGACAACGGCGTTGGCAAAGGGAGAGCGGCGGCGGAGAGCAGCACGGCATGGGTGGTGCGTTGCTGCGACACGGTCATGGCCGCCGTCGTGGCGCACCTCCATGCATGGCTCTTCGCCGTCTACCGTGATGTACACTGGTGTGTCTTCTCTGAGGTCTTTGTTAACGCCACGGCAAATTGTGGAAAGCGCCCGCACGAGAGTGAGCGACGCCGGAGTAGACTCGGTGAGAGTGGCCGCGCCTCGTCCCGTCGCATCTTATCATCACCAGCTGATCATCTGCCCCACTGCGAAGTTTGTGCCCCTGCGGTCGTGGCGACGGCGCGCAACACAACGGCGCATGTGCAGCTGTGGCGTTGCACAGAGGCGTTGCTCGCGCCGGCCGCGCCTGTGGCGCCGTTTCTGGCGTACGAGGTGATTCCATCGACACAAAAGTCCTCCTCCCGCAGCGGCCGCACGACACAAAGAAACAGTGATGCCGGCCTCACCACCTGTGCAGCTCCGCAGCCGTGGGTGGAGGAGCTCGTCGCGCAGTACGCCTTCGCCTTTGCCCACGCCCGCTGCGGCGGTGGGGACGGGGTCGTCTGTGCGGTATCGCGAGTCGTGCGCGTGCAGCCCCGTCTGGCCCTGTTCAAGCCGGGACCGCTGCAGCAGTGGTGCAGCCGACAGCTCCACCTGCACCACGCCTCCGTCATCCTCGCCGCGGTGCTGGAGGCGCAGGTGGAGCGGGTGAAGGAGATGCTGCTGGTGCTGGCGGCGACCGAGGGCGGCCGCAACGTGCGCCGTGGCGTCGTCTCCGCCGACGAGCGTGAGGCGCAGGCGGAGGAGGTCATAAAGGCCCTGCAGCGACTCGCGATACGCGTGACGCGGCTCAAGGAGGAGGAGCAGGCGCTCCTCACCACCCTCCGACACCTGTTGCCCTTCGAGTCCCTTAACGACCGTCGTACCGTCTCCCTCCCCGCTGCCTCGCCAACTGCCTCGCCGCTCATGGACGTTCTTCGCGAAGTGGAGGCAGCCCGGCACACGCAGCTCCGCGAGCAGCAGCGAAAGGAATATCAGCTGGGGGAGCCGTTAGCACCGTCGCCGACCGACTCGTGCGCCGCGGTGGCACGTTTGCTGTCGCTGATCTTTTTGCGTGCGCGCATGATGGAGGTGCACGCCCGCTACGCTGCCTGTGGTGGTGACCACCTAGTGCAGCGCACAACGGAGGTGCTCGCGCGGAAGCAAGCGGGGGCAGTGGGCGACGCAGGGCAGCTCCGCGACATGCCGCAAGGTCCACCCACCCTAGCAGCAGCAGCAGCAGATACGGCAGGAATGCGTGCCTCGTTGCAGACAGAAAATAAGGAGTTCGACATTCGAGCTCGCGCCAACGAGCTCCGTCAGAGGCCTCTCGACGCCGTCCAGCAGCACCCTTCACCCCTGTCAGTGCAGCTTGACACGACCCAACATGGAGACACGTCTCCGCTGCCGCCACCACAGCAACAGCAGCAGCGGGAGAAGCAGCACACATCTTCGCGAACGTTTCTTAAGCGGACTTCCCTCCTCTCCCAAGAGCTATCCGGTGAAATAGTCCGCGAGACTACGGTAGAGCCCTCCCCCGATCACGCCCTGACCGCTCCTGAAGACCCACCTTGCAGCGCTGCCGTTCCAGCTGCACCTTTGTCGCTGTCGAGTCCTTCAACCCAGAATCTCAACGTGCGCATTGATGCAGGCTCCTCACCTGGAACGGAGACGCAGCGCATCGCTGGACCGGCCTCGCTGCTGTGCAAGACAGAGACACAGGCACCAGCAGCAGCAGCAGCTGCAGCTGCAGCACAAGGTGGTGTGACACAGAGACTGGAACGACGTAATGAATACAACGTTGTTCTCCTGCCGCAACGGGCCTACACCAAAAGCGTTGTCGCAACACCCGCGTACCCCAGCCGCGAGCGACCTCCTGGTGTTTCTTTGCTTTGCACATCGTCCAGCTCTGCCGTGCCGCGCGAGGGTGTCACTTGCGGGAACACCTTCATCCGTCTGCGTGACTACAACGATGACGACGGTGCATGGCTGCACGCGACGGTGGTCGACGAGCCCTTTGACGTGTGTCTGCCCTCTGCGAGCGAAGCTCATCGCAACGCACGAGCTGCTGCCGAGTACGACGTGCAGCAGCCACTGCGGATGACTGTCTCGACGGTGCCTGAGGTGTACCACTCCGCGATTCCTTCAACCGGAACGCAACAGAATGTGGTATTTCCGCCTAGCAAATCGCACGACCTAGAGTCTGAAACGCGACGGATAGCGGAAGACCAAGACGAGGCGGAGCCGCTGGTGTGCCATCAGTCCAAGGAAGGAAAGAACCGGCGAGCGGGGTGTTATGGCAATACACCCGCCGCGGCATCGCAGAACAACATCACCGACGATGGCCGGTCGCATTACGAAGTCGAAATCCCATTCTCGCAGCTGAGCGGTGCGTCGGCGGTGCACGCAGAGGCCGGTGCTTCTCCTGAGGCTGCCCAGCTAGCAGCTCTCGCCTCCACGCCGAATGCTGTTTCTTTCCAGCAGCAGCCACGGGAAGAGCGCGAACCCCGCACCTCGACGAATGCAGACCTGAAAATGTGCGACGCAGCGCTGGGAGCGGAGGTGCAGTCGCCGGCGATGCCGCTGCCCCTGCGACGACCCACGCCACCACTTACGCCTCTCGATATCTCTGGAAACGTGGGCCACCGGTGTGGCAGCGATGCCGCTGGGCAAGTAATGAAGCGTTCGAAAAGCAAGGAAGTTGCTGCCGACACATCAGTGCTGTCTGACAAGGCTGCGGTGACCTCCGCCGCACCTTCATCGGCAAGCGGCATCGCTTCAACGATCCACACGCGCACCGGATCAGCAGCGGGAGGCGAAGGGGAGGCAGAGCCGGTCACGGAAACACCGGCACCACATTCGCCGGACACTCCCGTAGCAACTTCACTATTGCAAGCAACGACGCCAACGAGCCTCCCGTCAGGCGACGAACACAGTGGAGTGACCAGGAATCATGCGAAAGAAGCCTTACAGCAACAGCGGCCTTCGTTGGCTTCAAAACAAGCTTCATCGCGCAAGAGCACCCGCCACTCGCCACCGCTGCCACGCGACATGCGGTGGTTTGAAGAGCCACGGTGCACCGCTGACGGGCGTGAACGATACACAAGCCTGGCCGCCCTCCTCACATCGCGGCTCCCTCCTTTGGTGACGCCTCGCACCACCGCCCTACACGTCGCCCGGTATGCAAGTGGCGTGCTGACCATCAGCGTGTCCGACCCTACCGCGGCCTGTGCGGCAGCCGTCGGTACGACAGACACGTCGGAGCAGCCCGCAGCCCATCTTGCGCTTTTAGTGATGGATGATGACACGGCGACGGGCACGCTGCGCCTCCTGGAGTCCCTTGCGTGTGCGATTGCCCCGGGTGCTGACAGGATGAGTAGCGGGGGCGCACCCCATGAAACGACGTGTGCCGTTGCTGAGAAGGACCTTCGGAGTCACTACACCTTCCAGTCCCGACTCCCGCCAGGGACGGCGGTGGCGGTGGTCTACGTCGGTCTACGGCGCTCCCTGCACCGAGGCGTTATTCTTGCCGATGTGCTGTGGCTCAGTGGGATTGCCTTCTCAGTAGAGTCTCCGTCTGTGCGGCAGGTACGCGTCACGTCAGTGCAGTCAGACGCACTTGAGTTGGAGTGGCACTCCGCGGCATCGCACTCCCCGGCCGCCGTGAAGGTCCTCGTGACGGAGCTTGCCACGCCACCGGCAGGTGCTCTAGCCTTCACGGAAAACAAGTCCGCTGTGTCACGGGACGCAGAGGCCGCAGCCGCACAGAGTCGGAACAGCATAGTTCAGGTCGGGCAAAGATCCCCTATGGTCATCGCTGGTTTACGCTGCGCATCCATCTACCACGTGCAACTGATCCCCGTTCCTGCAGTCCGGCGAGTCGCGACAGTGAACCCGCAGCAGTTTCTTGAATGTGTTGTAGATGCAGATGTGTCAGCCTGTGCAGTGATGGCGGCCACCAGCGTCGCACCGACGCTCGACTTTATGCGTGTCCGGAAGGTCATCGCGGTGTCGTCGTCGTTCGTCCTCGATGGAGATGGCGTGTACGATGAGCAGAGAGGCGGGGACCACCCAGCAACAGCAGACTCCTCACTTCACCCTCTCTGCTCCTCCGTCACCGGCACGGTTGTCAGCCCACTCCTGCATTACCGCACGTCTGTCTTTCCGGCATCAGTGTTGAGGCACTTCTCTTTCCTGGACGAAGAGGACATGATCGGCGACGGCGGTGCTGCAGCCCATCAGCTGATCCGTCTGCATTTTACCCTTGTCCCCATTATCGGCAAGGACTCGGGTGATGTCGCGGCAAGCGGCAACGCTCTTTCGAATCGCAGTGACACGGAGGGCTTTCTGATCACGTCTTCAAACGGCGCCGGCAACGCCGAAGACCCAAGAGGTGGTGGTGGTAGTGGTAGTGGAAGTTTTGGTGTGGGGCACCACGCTCGTCGCGGCGACACGACCTGCAGCCACGTGTTCACGATGCGGGCGGGTGAGGAGGTGGGTGTTGCCCTCTCCCTCTGTGTGCAGCTGGATGTGGAATTGGTGAAGCTACGTGGCCCCCTCGCCCCTCACTACATCTCTGTGCTCGCGGTGCTGCAGCGAGGTGTATTGCGCGCCGTCCTTGGTCCCTTTCACGTTTGCGGGCCTGCCGTGGAGCTGCGCGACGTAGGCACATCAACCGCTGAGCTGGCGTGGGAGGGCAGCTGCCCGCTCTTCGACGTGTCGGTAGTATGCTGGCAGACGGCGACCTCGGCTCTGGTGAAGCGGCCAGCAGTAAGCGAAGCCACGGAGGCATCGGAAGGAACAACAGCAACAGCAGTGGTGCTGACTGCGCACGGTGGGGCTGCAGCAGCCCAAGTCTACAGAGTGACAGGGGTGCCTGTGAATACGCACCCACCACCCCACTACCGTGCCACCCTCCGCCTCGCCGACCTTCACCTTGCCAGCGCGTATTCAGTGAAGGTGCGGTGTGCCACAAATCACGTTGGTGATGCTCTGCAGCGCGTGTGGCACACCTGTCCTGCTCCGCCGCCCTCCAACGTGCTCTGCGCCGTCTTCGACTCCGCAACACGCCACTTGCGTCTTCGCTTTGTGCAGCAGCACCGTGGCGCTAAGGACGCATCCATCACCGCGGCGAAAGAGTCGTATCAAATCACGGTGGAGCCGCTGGGCACGTCTATCGATGTTCCCGTCTTTGCTGCGGAGAGCGGTGACGGGAGCGTTGGCGTTGGTCGAAGCGTGGAGCGTGTCGTGGACTGTGGGGTGGTGAAAGAAGGTACGCCCATCCGAATGCAGCTTCGTCATTGCGTCGTGTGGCACGATGCAGTAGCAGGCAACGACAACGACGCGAGAAGCAGTACCGCTGCTACGACAATGAGCAAGGCTGTTACCTACTGTGTCGTGTCTGACCTGAAAGTGAATCCTCTGCCGCTCAGCCAACTCACAGCTCCACTGACGTCAACAGCACAAGCGGAGCGTGAAGAGGGAGAGTCGATGTCTCACGCGAGCGCTGATCATCCGGTGATGGAACTCACTTGGACCTGCGGCGATGCCGAGGGTCGACAGCCGGTGACGTACGTGGAATTCAACGGATCGTACCGTGTGAAGGTGGACGGCGGAGAGCACAGCCACTTGCAGCTCACCTTGCCCCAACTGAAAGCAGCTGGCGCAATGACGAAAGGTGCCACGACGTCGACCTGCGATGAGGCGGGGAGAAGCACGGCGGACTGCCGCAGTGCGACACAACCATGCACCTGGAACGGGCTGTTGTATATCACAGGCTTCGGAGTCGACGACGCCGTCCCTCACGGGTCACCGTCGTGTTACGTGGTGCCGGACCGTTGCCAACCGATCATTCTGCCCCCGCCTCCGGGCCTACCGCGCTCCGCCATTTGCTTCCAAAACTACGAGGACGAGGCAGTTGTGGATGTAGACGTCCACGAGATATATCGCCGCTACGCTGATCTCCTCGTCAATGCAGCGCGACAGAGCAGTCGTGTATCCAGTCCAGCCCATCCCTCGTGCCACCTCGCGGACGTGCTGCGCCAGCGTCTACGTCTCACACTCGAAGTCCACAATGGCGGCAGCGCCGTACTGCGTTACCCCCTCCTCCCTCCGAAACTACAGCAACAGCAACAGAAACGACACTACCAGCGAGTGCGAATCCCTCTCCCTTGCTATCGCCCATACGATGGTCACCTCGCTCTCCGCCTCCACGCATGTATGTCGGATGCTCCGGTGGTTTCGTCCAACGGCTCCGCAAGAGTTGAGCCGTACACTTTCTTCTGTCCGATCCCAACGTCACCCGCGGCGCTTGTGGCCCCGATACCCCCTGCAGAACCCATCATCGATATCACAGCCTCCGCCATCACCACCCGGGATGCGGTTCTTAGCTGGACGCCGCCGCTCTCCCTGCTTCGACACCTGCGCCAGCAACCGAACATGCGCGTTGCGTACGAAGTCAGGCTCTACCCAGCCTCCGCCATCAGCGAGTCCTTACCCAGCACCACCACGCATGCCGCTGCTGCTCCGTGTCGTGTATGGCTGTCGGCGGAGCCGCACCTCGTCATAACGGGCCTTCAGCCTGCGACGCCGTATGCTGCGCAGGTGCGCGGCACGGGCTTCGGCGACTACTACGCGACGGTGCGCTTTGTCACAGCACCGATGGTGGACTCCGCCGTGGTGGAACAGCTGCGTCGCTCTCTGACGGTTGAGACGGTGGTGCGCGGCACCGGCTGTAGCGAGGCGTGGGCCGAAAGAAGGGAGGACGACCGACAGAACCGGCGGAGCCCGGCACTGTGGGGGGTGTTGCCTGCCTCTACCGTCGTCACGTGGACGCTAACAGACCACGCAGACTTGTGTACCGCTGAGGCCCCTTCACGCCCGACCACCACCACCTTGGCCACGACGGCAACCGTCGCTGTGGAGGTGGCTACGCATTACACCGCGTCCCTCGTGGCAGCCAATGGAGAGTTGCTGCGGAGGTGGACCTCGTCGCCCGCCACCACCACCACGCTGTATCACGAATGGACCAACGCGGCCCGCAGTGATGTCGACGACGACGCGTCTGGCGAGCACGCCTCTTGGCCTCATCTCGAACTGATGGCTCAAGCGCAGGTGTCGGTGCGCTGCCCTCCCTCACCACGGATAGAAGGACAAGCAAGGGAAAGCCCCAGCACTTTCGCCATGCCGCACCCTAGACAGAGTGGGCCGTACTGCCGCACACGGCTGGACTTGATTGGGATGCCTCGACTCGTGGAGCCGCCGGTGGGAGAGGCGTGTGCGGTTGCCTGGGAGGGCTCCAGCCCGTGCGGCTACGACATCTCGTGGTGCCTGAGCAGCGCTGTTGACGACATGCAACACGCAACGGTGCCGGCGACGTCGCGACTCCCTTACACGTTCTCCATACCTTCTGCCGTCATCACGGCAGCGCTCGCGAAGCACCGCAGCAGTGACGTCAGTGCGAAGGCAGAGGAGAGGATACAAGGACCAGTGTCGGTGCTGATGTGGATCTCCACTGGTGCGCCAGAGAGAAGCAGAGGACGAAAAGCGAGGGGCAGGAGAGCTGTGTGTTCTGCAAACCCTGCATCTAACGACATGCCGCCCCACGGCAGCTACGTGTTGTCTGGTATACTCGGCGGAGGATCTAACGTGTTGTGCATGGCGTGGCTGCTGTCCCCTCATCTCATCGAGGCTGCGCACGCTGAGGCGGTTGTAGTGCATCGAACGGCCACAAACGTGACGTTGCTGCTTCCACCCAACTATCCGCCTTCTGCTGTGGAAGGCAGCGCGGACAAAGGAAAAGAAGCGCAGGACATCGCGTCACTGCTGCAGCGCCGGTGGTCGCTCGTGGCCTGCCCAGCACCCGCCAACACCGCGGCAGCAAACGATGTTGTTGCAATTCATCCATGGACTACAGAGCGGTGTGCAGAAGCCGCTCTCACCGTGTTCGCCAGCGCGTCAGTAAGCACCGCTCTACGAAATGGCATGGCAGTGGTGGACGTCGAGATGCCGAGTCAAGCAACGTTTCCCCACCGCACGCTCGTGGAGCTGAGGTGCGTGGACGCGGTGGTGGATAAGCAGGCTGGCGTGTGGCAGGAACTGGTACAGCACTTGATGGAGGCGCACGCAGCGCACTTTTGTGCTGCCACGAGCTCACCTGAACGTAGTGGTGTACTGCCCCCCTTACGGTGGCTGCAGTCACTGGTTGAAGCAAGCTGCGAGCAACACCTCCCGTCGGTGTGTGCGCTGACGCAGCTCCGCATTGCTGCAATAGAGGAAGCAGGCGTTGTGGGCATTCCGCCGCTCATCGACGCTGTCCGATGCGCATGCGCATCAGGGGTAGCAAGCATCGGGGAACGTGATGGCGCTACACAGCCAAACCACCGCAGAGCACAGAGCTGGCTGCCACTTCAGACTGCGGATGCCGCCACAGAGAAGCATGCACAGAACGCTGACGAGGAACCGCTGTGTCGCCTGTCGCTGTTTGTAGGAGAGCGACAATATGGCGAAGAAGATAGCGACAAGTCGCCCTGCGGAGTCAAGCCCAATTCGGTGAAAGAGAGCACCGCAGCATCAGCTGCACAGGCGACACTGGCAGAGCTGGAGGCGCTGCAGGCGTTGTCACAGCGTGGCCACCCGACACTGCGTGCCCGCCTCACGTGGGTGTCCAATGACGAGGCGTTCGTGATTCGCATCGCCGGCCCGTACGAAGCGCTGCAGAGGCCTGCAATGAATGTGAAAGAAAGGGTGGCACAGCGGCAGCAGGAAGGCGAGGGGGCGACGCAACCGACATCAACCTCCTCCAACAGCGTGTCAGACCCGCTGCAGCAGCGTTGCTGCCTGCACCGTATCTTCTCTCTGGATGCGTTCCCGTCTGTGGACGAAATGCCGCGTCAACGCACCTATACGTGCATCTCCACGGCTGCACCCGGGGGTGCGTCGGCTGGGCAACACCACAGCGACGCTTACCTCTCGCTGCAGCCGGACGGCAGCGTGACGCCGATGCGTGCTGAGGCGGTCGTCGGCGCTAGGGCTACCACCGCGGATCCCTGTGGCATGGCGTTGGCACACGCATGCACGCGGTATGTGGTGGACGTGGACGGCCTGCTGCCCGAAGCCTTCTACCGAGTCCAGGTGACCGGCGTGAACAGCGGTGACACTGCACTCCGCCTACAATTCATCACCCCGCCCTCCTACCTGACACAAATCGTCACCGTCGGTGAGGGGGTAGAGGGACGTGAAGGAGTGGGGCTGCCACCGCTACGGACGGCACGTCTACACGCACGTGTCTACAACCCCCACATCTACAGCGCACCGCAGCGGCGCGGCACTTTTCTGGCGCCAGGGCTCTCCTACGTGTCATACGCGGCTCTCGAAGTGTGCAGCGTCGCATCTGCGCAGTGCCTGCGCAGCCACCTCACCTACGACAGCAGGACAACGGAAGAGCGGCGGGCCGGATCGTCTGTAGAAATAGCAGCGGTACGAGGAGCAGACGACGACGACGTCAACAACGGTGATGTGTGTACGACGGCAGAGTCATCCTTCAATATGGAAGTGGAGGAAGCAGTGCAGGTGTACGCAGTGCGCCACCTCGACGTCGCCGTAGTCGCCTCCTCAGCTACCGTGGCGGAGTCCTTTGCAACTTTTTCACAGCAGCACACCTGGGGGCAGGTGCTCATACCATCCACAGCGTTGTCCATGCCCTCGCCTGGTCTCGGTGAGATGTTAGCGTGGACCCCACTGCAGCAGCAAGCATCGATGTGCGTACGGCTGCCCCTCTGCTGCATTCCTCCACTTCCACGCGTGAAGTCGTTGACGGTGCAGCGGCGTACGCCACACTCCCTCCAGCTCAGTTGGCGGTGGTATTCAATGCACAGTCGCCCCGATGTCGCGCGGTCACCTGCAAAACCGCCTGCAGCGCTTTTCTGCGTACGCTGCTGTCGTGTCAGCGCCGGAGTGCCTCGGAATGAAGAGAAGGGGGCAACATCACGGCTTACTGATGGGTGCACTGTGGTGGTGCCCGTTACGTCCAACCCACTCGTCACTCTCGCGCCTCTGCAGCCTGGGGCATTGTACGCCATCAGCATCCGCGAAATTCTGCACGCACAGGCAGCGGGTGCGCGTGCGGTGCACGCATCCCCTTCCATTGACTCCCTGTTCATGCTGTCGCCGTCTTCAATTCCCACATCGCGGCCGCGTCCGCAGGAGACAGACCTTTATGCAGTGCGTGTCCTCCCTGTTCCGGCCGCCGCCGCGGCTGCAATACGTGCCCTCGCGCGCGTCTCGGCGCGGCCTGCCTCGCTGGTGCTAACTGTGGCACAGCAACAAGACCGCAACTCCTCCAGCGTACGTGTACCGCGTGGTGCCGCTCTGTGCTACGCGCTGACGCCGCCGCGTCCTCCGACGTGGCCACAACCGCTGGCGCAGAGTGTGCGTCGCAGGCCGGGATCGCTTGCGGTGGTGTTGCCGTCGTCTTGTGCGCACACGCAGTTGCGCGAGGTGGCCCCGCACGTGGAGGGGGATGGTACGTTGCGGGTGCTTTCCTTCGTTGCTGCGGTGGTGGTGCCAGAGAACGTGGTGTACATACCGCGTGACGCCGCAGACGCGATGCAGGCATGGTGGGAGACCACGCATGCTCAGGACAGCGATGCGGCTTCGACGGAGACGAACGTGTGGAGCTGGTATGCGGATCGACTTCGGGCAACTATGGAGCACGATTGGCTGCCGCAAAGCACGGGCGCAGTAGGGCAACACCGTCTCCGTGGAAGGGCAGGTGAGGCGACGGTGCAGGAACACTGGAATCACGAGCTGGTTCGCTGGCTTGTGAGACGGTCGGGTGCGGTAGATGACAAGGAGAACGTCAGCGGCCTCCCCACCTCGTGGCGCCTGCAGGTGCGGCCGATGGCGGTGCGGCACGGCGACGGTGACGGCGTGCACAACGACGCAGCCGCATCCGCGCCGCTTACCTTTGTGCTCCCCGTGAAGGAGCCTGCGCCGGTGGACGTGGCGGCTGCGCCGCAGCCCACCCGGCAGACACGGAGTGCTGGAGCGAGCAGAGCTGTCTACTTGGTTCAGTGTGTGGAAGTCCTGCCACCTCGTGGTCCTGCCTCGGTGGGCATAGGCAGTTGTGGGGTGGTGGGCAGGACTCAGCAGCTGACTGTTTGTCACGCCCCCCTCACCATAAGTAAGCTGCAGCTCGTGCGTGACGTCGGCGTCCGCGGCTCCACCACATTGCACGACACTACCTCGGCGGAGCTGCGTGTGCAGTGGACGTGGGCTGCGTGGGCGTGGCCCTCACCGACCAGAAAAGCACAACGCCACAGGAGAAAAGATGCGACGACTGCAGCACAGACGCAACCGCCACCGGCGCCGTGCTCCGCGCGTGTGACGTGCACGCCCCTTCCTGCAACCGCAGCGGCTGTCTCAGCCGGCCCTTCTCTTCTCCCCACTGCTGGTGCGGTGTTTGTGCAGCATGTCGAGGAAGGTCAGCGAGAGGTGATCATCACAGGTCTTTCCCCAGCGACGCTGTACCGCCTTGTGCTAGACAACGTGCGCCTTGGCAAATCCACGGCAGCCATCAGCTGCGCTGATAAGGCCATTACTGCCCTCACCCCACCTGCGCCGCCAGAGCAAGGGGAGCTACCGCAGCTCCACTACCGAGTTCTGCCATCCACCGCGTCTACTGCTAGTACTACTACTACTACTGCTCCTTCTCGTGGGGGTGCCACTACCACGGAGCCACACGCCGATCCGCCGTCTTCGCCTGCGGGGATAGAGGTGCACTTCGACCTCCCCGCCGCTCGTCCAACGTCGCAAGGTCTCCTCCTCTGCCCCTATGCGGTGCTGGTGAACTTAGATGCGGTGGACATCGCGGCGTGCCGCACCGCAGCGGACTGCCTCGCTGCCACCGCGGCAGAACGCATCGCCCCACACGTGCAGTTCCTACCGCGCGGAAAGCGAACGTCCGCGGTGGGGGGTAAGACAGTGCTGGGCGAAGCGGCAGAGAGAGAAGCACCCTTAGTGTACCACAACACCGCCGTCCGGCAACGTCTGCGTCTCTGTGTCACGCTGCGTCAGCCACTCCAACAACGATACGCTTTGGTGTTCTTTAACGCGGTTGTCTTGGGCTGGCGGCAGCAAGAGAATGTCACTGGGAGCAGCAGCGAAGAGGAGACGAAGTATCCACCCAAACCAACAAACGGTGTCGCTACTGCAGCTCCTGCTGACCTCAGCTGCGTGGAGAAGGTGATGTATTCCGTGCCTGTGGTGAAAGCCATGCGCTATCCATCCTCTGTGCGCTCTGCGTACACAACTGGTACCGCAACAAGCACTCCGGCCGATCCACACGGTGCGGCACTCCACCGCTGGCGCCGATTGCTGTGCCGTCCCACACGCTTGATCGTGCAGCAGCGCACGCCGACGTGTCTGACGCTGCGATGGCAGCTAGACCTCTCCGTGGCACGATTGTGCGGCATGGAACGCCTGAGACTGCTGCGCTACGGTGTCTTCTCTGTGCGCATAACACCCGATGAGCACGTCGCCCAAGCGGTGCACCCACGCAGTGCCACTCCAGATGGGTCGATGTCCGGTGGTCGCATTGTTTTCTATCGTGCGAACGCGTCCTCCTCTGCCACTCCGTCGCCACCCACATCAGCACACGCCCCGGAAAGAAAACCTATCGATAAGCGACAGCCGGAGGAGGAAACGACAGCGTCACTCGCAGAGGTGTTGCAGCTTGCTGTGTGCGACTACCTTACACCCACCAACGACACAGAAGCCGACGGAGCGGAGGCCGTGGAGGCGGCAGGCAGCACCGATGTGTTATTGGGCAGCTCCACTAGCTCTACTTCTGCCCTGGCAGCTGAGGGCCAAGACGGGGATGGAGACAACGTCGCTGCCGCACGTAGCCCTCACGCCTGTCTTACGTACGAGCTAGCGTACCCGTGTCGTACCTACGCTGCAGCGCATACAGGCTACACAATTGAGGTGGATCTCGCGCCCGACTGGAATCGAACGGGAGGTGCGGCGGGTAGCGAACGTTCCACCTCGCCACCAAGAACCGTCCCAGTCAAGCTCACCGCGGTCACCATCACCGTTCCTCCCGTGCTTCCCCCGCAACCCGTGCAGCGTGTGTCGGTCGTGCACGTAACGCAAACCTCGTGCATGATTCAATGGGATGTGGCGGAGGGCGAGCGTCCTGCAGCGTACTGTGTGCACTACACGCAGCATGAGGTCCGCTGCGGCTGTGGGGCCCCTAACTGCGTCCTCAAAGCAGAGGAGAAGCATCAGTTATGGGTGCGGAATCCCTCACAGACGTCAGTCACACTGGAGCACCTGCAGCCCCACACGAGCTACACAGTGTGCGTGGTGCCATGTAACATCTACGGTGAGCCATGTGAAGATGAGGGCAACGCCATGGTGACCGTGCACACGTATTAGCGGACCCTTCACTCGCAGCTCACAAAGTTAGAGGAAGAAGAGAGGAACTGGCGCAGGTTTCGTCAGCAATCCACTGTGTGGTGGTGGTGGTGGTGTAGATGTACTGTCTACGACATCGAAAAAAAAAATTAATATACATGCACGCAAGCATAGGAAACTCCGTCTAACGCGTTGAGAAAAGTCCCCCGAGACGGTGATCGTCGTTGGAAAGGCCAGCCCACCACCACCACCACCAAAAAAAAAATAAAGGAACACAGAGAACAGTGAAGAGGAAGACCGCGGAACAGCAGAGCGAGAGTGTTGACAAGCCGCGGAACTCCGACAATTCTCTTTTCTGCTGCTGTTGTTGTTAAAGCTCTCACATTCTCCCTCTCTCTCACACTTTCCTCCTCTCCGTCTCTTCAGTAAACTCAAACAATAGTAGAGGAGCGACACCGGAGCTGCGCCGAAGTCCTCCGCTGCGTTGATTTGCGCAATACCTCACCTGGAAAGAGCGATTTGTAAATTGTGTGGATTTTTGCTGTTGCTGTCTGTGAACAGAGAAGTCGAGGGCGTAGGCAGTTCAGATCAACAAAATAGATTGCGAGGTGTCACACACACACACACACACAAACACACACACAGACGAAGAGGGAAAGAGAGTGAAAGAGTGCACGCAACGCGGTTCGGTGAAGCACTTGATTATCAGCATCAGAGCCCTCAGGACGTCTCTCCCCGCTGCTGCCTCCTGCCTCCTCTCCATCAATCTCTGAATAATCGACTCGACATTGTCGATCCATTGTCATTTAAAAGAAAAGAAGATAAAGAAGAAAATCACAAAGAACCTACAGAAAAACAAGTTACATGCACCGTCGAAGTGCTCTTCCTAAGGCGCTGCAGCCAACGCTGGTTCGTGTGCTCAGCAGCACCGACGCAGCGGTTCCCTCATCTTCGCCTGTGGCGTTGAGTGACAGCAAGGAGGCCGCCACCTGCCATGCAGATCAGCACAGGTGCACCACCCACACGCCTTCAGCGAAAGCCGGAGCAACAATCACTGTTACGTCCTCCTCACTTGTTGCGGCTTGCACCGCACCGTTGTGCTCCGCAGCTTTTCGTACGATAAGCAACCTCGGCAACGCGCTTTCCCAGCGGAGCGCCTGCCTCCTGACTGCGGCGCGGTGGCAGACGGAGCCGACCTCAAAGGTGAGCAGCACAGGGGGCACCGCGAGACCCAATCCACAGGACGAGCTCGATGAGGGTGACGAGGCATCAGAAAACCGGGCAGCGAGGAAAAGACGATCCAAGACAGCTGCCGTAGACGTGAATGTCGATGCGAAGGGCGGTAGTGAACTGCATATTCTCGATACCGCTCGCAGCGCTGTAAAGCCGGTGAAGATACCAGAACATAAGGTGAAGGAGCGCGCGTACCTCGAGAAGCTGCGCCGGCGAGCCGCCGAGGAAGAAAAGGGTGTTGTGGATACTGCGAAGGATGCGGAGCACCCGTGGAGGAACACCGAGATAACCGCAGACGCCGACGACGGTGAGATCGGCTTCTCTGACTCAGCAACAGAGCTGTTTGTGCTGGATGAGGAAAAGCACGACGCTGGCGACGTTGCGGAGCTGGCCAACGCTGACCGCAGCGGCGACGCCGGCTCTCTGTCCCCGTCGTCCGCACCGTCTCCCTCTTCCACGCAACGGACCAAGGAGGGCGGATCGCCCGCGTTTGCGGAGCACGGCAACGCCGCCATGGCCATCGACGATACCCTCGTCGACGACCCTTTCCATGTACCCAGTGTAGACGACGATGCACTGGTGCGCGACGGTGGTGCCGCTGCATCCTCCTCCACTGCGGCAGCAGCAGCCATGACATGCCTTGGTGGGAGCCACTACACCAGCAGCCCCGGTGCAGGGGCAAACTCGCACCAGCTCAACGAAGCCATTCTGTCCTCCGTCGACCTCCTCTGTGATGATCTTTTCCATTGCAACACGGAGGTGCTGCGCAGCTTTGCCCGCAGCCGCCGTGTGCAGATGCGCACGAAGGCTGACGCGGTGCTGCAGCTGGTAGAGAGTGCCCACCAGGCCGCCCACGGCGAGAGCAACGACCTCAGCGTTACACGGAAGGTCCTCGGCGACGTCTTTGACGAAACGGTCCGTACCAGCGGCGTGCGTTCCGCCTGGACGAATAAGTCGCTGGAGGCCTCTCACATCGAGATGGCGTGCCAGCGACACATCTCGTTCGAGTTGATGGCGAATTCGAGAAAGACGATGATGGTGCGGCACAATGTAATGGAAGCCTCCCGGGTGCTGCGCAAGCTCGCTCGCCTCTTCCACGAGGAGCAGGAGCACCTCTCTGTGATGGCGGTGGGTGGTGTCTTCCGCAGCTACCGCGCGGAAGCAGATGAACTCGTGCGGTCGATGCCGGTCGCCGAGCTCGTGAGCCCCTTTGCGAGTTTTCTTGTCTCCTACATCCGCTACGGCTCCTCCTCCACCACCGTGACGCGCGAGAACGTAAACGAGCGACTGGTTCAACTTGGCCTCTTCCAACCCACAGTGCAGGAGATGGACGACCCCGCCATTCTGCAGCGTCTGATGGAGATGCTTGATCCGGCAATGCGAGCGGTTGAGCTGGCAAGAACGGTCGCACAGCCCGACCGGCGCGGACGCGCGGTTCTCGGCCTCCCCGAGCACGTCGTCGCCGCCGCACGCGCCTTCAGCGAGGAGTCGCACACCCGCTGGAACACGCGCGCGGCGCCAGACTGGGTGCACGACCTCGCACGTCTGTTCTGCAACTGGGAAACGATCGTGCGCACCGACCTACCGCGGTTCGAGGACGTGCCGCGGTACTTCTTTGACTGCATCCTGGGCGGCGTGGTGGACCACTACATACTGCAGCGCGTGTACGGCGAGTCGGTCAACCCGACCGATATCCTGTCGCAGATCCGGGGTTCATTGAAGGTAGCCCTCGTTGCGCATCTGACAAACGAGGACAACGCGCGCAGCGCCTTGGAAGACTTGCTTTTCTACGTCCAAGGCGGTAGCCTGGGAAAGAAGGACGCGGTGCGCGGTGATTTCTTCGCCATGGTGCTCTCACAGATGCAAGGCGCCTTTCAGGACTTTCAGGAGGAGCGCTCCGCCCTCCACGACGAGCGGGTGGCGGTGATCCTGAAGTGCGTGTGTGACACCGCCTCCCACTGCACCCGGTCCCACAGCCTCTTCTCTCTCCTCGTCCGCATCACTGAGGATCTGCAGTTCCACCTGCGCTTTCAGCGTGTGTACAAGAAGCTCGCGGCGTCGGACCGCAAGACAATCCGTCTGAAAGGGAGTTTGAATATGGAGCGGACACTCGCGTACTTTGAGGCAGAGTACCACATCACCCCGATCTCCACCAAAGCCGTCGGCTTCCTTGTGGTGCAGCTGCTCTACCTCGCCCTCCGCGGCGACGGCAGCAAGCGGCCCGTGCTGGAGCGCCTCGCCAGCGTGACTGGTGTAGCGATGCTGGATGTGGTGGGGCTCACGGAAACGAAGGCGGTGAGTGTGCGCGACCTGCACATCGCCTTCCCACCGCAGCTGTCGTACAAGTCGTGGTTGAACGAGTCCGACACGCGCGAGAAGTCCGTCTACAGCGTACTGCCCTCCGTCGCAGTGAAAGGGACGACGAACCAGGCGATGATCATCTCGCAGGCGCCGATGATGAAGGCGCTCGACGCCATCTCGCGTGTGCCGTGGCGCATCAACAAATACATGCTGCACGTCCAGGAGGCGATTGTGCGGGAGGGCTTCGGCTTCGGCAAAATCCGCCCTGGCTTCTACCCACTGCACTACTACAGCTTTAGCGATGGAAGCGTCCGCTACCCGTCGGACCGGCGACGCAGCGCGCCTGGCTTCTCCGACGCGGACGACGACGGACACGACGGCAGCGCAGACGATGCCGATGAAGTCTTTAACATTCATCAGCGGCGCCAGATGGAGATTCAGCTGAACGCAGACTGGAAGGAGCTGTCGGAGCTGCGCAGTACCCGCATCCACTACCTGCAGGCGCTGCGCCAAGCGCGGTCGATTCTGCAGTTCTCGCATATCTACTTCCCGAACAGCATGGATTTTCGTGGTCGCATGTACCCGCTGCCGGGTCGCCTGAATCACACCGGCTCCGACCCGTTCCGTGGTCTACTTGAGTACGCCGAGCCGAAGCCGCTGGGCAGCGTGGGTCTTTACTGGCTGAAGGTGCACCTCGCCAACAAGATGGGCATGAGCAAACTCTCCTTCGACGAGCGGGTGCACTACGTTGATGAGCACCTCGAAGACGTCGTGCAGAGCGCGGAGAATCCGCTGCAGGGTGACCGGTGGTGGCAGGAGGCGAGTGAGCCGCTGCAGTGCCTGATGGCGTGTAAGGAGGTCGCGAACGCGATGAAGCACTCGCAGGGGCCCGAGAAGTACCTCTCCAGACTCCCTGTTGCCGTGGATGGCAGTTACAACGGGCTGCAACACTACTCTGCAATTGGGCGAGATGCCTTTGGTGCGGCGCTGGTAAACCTCATCCCCAGCGAGCGCCCTGCCGACGCCTACACCGGCATCCTTAAGGAGATGCTCAAATCCATCCACGCCGATGCCGCACGGGATCACCAGGTGGCGCAGCGGTGTCTTGGCACCGGCAAAGGCCAAGACAAGGACCACATAAAGCGCAAAACGATCAAGCGACCCATCATGACCCAGGTGTACGGTGTGACCGCCTTTGGCATGTCAGAGCAAATCTTCGACGAACTGCAGAAGCAGAACAAAAGTCACGGGCTATGGACGCACACGGACATGAAGGAGATGGCTGCGTACCTGCGTGACAAGGTGCTCGAGTCGCTCGGCGTCACCTTCCGCGAGACGCAAAACTGCCGCCGCTGGATCAGCGATGTGGTGCAGCTGATATGGAAAGTGCAGCCACCAGAGCTGCGCAATGCGCTTTGCTGGACCACCCCACTCGGCCTCGTCGTTCGTCAGCCGTACAAGGTACACAACGAGTGCTCGCTTTTCACTACGCACGGCTACACACGCATCGCCGGTGACACAACTGCGCCGGCGAGCCGCAAGCAGCTCACGGCGGTTGCGCCAAACCTGATCCACTCCCTCGACGCCACCCACCTCGCCATGACGGCGCTGGAGATGCAGCATCAGGGGCTGTCGATGATGGCGGTGCATGACTCCTACTGGACATACGCCTGCGACCTGCCGAAGCTGTCGCAGGTGCTGCGGGAGCAGTTTGTCAGTTTGTACTCTAAGTACGACCCGCTGTGGGAGCTGAAGGAGCAATGGGAGGAGACGTACTTCATGGACCTGCGCCGGCATGGCGTAAAGCTGCCTGATCCACCGAAGCGCGGTGACCTGGACCTGAACCTCGTGCTGAAGTCACCCTACTTCTTCTCGTAGAACGCTCTTTCTCCTGTGTTGCGTGGTATTTGTCTGTGTGTGTGTGTGTGTGTTCTCACTTAGCTTCTTCATCTTTTGTCAATGTTCGTGTGGTGGGAGTTTTTCTCTGTGGTGATGCGTTTGTGTCCTCCTTCTGTTCCCCCTCTTCTTTGTCTTGTCCCATATGTGCGTGTAGGTGAGTGTGGCGTGCCTGCTTTGTAAAACCACGGTGAAGGCGAAACAAGAGAGTGGAGAGAGTGTTGTGAGGCGGTGGAAAGGGGGGGGACTCCTCGCCGATAGGCTCTTTCTCACTTCCGATTTTTCTCGCAGCAGCCAATGAGCTGCCCAACGATAATGCGTCACTCCCTCAAGCTCCCAACAATGCGTGAATGTGTGCATGTAATTAGAGTGTCCATCGCATGTTACTGCTCTCCACAGGTGTTTTTCTTTTTCTTTTGTTTTCTTTAAGCAAGGACGGCGTTTTCCAAGCCGCTCTCCTTCGCATCACTCTCCACTATCCTCAATCAACAACTCCACCATTCTCTTCCCATTGCCTTTGCTTTCACACCTCCTCTTCCTCCGCTCTCCTTTGATGTTCCCTGTTTTTTTTTGGGGGGGGGACGGTGGTGACGACGGATGGCGTTGTTATCTCCGCTGTATGCCTTGCTGCGATTTTAATCACATAGCTCGTTTTTGCTTTGTGTGTGTGCTTGTTGTTACCGTGGCTGGCGTGATCCACGTGACGATTTCTCGGAGGTTTTTCTTTCTTAGAGGACTGGGTAAGAGAGGAGCCACCCCAGCAGTGTCGATCGTGAACGCGGACAAGAGTATCGCGTCTACCCCAACACGACCATTAATCAGCCCGCACATATACAGTTGCTGTTTTTTTTTCTTCTTCTTTACCTCCTCGTGCAAAAAAAAAGGTACGTGTAACGCGCACGCCTTGATCATTTGTTGTTGTTGTTGAGACTGTCCACCTGAGCGTTCCCTGCGCCTTTAGCTGGCTATCATGCTCGCTCTTCATCGCTGTCTATATTGTTTCCTTGTCCACTCGTCAGTACTTCATCGCCGTTAGACACTACAAACACACACATAAACACACAATCCGCTTTTTATTGCTGCTCTTTGCTGATATTGCTCTGGTGAAGTTTTCTTTGTACTCCAATGCGATCGGGCTCTTCGCCGGCGACGTCATCGGGGGCGACGGCACCGCGCGCTGCAACGCGCATGAAATTCACCGCACCTGTCAAACGGAGTGGGATCACGAGGCTCTCCACGCCGTGCTATTCTCCGCCGACGGCCGACCATGCGAAGTCCTCAAGAGTGACAACCCTGTCCACATCGTCGCCGTCTGTCAGCGTGGTCACTGCCATCCCAGATGGGCACAAAACCACGGCAGGTGCTGAGGAAGCTCCGCCGGCGCCAACAACACCGACTGTGACAAGAAATCAGCAGACACAAACTGCAAACAGCAAGCCTGTGCGCGGCTCAGACACTCCGGCAGTGCGTTCTCGCTTGATCTCCCACAGCAACTCTCACTGGCGGCACCGCGTGGTGGCCGTGTGTCAGCGACTCGAGCAAACCGTGCAGGAAACGGAGCTTATACTGATGCGAGTTGCGTCAACAACAACAGCAGCACAACCACGTCTTGCGGGGCCTGATCCGTCATGGTGTGGCTCGACAAACCTCGCCATCCTCTCACTGACCCTTGCACACCGACCCCAGCACAGATGCTGGATGCGGTGCAGCGGTACCGCAGCGCGTGCATGGCAGCGCTGGTCGAGCTTCACCACATCCTCAACAATGCCCTGCTTGATGTCACGATGAGTTCCACACGTAGCGATCCGCAGCACACCCACCACCACCACGGCGATGGGTGTAGCGAAAATGACAACAAAGAGGACATGCGACTGGCATACCCCGTGGCGGGAACAGTAACAGGTACAGCATCAGCAGACTCACATGCGGCCGAACTGGCGCAGCTGCAACGTCGCTATTGCACCCTCGAAGATCACCTGTCCGACGTGTTGGCTGCGCAGGCGGCGTACGTAAACGAAGTGGCGGCGCGGCAACACCAGCGTGAGCGAGACGGTGTTATGGGTGAGTATATGTGGGCCACGCGTCTCCTCGTGGAGCAGGAAGCGGCGGAGCGTGTGCACCTGGCGAGGCTGTACGCGTACGTCTCGTCCTCCATCAGAGGCTCACGAGGGGGCAGTGTCACATGTTCCGGGCACGAGGGGGCAGTAACAGCAGCAACGGCCCTCTCACCCGCACCAGAAGGCGCACCCGCTGCCACCACCACGATCACTAGCGCCGCGCAAGTGCGCACCCATCGTCCCAGCGCGCAGGACGACGCAGCTGTGGCTCGTCTCATGGCTGAAAAGGAAGCCCTGCTGGTCGAGCTGAGTCAGCAAAGCAGTCGCACGCAGTCGCTGCTGAGTGCGCAGATGCGCGACGTGCAGGCGGCCAATGAGCGTGCCTTGGCTCAGATGGCCGCCCGTCACGCGGCGGAGAAGAATGTCTGGGCGAGTCGGTTAGCAGAAGCGAGAGAGGAGGTGGACACGCTGCGGCGGCAGTGCGCGGAGTCGCAGCAGAGACTGGATCACGCTCAGATGCAACGTCGGGAGGCGCAGCAGTATGCCTCCCTCAGTGAAGCCGGCCTACGTCAGCAGCTGAAGGACACGGCGAAGCGGATGTGGCAGCTGCAGCTCGCCAACGACCACCTCGACGCCAAGATGCGTATGCTGCAGCGGGAGCTGGAAGAGGCCCGGGGCAGCACATCACCAACGCAAAGACGGACACCATCAACATCACCCCACCGTCACAGCATCAGCTGCAGCAGGGAGCAGCAGACCGATCGCAGCAGGATAACGAAGGGAACGCAAATCATGAGAGATGCGGTACAGCAACGACGATTTCAGCACCAGCGCTGATCGGCGTGCCGGCGGCAGCGCGGATGTCTCGAGCAACAACAACACCCCCGCCCTCCGGTACTCCGCGATCGGCGCGGAACAGCGTCCCTCTGCGTAGCATCCCGCGCCTGCCAGACCCGCCGCTGCGTCGTCGCTCGCTGGACGACGTCCGCCGCGACGATCCCCGGTGGCAGCGCACGAGCGACTCACATGTCGATGACGAGGCAACAGTGAGTCCGTCGGTGTGGCTCGCCTATGATGAGCGTAACCTCCTCTCCGGCACCACCCCGACAAGGAGCGAGCGGCCGTCCTACACTGACCGCACCCGCGACATGCCCGCGTCAGCCAACACGCGCACTTCCGTCACCCACGCGTGGGGCGATGCGCGCTTCTCCTGGACCACCACCGACACCACTTCCATGACCCGGCGCTCCTCCGCACTGCAAGCCTTCCCGGTGTGGACCTCCGCCTCTGCGAAGCGTACCGCCGCTGCAGGCGAGGGTGTTGTCTCCCCCAACCCCCACCGAGGCGATGCAGCGGTGAACGTGTCTTACATGAGTGAGGGAAGCCCGACAGGGCACGTGTCGGTCGGAACCCCCTCGCTGGTGAGCGCGACAGCAGTAGCAGCAGCTGCCACCACCGTTGGAGACAGGAATGATATCTCCTCGAAGGTCAGCGACGCCCTGCAGCAACTTCGTGGTGCACCGGCACGGCGGCAGCTCTCGCTGGATCGTACACCCGCGACAATACCGCCTCATCCGGTCTCTGTTGACTCGCACGGTGATTCGCTGAGCGCGGCCAGCGCTGTGTCGGTAGGCGTAGAAGAGGAGGTGCCTCTCACCTACAGGGACGACGGCGACGAAGATGACGAGGCTGTCGAGGAAACTGGGGAGGCCTCAGAAGAACAGCAGAACTATCACCTCACCTATCACTGCCCACACGAGCAACCCGTCCCGCCTCGGCCTTCCGGGAGGAGGAAGGCCGTCTCCGCTTCTGCGGTGCCGTCATCGCGTTCCAGTCCGTCACCGCACGTGGCGCCACTCGCGTCATCTACCCCGCCGAGCTCCCGCACCCACGTGAATTCCGACCTGGAGGACGACGACGACAACGTGTGTCCTCCTTTGACTGCTCCGCATGGGGCAGCAGCTGTGACCACCTCACACAGCAATTCAAGCACAATTACCAAACGCAGTGACACCGGAGAAGACAACGACGATGGCGATTACGAGGAGGGGGAGGAGGGGGGAGACATCATAGCAACGCTGACACCTTCCGCTCGCGGACGACTGGAAAACGTGCGTCGCGAGATTCTTCATCATATGGAGTTGCTCGAAGCGGATGTCCAGGCCGTCACCGCCCGCCACGACGCGGCACAGCGCAGGCGCAGACGTGAGCGAGACATGATACGCGTCAATGCCGCCTCGTTGCACTCGAGCCCCGCTGCAGAGCAAACAAACCAAACCGTCGGAGGCGGCGCAGGTGATACGAGCGATGTAGACCGTGCGTTAGAGAAGCTGCACATTGCGCAACAAGAAGACGATGATCACCTGTCACAGTACTACACCGACGTGAACCAAAAGCGAGGAGAGCTAGCGCGATGCTTGCGAGTTGTGGAGGAGAAACTTGCCCCGCAGTAGCATCGCGACTCTGCATTATGGCGATGTGCAAATTCCATCAGCTGGTGTTGTTTCCTTGTCTGTTTTTTTTTTCCAACCCATTTTCTGCGAGACTCGCTTTATCCGACCGCTGGCACGCACACACGTGCAAGCTGAGTGGTGAAGCGAAGGTGGTGTCAGCATCGGTGACGGTCGGGGGTGTGCGCTACATCGCCAACGCTGTATATACGTACATCAGTAGCTGTTCTGCAAGCGGAAAGAAGTGAACGCTGCCGAGTAGTTGTGATAAACGATGGTGATTTTGTGTGCTTATATTGGAGTATCCGTTTGACGGCGCAGCAACGTCGGCGTCATGCTTATGCGTTGCTTTAGCGTGATCCCCGTTGCCTTTCCGCTTCATCCTATTCTCACAGCATCTCTGTCCCTCTCTCTCCCCTCCTTTCCACGTGAAACTCTTCTTTTTGTCTGCGTGTCGGTGTGCTGCTTGTGAAGAGCACGTGTTCACAAGTGCTGGACTCCACATCCTGTCCACGGCCTCATCCTCCTCCCCCCCCCCCCATCCTCTTTGACCCCTTTTCGACCGCACTCTGAAAGGTGGGCAATGGCGACGGTATACCTCCTCGATGTGACCTACCTCGCCGAGTCGTCTCCCTTCTCACATGAGCAGCGGCAACGCACTCTCACGGGCTGTCCACCCTTGTCGTGGTGGTGCGCCGGGGAACTCTCGCAGTGGTGTTCCACAGTCGCCCTTCGTGACGCATGGGCAGCAGCAGCTAAGGCGGGGCCGCCACCGCAGGCCTGCCCTCGTTCACTCACAGACGGCACAGCCTGCGGCGACGACATCCGGTCCTCCTACATCGCTCTCGACGGTAGTGGTGACGGTGCTGGCGGTGGAACATATAGTAAGGTTGCGACGACGGCTGTGGTGAGCGAGGCCAACTCAGCCGCCGCCACCGCTGCTCCCTCCCTTTACCGCACGTACCCCTTTCCATGCACAGTCCCCATCCACACAAAGTACTTCACTACGACACTCTCCCTCCTGGTTGGATATACAACCGCAGCGCTTGGTGAAGGTCACGTGGCCAACGCTGCCACGGCGCACATCACCACAGCGCTTTCACGGGTCCTGTCAAGTGACTTGCGGGAACGAGAGCTGCGGTGTAGCTACGGGGGTGTGCTGACGGCTGATGTGCGGCAGGATCCGGCAGAGGTGCCGTGGCACGTGTTGGCGCGCGGCCATGGTTGTTTGTTTTGTGTGGTAATGGTGTTTCTCAACGAAGAGGAGGAGGAGGAAAATGAGCCCGTTGAATCCGTCGTAACGCTGCTGCGATATGCTAGCAAATCGGATCCAACGAGTGCAGCGGGGAGTACACGCAAGATCTCCTCGGCGCAGAAAGAGCGCTGGCAATACTTCGCTGTGGAGAACGGATACGAGTGTGTCTTCCACGCTCCCATCACCTCATCAGCCTCACCTGCTTGTGTGAGCAGAGAAAAATTGGAAGCAGTGTCCACCGCTTCAGGGCGGCGTGGGCTGCTGGAGGCGCCACTGCACGGCTCCAACCGTCTTTACCAGATTCTCTGCAACACGCTATGGCCCGCTGTGGTGCGCAACGAAGGTGAAGCGGCTGAGAAGCGCAGCGCGGGTGTGGAGGAGCAGGTGAGCCCGCCTGCAGCAAACGTTCTCATCGTTGTGGGGAACGACGTGCACACCATGAGCACGCTCTTTGCTACTGCCGCGACGATGAAGCACGTAGTGCAGACGCGACGGCAGCTGCGCTTCTTCTCACAGTACGTAGGAGATGACGTGATTGACAGCACTGCACCCTCATCGTGCCGTTCCGCGTGTTGCGGGTGGACTCCACAGTCGTCGGTGAAGTCGAGGAGCGGCCGCCGTCATGATGCTGTCGCGCGCGCAACAGGCTGCATTCGCAGCTGCCGGGAAGGCACGCCACACCCTCGGCTTGTGTTGGTGAACAAATACTACGCCGCGGTAGTGCAGCCGCAGCTGCTGCAGACCGCCTTCTTTAGTACCGCGATGGAGGACATGCTAGCGCGTTACTGGGAGCAGCACTTCGCTCCTGCAGGCTCCCTGCAGATGTTGTGTGCAGATGCGCCGGTGTTAGTGCTGTGGCCACCGAGCCCCTCCTCCTCATCATCCTTCTCCTGTGTGGTGCAGCAGACGGACTTCTGTGAAGCTAAAGACGCAGAGGAGGGGCGTCGCTGTGGTCAAGGGCCGAATGTGCGGAGCGCGTACCCGCCCCTTGAGACGATTCTGGACACGCTAAAGCGGCACGGGTGTAGCGAGATTGTGGTGGTCACCCCAGCGTACCCCACCAGCACCAAAGCAGCTCGTTGCAGTCGCGCAGCGGGTAAATTGCATACGCCGTTCTTGGCACAACTTTCACTGACCCCGTATGAGCTGCAGGTTTGTGCGGAACGTGGTGTCGAGGTGGTGAATCTCAATGTGTCGGACTACGACGCCAGTCAAGCCGACGACGCACCTCCCATCCCGGTACTTCGTGACGAGGATGACGTGTGCGCCACACGCGGTGTCGACCGATTGGAAGAAATTTTACACTGCGTGCAGTGGCAGCGCAGCCATCCCCTGCCCTCCGCGCATTCTGATGTGTGCCTTGCGCACGGTAACACACAGGAGAGCGCCACGCAGAATTCGTGTCTTTTGCTGACGCACGGCCAAAACGCCTTTCAGGAGGAAGCGTGGATGGGCGACGTTCTATCGGCATTGCGTTCAATGCATCCACACGTCGAGCCGCAGTCGCCGTGGCTGTCAGACGTGGCGGACCTTATCGTCGCTGCGCCGTCCATCGCGGCAATAACCGCTTTAGCACCACCCGGGCGCACTGCGAATCACAACAGCCTCCCGGCCTACCTGGTGTCGCTGGAGAACTCGTATTTCACGGCAGACGTGCGGGTGGATTTGTGTGGCGGTTTGTGGACTCATTACTGCCATCATCCCTCTGCTTCTTTCACGGCAACAACCTCTCCCGCAGTAGGAGAAAGCTGCCCTTTGCCGGCAACTTGGGTGGACTCCTACGATGCGTATCTCATCGTCACAAGTCTGCGCATGTTGGAAACAGCAGCAGCAGTAGCTACTGCAGCTGCGAACGGGACGTCCACAGACGTCGGTCCCGCTGCAAAGCTCATCCGCAGCCTCTCAGCCCTCACACAAAAATTCACTGAATGGATCTCAGGACAGCAGATAAACGCTAATGTCGCCTGCACAGCTGAATCCGCAGATACACCACTGGCGCTGCTCTACGTGGCCGATGTGGCAGCGACGGACCTGGAGAGGACCACCCTGGCGACGGGTTACCTCTCCGCCATCAACGCGATGAATCCCACCGGCATCGCAGAGGTGGACGAAGTCGAGGGGAACACCATCATCCCTATTGAAGTTGTTTTCGCAAGCATGGCAACGTCACCGCAGCACGCCGCTGCGGAAGCAACGACGGGGTGGGACACGCCGTCGGTGGAGGGTCTGCAACGCATACAGGAGGCATTTGAGCAGCAGCTGTGGCCGCATCGACTGCCCCGTCCATATCGCCAACCTGCCTCCCCTCCAGTGATTTCCACTGCGGGAACACAATCAACGACGGTGCAAGCTGCGGCAGCGGCGGAGCCGTCCGAACGAACAAAGAAGAACGTGTCGGAAGAGGCAGGAATGAGAGCGGACGCCAAAGTGACGCAGGGACAAGTGGGTGTGGCAAACTCGCCGGATACCGTGTGGAGTCCCCCCGCCGTTGGTTGCGCGCTTCCCCCACACTACCTGATTGACCCGGAGACGTTGCGAAGTGTGCCGCTACACTCCGTGCTAGGTGGAAGGTGTGGATCCCTCGCATCTCCTCGAAAGCCCTCTAGGACGACCTCGCGGAAGCGAGGACTGAGTCTGGGCATACAAACCACACACAACTCCGTCACGGGAGTACCTGATACGGTGACGCCGCTCACCAACACCGCATGCAAAGCAGCCTCCGATGCAGCACCGGAAGCACCCCTCTCCGCCACCTGTGATGAGGCACTGCTTACCATTTGGGCAGAGAAGATGAAAACCCACGGCCACCGACTTGGCGATGCGCAGCGCAAAGAGCAAGCGGCGATGTTAGCCCTGGAGCTCGAGCGTCTCCTCTGAGTGGAAATCACCCTTAGGTCATTAAACACCACACGCACCTGCATAACTGCAGTGCTTCCCATAAATCTACACAACACTCCTGTAATGGTGGACCATGACCGAGGAATCTAAGCACACGTTTTCAACCAGACAACCCATACATCAACGGTACCAAAGTGACCCATGCAGTTTACACAAGCCATCCACTATGCTGACCATCCCTCCACCAGCAACACACCGCTACACAACGACGATCTATCCACAATCGAAGCAGCCTGTCTTAACAACCAACAAAGAGCCTCACATCCATCTCCTACACTTTAACCCTTTTCCAACCCTCCTCATCCCCCACCCTCCACCCATCCATCAGCCCACAAACCACACTCAACGCCCCCCGCACCTCCACTACAACAGCTAACTTACACAAACGAAAACACCTTCAAGCCCTCAACGCCAACACCAGACATTCGCTTCCACAAGCACAAGACCACAAAACACAAAAAAAACACTCTTCAC